>CAMTDV010000010.1:10517500-11117500 GCA_947069175.1 Scalesia atractyloides | reverse complement strand
GCGAATACAATGGCTCCAAGTTCAAGGTCATGAGTGGTGTAGTTCTTTTCATGTGTCTTGAGTTGCCTTGAGGCATAAGCTATGACTTTTCCTCTTTGCATGAGAACGCAACCTAATCCTTGCCCTGACGCGTCGCAATAGACTACAAAATCATCACAACCTTCAGGAAGAGTGAGGATTGGTGCATCACAAAGTTTTTGTTTAAGAGTTTGAAAAGCTTCTTCTTGCTTGGGTCCCCATACGAATGGTTTTCCCTTATGGGTTAAAGCCGTGAGTGGCACCGCAATGCGAGAGAAGTTTGAAATGAACCGACGATAATAGCCAGCAAGTCCAAGAAAAGACCTTACTTCGGTTGGTGTACGTGGAGCTTGCCATTCTTGAACTGCTTTGATCTTTGATGGGTCAACATGTATTCCTTTGTCATTGACTACATACCCGAGAAATTGCACCTCTTTTAACCAGAATTCACATTTAGAGAACTTGGCATAAAGCTTTTCCTTTTCTAGAAGTGCAAGAACGAGTTGAAGATGACGCTCATGATCAGCTTTAGATTTTGAATAAATAAGAATATCGTCGATGAAGACTATAACAAATCGATCAAGGTAAGGTTTGCAGACTCTGTTCATTAGGTCCATGAAGATAGCTGGTGCGTTGGTTAATCCAAACGGCATAACCATGAATTCGTAGTGGCCATAACGAGTTCGAAAAGCAGTCTTAGGGACGTCTTCTTCATGCACTCTAAGCTGATGATAGCCAGATCGTAGATCGATTTTTGAAAAGCAACTGGCACCTTGTAGTTGGTCAAGAAGATCATCTATGCGAGGTAAAGGATAGCGATTTTTTATGGTTAACTTGTTGAGCTCTCTGTAGTCGATGCACATACGAAAAGATCCATCTTTCTTCTTTACAAAAAGGACAGGTGCACCCCAAGGCGATGAGCTGGGGCGTATGAATCCCTTGTCAGTCAACTCTTGCAATTGACTGGCTAGCTCTTGCATTTCAGAGGGGGCTAACCTATATGGAGATTTTGCCACTGGTGTAGCACCAGGTATAAGATCGATACGGAATTCGACATCTCTGATTGGAGGAAGTCCTGAAATGTCGTCAGGAAAAACTTGTGGGAAATCTTTTACTACAGGAATATCTTAAAGTTTCTTCTCTGTGGTCCCCTTCTTGATGATATGGGCTAAAAACGCAACATAATTCTTGCGAAGGTATTTTTGAGCTTGAAGACATGACATTAAGTTGAGCCCTTTCGACGAGGTTTCTCCAATGATTCGAAGCGTCTGACCGTTTGAAAGAGGAATACGAATAAATTTTTCACGACATACAACTTCCGCATGATGTTGACTGAGCCAATCCATACCGATTATGATGTCGAAACTTCCCAGCTTCATAGGAATAAGGTCGACTGAGAAATCGTGGTCGTTTAAGGTGAGTGTACAGTTGCGTAAAATAGAGTCTAGTGAAACTGGTTTTCCGTCCGCAACTTCCACCGTTATGGATTCCGCGAGCTTATCCCGATTTTTGCTTAAGATAGGTTCAAATTCTAATGACACGAAACTTCTATCCGCACCAGTATCAAATAACATAGAGGCATATCTACCATTTATAAGAAACGTACCGTTGACCACATTGCCGTCAGCTCTGGCCTGGTTCGCGTTAATATTGAAAACTCTTCCTCTAGCAGGTGGAGGAGCTTGGTTCGCTTGATTCACAGGGTTGGCTTGGGCCTGAGCATGAATAATATTGACCAGCCTTGGACATGTGTTTCTGAAATGAATTGGGTCGCCGCGATTGAAGCAAGCCCGCATAGGTTGTCCCATAGGGTAATTGGGTTGATAGTATGTTTGGGCTAAATGTTGGGTGGGTGGAAATGGTAGTTGTTGTTGTGCTTGACCCATTAACTGTTGGTGGGTTTGGGTTATAGGTTGGTGGCGGTTTGTTCGTTGAAGCGTGCGGCAGTTTTGAACAATATGTCCTGCGCGACCGCAGCCGGTGCAGTATTGGCAAGGATAATCAGGGGAGTGGTGATACTGACAACGGTTACATTTTGGTAATGGGCCTGTGTAGGGTCTTTTGTATGGCGCGGGTGGAGGAGTGACTTGAGTGATGGGTGCAGCAGGAATAGGGGTGCTGGTTTGGGTGACTGCAAAGTTCCTGGTGTTACGCTTCCTCTTGTTAGCAAACTTAGAGGAAGGATTGGGGTGGTTTGAGGTTTGTCCCTCAACAGGGGCTTTCTTCTTTTCTTCTTTGAACTTCCCATTGCGAATTCGGTTTTCGGTCAGTTCTGTTGCCAACTCCATGGCAGCTTCGAGTGTTACCGGTGAAACGCTGAGAACCGAATCTTGGATTTTCGAGGGAAGTCCTCGAATGTAATGTTCGATCAGACGATAGGTTGGAGTGAATAAGTTTGGAACCATTTGGTTCAACTCCAAGAACCTCTTGTTGTAAGTAGAGTGATCACCCTCTTTTTGCTTTAAGGCATGAAATTCATCCTCCAATTTCTTAATTTCACTTCTAGGACAGAAACGCCTAGTCATGATTTCCCTTAACTCCTCCCAAGTTAAGGCCATCGCATCTTCAGTTCCCCTATTTCCTTTCTCAGTATTCCACCAAGTGAGAGCTACCCCAAGTAGTCTCCCGGTGGCGTAACGAACTTTGCGATCCTCAGGACAATCGCAGTTTAAGAAAACGTTTTCCATCTCCTCAAACCAATGTAAGAGAGCAGTGACTCCCTCAGTCCCTTCGAATTTTGGAGGATCACAGGACTTAAATTGTTTGTAAGAGCATTTGATGGTAGGAGGGTTGTCGATGTTCTGGTCCTGTTGTTGAGGAGGGTTAGTAGGATTTGCAGCAAGGGCTTGTTGTACTTGTACCATGATGTCAGGCAATATCGTGGCCATTTGATTCGCGATATGAGTGGCCAAACGTTCCCGAGACTTTCCCGATTTCTTACCCCTCCGATGCTGTCTAGACGACATCTACAGGATCATAAAATGAGAAGATTGTGAGTTTATGGTGTCTTTTTAGGTGTCATGTGTCTTTAATAAAATGAAAATAACATAAATATCAATAATGCAACTACATCCATAGGATGTCTTGGGTTCGCTCATGTTGGGCCTCAAATGTCCCCCATACCTTCACCTACATAGTCATGTGGGCCCCCATGGCTATTGGCTTGGTAGGATTCACATTAGTATTGGCGATTTAACACTCGCATCCCCCGAATGCAAACCACAAAATATGTTCATGAGATGTTTGGTCGGAACGTGTCCAGGTGTAGACACAATGACAACTCAAAGTGGGATTAGCTCACACGACGTTTGGTATAGCATGCTTTGGCCTAATAGGTACTTCGTACTCTCATCGTTAGTCCCCAGGTAGGCAAACTGGTCCTTTATTTTGGATTTATACGAATGCCAGCCTAGACAGGACGTTCCGACTACCGGTAGTAGTACCCTTCCAGTTACTACATGCCCGTCATGAGAACTCACTTTGATGAGATTTGAAAACACGAAAATCATTGTAAAATCAATCATGATGTGGTGTGTGCTTTCATGGATGTGATATGTTATGAGCATATGATTTCATGATAGGCATTATTTGATAACACATACTTATGAACATGCTTGCACAATATCAAATGTAACATTTAACATAAAACATATAAACATCATGAAATTTGGCATATAACACACAAAATTCTTATAAGTTTCTAATCGACTATAGTATAGGCTCTAAGGGTCTAATAACCTATCCTATATCCCTATAGTCATGGCTCTGATACCAATCTGTCACACCCCGACCCGCAGCGGAAATAAGAGTCGGGGCATAATTGGGTTATCACCAAAGCACATGACATTTACTATTATGTTTCATAATTAATGAAGTCAAAGTTACATTTTCAAACATCCAAACATGTTCATTCAATACAAAGGAAATAATCAAAAGGTAACAATCCAAGAACTAAATCGATTTATTCTTCTAGTCCAGGCCCTATGTGTTCCTAGCTGCTGCTGGTTCACCTGTATCATGTGTAAAATGGTAGTTTTTGGGTCAACATAAGTTGGCGAGTGAACCTCATTAGATAAACATTTGATAATGATTTTATGGTTAGTTTATCAATAAAATATTGTGCATAATCATAAAAGAGCAAATGTAAGTAATCAAGCATTGGCAAATAGCAGTTACAATTATAACATACAATAACACTTGATAGCATACATGAATATACCAATAACATACGATAACTAACATAAATGAACTGTGCGATCAATGCTCAATCAAACGGAGCCGATCGTATTGCATGAACTGGAAATGTAAATTGAACTGTGCGATCAAGGCTCAATCAAACGGAGCCGATCGTATTGCATGAACTGGAAATGTAAATTGAACTGTGCGATCAAGGCTCAATCAAACGGAGCCGATCGTATTGCATGTATTGAAATGTAAAATGAAATGACCGATCAAGGCTCAATTAAACGGAACCGATCTTGCGGGCACGCCACAGATCAACCGCATACTAAAATAGGGATCAAGCTCAACCTCGATGGATGGGGAGTTGCGGCCTCGGCAAATGCATGTACTAAAATAATAATTTGCATCCAATAGTAACTACTTAACAGCAACAAACTAATACACATGTCATGATATGATGTATGCACAATAATTTCGTATATAATATGTAAATAAACAAAGACACATGATACACCCCAAAAACGTGATTAAAACGGGGAATTTGAAAGGTTCATTCACATTGGGTGCGTTGAATTTGAGATAGTGAGATGCGCACGATTTAGATGAGCGAGTCGACGAGGAGTACTAACCTAAATAATAATGGAAAAATATATTAAAAGGATGGATGTTATTAAGGATTTTAATGAAATTTTTAGATAAATTTTTGTGAGTTTATGGCTATTTTCTATCTTTAAAAATGTTATTTTTAAGTATTTTTAATTGATTTTTAAATTAAATTAAATAAATAAATATATAAAAAAATATTATTATTTTTTTTACTGTTGACCGTTGACCGGTTCGGTCAGCGGTTATTTCTGCGCCGGGTGGGATTCGAACCGGCGACCTTCCGTTCACGTGCACGTAGCTCTACCAACTGAGCTACGTGACTAACCCGTTATAAACTCGGTTTTAATTATATTTATATACTTATTTGAATTAACCGAAAATCCCTTTATTTGCAAAAACGTTTTAATTCCATTGGACCGGTGCTTGTGACAGGATTCGAACGCGCGACGTGAAGTTTATGTTGCACACAGTCCACCGCTGGACTGTGTGTCTAACCCGGTTATATTCTTGGTTTTTATTATACTTAACAACTACCTGTTTTAACCCGGTTTAGTTCATGATTAAAAAGGCATGTTATTACACAAGGCGTGCGCGTAGCAAGGATCGAACTCGGGACGTGTATGTGAAATTTGCACGCAGTCCACCGCTGGACTGTGTGTCTAACCCGTTTATAATCCGGATTTTAATTACTCTTATATTCTGTTATAACTTCATCTTCTTCACCGATTACACAGGCAACATAACTCGACTGATTATGATTGATTTGATGATTTACAAAGTTCTCCGATATCAACAGTAACTCAAAAGTAAAGAATGGAGAAAGTTTAAGGAACAGATATACCGATTGATGTTATTCACTGAATTCCGGCGGTCTCAGAAACTTTCCGGCGAAGATAAGATTTCCGATAAACGTTGGCTAGGATCGATTCTGATGATAGAGTTGTGTTAGAGACTGACTAATCACATGTTTTAAACTGAGAGAGTCGGAGGAATTACCGTGAGAATGTGAGTCCCGGTTTTCCGGTGACTTGCAGAAATTTTCCGGCGAGCTGATTCAGAAAAATCTTATGGTTCAGAATTGCGACGAAAATGAAATTGAGTATTGTTGTGATAGTTCTGAATCGTGTAATTGATCTGGAGCTCGAATTAAATCAGAACTTGATGAAATTTTCGGTTTCAAAAGCCGAAATGATAAGGCTTAATGTTCAATCAATTCTGACTTAATTAGAAACCGTCGCACATCGGTTATAACTGAAATTGTGAGGTAAACAATCGATTTGGCGATTGGTTTACCGATTACCGGTTTTCAGATGGTAATATTGATTAAACTGAGTTTGTGTATAAGTTTCATTTGCTTTCCTAAAGTTAACAGAAATCACATTGTGGCGGAGTGGTTTAGGAAAAGGATGTTAAGTCATTGAGTGACTCAGCTGACCCGGGTTCGAGTCCCGGCAGCTTCAAATGTTTTTTATTTATTTTATTTTAACTTTTTATCAAATATAATTTTTTTAGTTTAGTTTATTTATTAATTATGTATCGTTTTAACTCAAAATAACCATAAATAATTAATGCACTTTCATAACTTGGTACTTGATTAAAAAACGGAGCGGGTTTTGGAGACCCGATTTTTACAAATGTTACAACCCACAAGTCAGGAGTGACAGTACTGATTGGGTAATGTTGTAGATACAAACATTGTAAATGCGGATGCTCTCAATAACTGTAAAGATATAAAACTTATTTTGATTATACTGGGATGTATTCACCAGTATTTCTTGCTGATAAAAATCTTTTTAAAACGCGTTTCAGGTAACTTAATGTGAAGCTAATAGAAGCCAGCTGGAGAGCACTGAAGGCTTAGAAAAGTGGCTATAAAAATTACCTAAATAAACGGAGTTTATGTTTTCCATAAGTCAGGTTTATCTCTACAAATGTATTGAAATTGAAACTTGGGTTTTATCCCATTTTATGTAATATAAAAGTTTGGTGTTTTGAAACTCTGATCAATTATTTCCTAACTACGATCCTGATGTTGTAATTCCGCTGCCAAATTAATAAACACCGGTACCACCAGCTCTGTGTCTCGCGGCTCCCGCTCCCGGGGTAGGGGTCGGGGGTTGCGACACATCCACACCTTGATATATCGGGTACCATTGTGAATGCTCTGATATGTTAAATAGATATTTAAAATCACCAAATTTTATTTAAAATTTTTAGAGCTCACAAAACCAACTAAAATTCTTCTGTGTTTTATACTTGTTTCTATACATACTGTATGTAATAAACTTTTTTTAGCAACCAACGAATATTATACAAGTCCGGTCATCCGGGCAAACCCAATGGCGAAACGCACCTACGCCCTATGTATGCAGACAATGTTGGTGAGCAGGCCAACTCACCATTCTAGAGTAAACACACTGCCCAAATGCCCACTATGGTAAACCAACTAGCTCACCTTAAACAAATTGAACCAAGTGGGACTCCAACCCATGAACTCCACCTTGAAAGGTCATGCGTTTACCTTCTCCCAAACCAATTGATCTAGGACTTATTGTAAAAAAATAATGAGTGTATGTAATAAACTTTTAAGTCCTTTAATTAAATACGTGTGTGATTGTTAGTTTAACAAATATGATTACCAATCTAGTGGGGAGTTCAAATGAGAATAATTTTTTTGTAAGAAAAAAAAAAGAAATTTCAACAAATAAAAATGTTCCATTTTACTTCATTTAATACAAGTATTTAATGATATTATAAGGGCACATTGGTAAACCTACACAAGTCATTAATTTGTAGAATTCCTCTTTAATAGTTAACTACATTAAAATTTGTAACTTGTTTTCAAAATATATTATTTTCAAAAAATAAAATTAAATAATAATAATTTGGAGTGTCTGAAACATTAGGATGTGTATATGATAAATTACGAGTTGTGTAAAATAAATTTCAATATGTGTAAGATAAATTTCGAAATGTGTAGAATGACTATTGATGTGTGTCGGAAAAAAAATTAGTGTGGAAGATGATAGTCTTTATAACTAATTATTAATTAGTCAAAGAATATAATAAATGAGATAAGTGAATAAGTGAAAAACTATTTAATATTTTACCATTATACTTTTTATTCTTTTTGTTCTTAATTAAATTTTCTTTTCAAATAAACGTTTTATACTAATCTATATTATATAAAATACAAGTACAAGTTGGTTGATTAAGTACTTGTTTCTTATATCCATATTATATATAAAAAGGTAAAAATAAAATTCAAACTTATGCCACTATTACAATAACGACCATTTGCAACTGTTAAAACGGTCATAATTGCCCTATTAGGATTTTAAATAAATTGTTTTATGTTTTGAATTAAAATTTATGACCGAATTTGTGAGCGATAAATTATTTTGTTTTATTATATTTCTTTTCAAAAGTGCGATCGGTTTTTTCTCCATATATCTGGTTTCTACTTTTTGGACCGTTTGTGTCGATTACAAATTCTGATTGATTTTGTTGTTATTACTATTATGGGTAAATTACAAAAAAAAATATCTTCTATATTTATACCTAATTCAAAGACTGTTATTTGCCTGTAAAATTCACTGCTTTTGTACTTAATATTTCAAAATTTTACACGAAATGTTCTCTGACTCTAACTCAATTATTTTTTTTTAAATTAGACCATACAAAAGTAGTTTAGTCTTTTACCCATATGTTTAAAAGTATTTTAATGAATATTACAAAAATAATTAAAAAAAGTAATATAACACTTATTTATATAGGCTAAGAGTTGGCTACAAAGTGTAAATTTCTTAAAGAGTAAATTACATTTTGTGTCCTTTAAGTATATCAGGAATTATGAAACTTGCCCTTTAAAAGATTTAATTTCAGTTTATGTCCAAAAAGTGCATGTTATATAACATTTTATATCCTTTTAAGCAAACTGAGTTAATTATTTCAGTTAGGTTAAATTAGCCCAAGGGCAAAATTGGTATTTCACAATCTCTTGCATCAGATGCCCCTTTAGGAAGCCATATTTGTTTTTGAGTAAATTAACCCCACTTGAAAATCATCAGCACCGAAACAAAACACCAAACAAGGGTTCAACTCCTTGCCTTGCCCTCCACCGTCGTCAGCACCTTCTATGTACTTTTTGATCGGAATACTCAAGAACACCAAGAACAACATGAACACGAACCCAGAAATTCATAAATTTTTTAAAGGGTAAACACACTAATCCTACAATCTGATGCAATACATCAAGAACAAGATTCATGGTTATTATATCACTTCAAATTAACGATTACCTTGAAACCCTAGCCCCGCCCACCATCGTCGCCAACACCTTCAACCCATCCCCCTTCACCGATTACCCACCTTCTGCCATCCCCTCTCTACTGCACAACACCTAACGACTACCTCCAATGTCACATAGCTTTGGCCACAAACCCTCTGCAACCACCACTTCACGACACCTCTACTATCTTTTTTCATTTCCACCACCAAACGCCCTACCTGAGAACCCCCCAAACCTGCAACTTCTACCATAAACCCTAACTCCCGAACGCCACTAGTCGTAATCGATGATTCACCATTCACCCTTTCCATTTGAAATCATCCCCACTGACCGTCATTGCTCATCCACAACCGGAACCAACTTAGACGACCACCGCTAATGCAGCATTGATGTTACTCCTACTCACACACTCCCAGTTCGATCTGCGATTCAGATACACGACAGAGGAGAAAGTTGTGGTGGCGTTGTTGGTGGTTGTTGTTGTTGGATCCCCATTGATTGAGGGTTTGTTGGGGCGCAATGGTGGTGGTGGGAGGCGGCAGTAGTGGTTGTAGTGGTGGAGGTAGGTGGTGGTGATAGGGAGAGAGAAGGTTTGTGTTGAGTGTGGAAATATAAAAGGGAATTTGATGCAAAGGAGTGTAAAATACCAATTTTGCCCTTGAGCTGATTTAACCTAACTGAAATAATTAACCCAGTTTGCTTCAAAGGATATAAACGGTTACATAACATGTGATTTTTGGACATAAACTGAAATTAAATCTTTTAAAAGGCACGTTTCATAATTTCTGATATACTTAAAGGACACAAAGTGTAATTTACTCTTTCTTAAAAAGGTGTAAAAAGTCATAAAACATCAAAATGTCAACCATAAACACACCCATAACCCACAAATAATAAAATGAACATTACTAAAACATCATATATGTGGGTTGTGTTTTGTGTTTTGGATGATAAGGCTTTGATTATCGAATGACAAACATTATTGTGTTTTATGTTGATTAGCAAGTAGTGTTTTATAATCATAGTTCTACGATTGTGTGTTTGAAGTTTTTATTGACTATTATGGTTTGAATATGGCATTTTAGGAATCTTCACTATGTTATTTGTGGGTTTTAGATGTGTTTATGGCTGAAATTATAGTGTTTTATGACTTTTTACACTTTTTAGAAAATTTGGACTTTGTAGCCGAACCCCACCATATATATATATATATGTATATATGTATGTATGTATGTATGTATGTACATGTGTATATATACATATACACAACAAGATAGAGAGAGAGAGAGAGAACGGTCAGGAGACCATGCTAAATTCCTTCCATTCTCCGATGACCTTCCACAGCGGTAAAACCCTTACCATCCGGCGAACACTTTGTTTATTTCCCCAAAAGAACTACCATCGTTCATCTCCCCCACCCCCAATAGATCGAGCTACAAGACCCGATTATATAAACCAGGTTAAAAACGAAGTACCTTAATAACTTAATTTGATGTACCCGCTGGTGTGATTTCTAGATGCCAATATATGTAGGACCCGATTTCACTATGTAGTTGTTGGTTTCAGTGGTGGTGATACCTAGCTCCGCCGGCACCTGAACCAACGTGATTTAGTGAACAACCGACGTTATTTCAGTGATTCAGGATCAACAGACTTTAGCGACATGAAGGTTTTAAAATATGATTGTGTTGTTAGGTTACAAATGGCGTGATTTGGTGAACAACGATGGTGATTTGGTTGTGTACAGGTGGTGAGGATGAGTGGATTTCGTGGTGGTGTTAATAGTGGTGGGCGGTGGTGGTGGCTAGTAGTGGTGTTCGATATATATAGGGATGAGTTAAAATGAGAACCACCTTGAGTTGTGAGAACCGTGAGAACTAGGCCATCCAAAAGGTTTTTCTGATTTTTCCCCAAAAGTCATAAAAAAATAACTTGTTTCAGCAAGAAAAGATTAATTTTTTTTAAAATACCCATACAAACATTTACATGAGGCGTTAAAAAATATTTATCTTCGTACAAAATTTACACCAACGCGTAAAGGAAACTTGCATCTGTCAAAACTACCGACTCGATAATTTTTTTTGTTTTTTTACAGATGTGTTTATAATATTTTCATCTACGTTTGTGCAAAAAAAATTTGGCCTAACTCGCGCAAGAAGAAGGAGTTCTTACAGTTCTCACAACTTGTTGTTGTTCTTATTTGAACCGAGCTCTAATATATATATATATATATATATATATATAGAGAGAGAGAGAGAGAGATAGATAGATGGAGAGGGGGGTAAGAGTTACATGTATATATGTTATCTTTTTAGATTTATTTTTGTTTTAGTTATTAATATATATATATATATATATATATATATATATTATTAATTATATATATATATATATATATATATATATATATATATATATATATATATATATATATATATATATATATATATATGTATATATATATATATATATTATATGGGTAAAAAGACTAAATTACTATTGTGTGGTATGATTTAACAGAAAATTCTAACTAAGTTGGGACCAAAGAATGTAACATGTAAGATTTACAAATACTAAGTATAAAAGCCATCAATGTTAAAGGCAAATGACAATCTTTGAAATTGGGTATAAAGATAAAAGATAATTGGGTTATTGGATTTAAATAACCTCAACATTTACCATTTGGCCGATAACACTTCCAACTTTCGATTTGTACACCAGCACTCCCAACTTTCAACTTATTGGCCGATAACACTCCCTAACTGACTGAACACAAACCCGGTTAGCTTTTGCTGATGTGGCATTTTTCGATGACGGGGCATATGACGTGGCAAATGATGTGGCAGTTGACATGGCTTTTTTGATGACGTGGCAACTAATGTGGCAGCTGACATGACATTTTTTGATGACATGGCAGTTGACATCAGTTAACTGGGTTAGGGTTCAGTCAATTAGGGAGTGTTATCGGCCAATAAGTTGAAAGTTGGAAACGCTGGTATACAAATCAAAAGTTGGGAGTGTTATCGACCGATTGGTGAAAGTTGGGGTTATTTAAATCTAATATTCTAAGCTAATTTATGTAATTTACCTTATTATTATTATTATTATTATTATTATTATTATTTTGTAATTGTCTGCTGAGTGTACTCTTACCCTCATGTTGGTATATTTTATTTGTTCATTTTTATGGAATAAGTTTTATAATAGATATTAATTTCATATATTATGTAACTCTATTAGTTAAAATTGGAAAACATAATCTACAGTATGTTATTTGGTAGTTCTGTAAATGAATTATTAAAGGTTTTTCAGTATTATTTTAATACTTATAATTTTAATGAAACTTAACATGTAATATAATTATAATAAAATCTTGGCTGTTCAAAGGAAAAAAAAGATAAAAGAAATTAGTAAGATAATAGTTCATTGGTGAAAGCTACATACATAACTATTAAGTGGAAAACTAGCAGGGTCAAACAAAAATACACGATTTATAATTTTAAATATGGTACATTTAATAGTTCATTATCTTACTCTTGTTAATTAATTGTATATCACCGACAATTATTTTAATTGTATATCACCAACACTACATACATATATTTATTTGATTTGCACTATTGTTTACATAAGGTCGTTTCTATATTTCAATGATACGTTATTGTTAATCTCAGTTTTATACGTAATTGTAAAATTGTGTTCTACATATGATAGGAATTTGGTTGCTCATTACCCGTTAGGTATCGAATACACCCATAACAGTTAATTACACCTTTAGTCCTAGCATTTTATTAAAATAACATCGGGTACTAACTTATTTTTGTTGGCAAATTGAGTTCTATGGTTTCACTTTTGTAACAACGTTGGGTACTAAGAGAAACTCAGTCAAAAACTAACGGTAAAACATGGATAGTTTCGTCATTACACTAAACTACTTAATGACAAAACTATCACTTCTTTATTTCTTTATTGTTTGTTTTTAACTAAGGTTTGCCATAACATCCAACATTGTTAAAAAAAATAAAAGCATAGAACTCAATGACATTGATACAACAAAAAAGTTAGTAACCAATGTGGTTATTTTAACAAAACCATAAGAACTAACGTTGTAGTTAATTCTATGTGTAAATTTCTTAAACATTACTCATCGAAATCTCATGTACATAATTACAATTTTAATTACATAAATTTATTTCGCAAGAAAGTTATCATAGATATAAAACAAAACGTTTCCCAAAAACAAAGAAAAATAAATCTTTACGGGCATGTTGGAGTAAATGAATATTTGTTTTGGATACTCACATCACATAATATCATACCCGTAAATAAATTTTAAGCTAATTCTATACCCGGTCTCATACATGTGCCGATTTCAGATACCCGTTTTACCCTTCTAAGTTCGTTTGCCATTCTAGAGTTGAGATTGAGGATACGATATTTTTATTGAGTTGAAGGATACTATCTGTAAATTAAAATAAAATGAAGGGTTAAAGTAGAATTAAGCAATTCGTTTTGTCCGACTTGTACCTTCCCCGTCACTCTGATTCTTTGACTAGCTGTCACGCGTGCCGCTCACGACTATTTAAAAGAAGCGCAACTTAGCAAATGAGACACGTAAACACATGTACAGCTTTTAAAATACTTAGTATCGTTACGTAAACGTCAATGACACAAATGTCCTCTTATTGTAAAATTAACAACCTTGGTATTTTTTTTTGGGTTATTAAATAAAATTAAACACATTATTTATGTTATTTCGATGATTGTTCATTTGTGGGTAGATTAGTATAAAAATGCTTACAAATTGTAGATCAGAAAAAAAAACATATTCATGGGTAAATTATGGTGAAAGTGTACTTGAGAATCACTGATGATCGACGAAACCTGTGAGAAATAAAAGAACATAAGGTCATGTGTAGTCATAAAGCCATTTAGTAGGCGTTACATGACAAGTGACGGAAAAACGCAAGAGGGGGCTTTATGGGGCTTTATATCTGTTGATGCACTTTGTGTTCGTAACTTGTCGAATAGGCTAGATTGAGCGTGTGTTGAATATTGTATAGGTTATAATCAAACACATGACCAAAATACGGAGCGTATAGTGAAAATGGGAACAAGTTTGCCTGAACTTGGCATGTGATGGTCAAGTTCGCCCGAACTTGTCTTGTGAAGGACAAGTTCGCCCGAACTTGTCCATGACACAATTCCGGGCGAACTTGTAATCCTATATATAGGTGTGTGTTCATTTTGTCATTTAAGTTTTTGCAATCCCTACGGGGAGGTGCTGCCGGATTCTCTCCAGTATCTCCGGCAACCTGACAAAGATGTATGCTCTTTCGGTATGAATGAAGACTTCCGCTGCATTCTGTTTCTACTCCATTCTTAATAACATTCTACCGAATCGGTTTACGTTTACACACTAACTTCTGTCTAGAACCGCCTGATTATGGACCTTCAATATCACAAGAGGGTGTAGTGGTAAGAGGTTATATAACCACTTCAATTATACATAAGATGTACGTAATATATGTGTGTGAGTGGGGGAGGTTATGCCACGGCGTGATAACTTTCACGTGGAATCAAAAATCAAACCCCATAGCACTGGCTGCAATGGTGTTAACAGGCGCAATAGGGTGCTATACCCCTCTCCGGCGTGATATAAGGCCCTATTACGGAGGGTCTAAGATATGTTGCAGGCTTGTGTTACCGACTTTGTGGAAGTTATGATACTTGTCTAACGTCGATAGAATTCTTATGTAAGAGTAATCTTTGAGTATCCAAATGCCACCTTGTGAGATGTTAAGTCGGAGGAAATGTTGAGCTCCAGTTCACTAGGGTGAAATTCGACGATGAGAACTCAATGATATCGAGTTAATGCAAAAGACCACTAAGAAAATTAATTTAATGAAGAGTAAATTGCGGTTTTGGTCCCTATAGTTTAGTGTTTATTGCTGTATTTTATAAAATTCAAAAGTTTTGCCATTTACATATCAAGGTTTCCATTTTATTACAATTTAAGTCCATTAGATTAACTTCATCTATCTTTATGTTAAATCTTAGTCACATGAGGAACATGTAGGGAGTATTTTGATAATTAATTACCAAAATTGAAGGAAACAAAAAGAGCATAGGCTTGTTAATCGGGTTACAGATTATCTATCACTTAGATCAAGTTTTGTAAATATTTAATATATTAATACGATAACAAAAACTATAACTAAAATTATTATCCATTTTTTTGGAATAGAGAATACTTTTGCCAATTCTGAAATTGTTTAACTTTTCTTCATTTTATATCATTTTTTAGTCTTTTTTATTTGATTTGTTATAATGAAAAGGCATATCTTGATCTTTTGGTAATTACATTCTTAAAAATAAATTATTTTTAAGTAATTTATTTTATCGATTTGCAAGATTCTCGTCTATGCAAAAATTGTCAACAAGCATATCAAGATCTTTTTGGTAATTACAAAATTACTATCATAACTTTTAAAAGAAAATTATAAAGATATATATATATATATATATTTATTAAGTTACATCTATTTATAGCATATTAACTTTTTACATAATTCACTATATGAATAAGTTGACAGAAATTTACTGATTGTAAACGTTCAAATGGAAATTCAATATGCGTTCGTTCGATATCCATACATTAAAAAAACCCATAAATAATAAAAGTACCTAAATTAAAGCGAATGTTTTTAAATTTCACATGATAACTAGCGTAATCAACATTTTGTTAAGTTTTTTCAGATTTATGTTTGCTCAAAGGAGTTAGTTTAGTGTAACAATTGGAGGTTGATTCTCCATTTTGATTGCTATTACAAAATTTTTGATATAAATTGAATTTGGAATTAATTAATATTTGTTTTCACTTAATTGAGATGGTTAATTAACAAAATTTCGCACATGACACTCATGTGATCTAGATATAATATAAATGTGGATGGAGTTAGTGTAGTGGACTTAAATTCCAATAAAATAGAAACATTAGTATGTAAATTGCAAGACTTTTGAATTTTGTAAAATATAACAATAAGCACTAAACCACGGGATCGAAACCGCAATTTACTCTTTAATAAAATATAGGTTGACAATGGCCTGAGATAATTTGATAGTTGAAGAAAATCGAACAATTCAATGTGGGAGATCATGTAATATTAAAGGTGTAGGTCCTAGACGAGTATTCTAACTTAAGTAGCGTATTTGTTTTTGTTAAAAATGATATAAATATGAAATTTGAGCATTGCGTTATATTGGTGTTTAACTTTTTGTTTAACGGTTAACTCATATAACCACTAAACCTACTTTTAAATCTACATCAATGTTTGCAATGAGGCTAGATACCTCAATCAATTGGGAATGAAAATACAAATAAACATCCTTAAAATTAAGAATTAATCTAAACAATATTTAGGAGTAATGACAACTTCAATAATTTAGTTAGTAATTTGTAATTATTAACTAAAGAATTTGATAACATACTACCAAGACTGAAATAAAAGTATAACATGTTACCCTAGAGTACCAGTTTATATAGCGGAAAGTTTTAAAAGTACAATGATAACAGTTTTATCTATGAAAGTATTTGGGGAGTGGAGGCGTAGCGTTGTGGCAGCGTGATGGCTAGTGACCACGCGTGGAATACTGTCGCCACCTAAGGTGACCGCGCGCGGTGGCCAAAACGTGTGCTCGTCATCACGCGTGAAGAAGAGGGTGTGAACGTTGGAATGATGGGTGTGGTGAGTGATAGAGAGTGATGGATACCTACACTAAAATCCATCACTAGTGGAGCGCCTCCACTCCCCTTAATGTATTGGAACGTCTGCCCATGGCTTTATAGCCTAGTGACTCTTGTGAATGAAATAAGGCTTTGGGACCAATAGGTCCTGAGTTCAATTCTCACAGGGGGTCCCATAATATTGGGTTTCCTCCTGAATTGGTGTATCACATTATGCCTAGTGGAGATGGATATGATCGGGTGGTTCCGCTGGTGACACGATGATACTTCAGTGGTCCGTCAGTGATCCAAATTTGTCGTTCAAAAAAAATGTATTGGAACGTCTGGTCGTTTATCAACAGTATAAGGATTAGTAGTGCTGTAGCAATCTTCGGATTACTTTCTTCAGAGGAGGTCGGTGGTTAGAGTCTCGTTTATGACAAATGTTATGCACAAACAAGAGGTTTTATCATAATAGGCATTTTTGTGATAGATTACCCTTGGAATTGGTGACAGGTCAAGTCACTAGCGCCATTTGCGACCGCTGGAGTATATGAACCTTTTGCCTAGGAATATACCCATTGATTAGACTTTCTTAAACGTTCAAAAAATAAATGGTAAAATGTATAAACTAGTGACAAAGATTAAAAGGTCAAAATTAATTCTTGAAACTCCGATTTATGCTGTATCTAATGACCCGATAAGTCAACGTTATAATAACTTTACTTATTTCACAATGGTAAAATGTATAAACTAGTGACAAAGATTAAAAGGTCAAAATTAATTCTTGAAACTCCGATTTATGCTGTATCTAATGACCCGATAAGTCAACGTTATAATAACTTTACTTATTTCACAATGGTAAAATGTATAAACTAGTGACAAAGATTAAAAGGTCAAAATTAATTCTTGAAACTCCGATTTATGCTGTATCTAATGACCCGATAAGTCAACGTTATAATAACTTTACTTATTTCACAATAATTTTTCTTCTAGTTAGAGAAACTGATAATAAATTTATTTTCCAATGAACACTAAATTCAAGTAAAATGTCCAGAAAATAACCTAAAATGGATCTATTTTCATACTAAAAGTTTAATTTATATTAAACTATATTTTGTCCGGTTTGAGGCATATGCATCATCTGTTGTATTTTAGTTAAAACTCAAAGTCAGATTACTTGTGATTTGTGAATACCTTTTAATGCAACTATTGGCTATTCCTCGGAGAATGAATGTGTTCCGAACCAATGTAAAATATAAATTTGTATGTTGTTTCGAAAAACTTTAATTCGTACTTACATTGCTGCAGTTTGGTATGAGATTATGTAATTAAGTATTTATCATTATTATTATCAGTATTACTTATCTTATAAATATTTTTATAATAAATACAACTGCCAACACTAATCTTAAACCAGCAACATCCTTTAAATTTAATATTTTAAAAGATTATATATAAAAAATTATATATATATTTTTTGAATCGTTATCAAATAGTACTTATGTATTATACACGTTTTCTTTAGGTAGTTTATACATTTTTAATGGCATCCAAGTCACTGAAGTTACATATAGGTCATATGTTGTATTGTTTAGGAGTTAATTAAATACAATTACAAGTTTGGAGGTTGTTTGATAGCCTTTGAATGATTTTATTAGGAGGTTATCTCTGAATCAATCAACATTAAAATGTATCTAGTTCACAGGGATAATACCTCTATATAAGTCAGCAAGCCTCATACTCATTAAATTTTATAATGATGCTGGAATGAAAATTTTACTCATTTATCAATTCACATGTTTTCATAACATTTAATTGGCCACTCACATACCATCTCCTCGAACCACGGTCACCTCCTTCATCACCAACCAATCAGGCCAAGCCCAATCAATCCCTTTATTGATTCAAAGTCTTTTACCCAATCAAAACTCTTATTGACTCAGCATTAGTGGCCTATAAATTACCAAACAACCCCTTAATAGGTAAATATCATAGTCACGTGATAAATCAATATCTTGGTCTTCTATCTTTTATTGGTCAACATTGTTAATATAATTACATAAGAAAATCATGTAATAACTAACTAATAACGTAGAAATTGTATGTTATAGTTGGTTAAGGACTATTTTCTTATTAAAAAACCTAATAACGTAGAGATTGTATGTTATATTTGGTTAAGGACTATTTTCTTATTAGAAAATCTTGTTTCAAAAAAATTTAAAAAAAATAGTTTAAAAAAACTTTAAGATTGAAAAGAGAATGCTAAAGATATTATCGTAAGTTATATTATACCAACACAAAAGTGTATATATTTGACTCGAACGTTAATCATACACATTACAATTACGTTCATTCACTATTTGTAGGCTATATGATGTGGAATAAAGCTTCCACTGCCTTTATCACGTCACCTTAGTGTCACGTTGACGAAAATTCAGCAAGAGATTTATTGTTAACTGCTATGTAATGGGATAAAACCCCTGTCATTATTACTCAATTTTTTTTTTAATTTAGATGTATCTTAAATAACAAACATTATATAAAAAAACATAAGTTTTAAATCAATAATACTTATAAAAAGTACCATTAAACTAAAATATCTTTCTATAACCAACTTAATTAAAAAGCAATACATAAAAGGTTACTTAATTAAAATAAACGACTTAATTAAAATAGCCAAGCAAAATTCTCTAAGCCGTCAATCACTTGATCTTTAATTAAGCCATCTTCACCGTTCAATTCATTGATAAAGAGCCTCTCAAATTTCCCACACATTGTTTGCATCATCATAAACCTACCAGTAATGTGATGCACATTACGATTGTTTGCACCCACTTATTGATGAAAGTGAGAGAGCTGTGATACAAAATGGTAGATGTTGGAGATTTATATGGAGGAGATTGAATAAAAATAAACCAAAAGAGCTTTTTTTAATATTTAATCGTTGCCAACGGTCAAATATTAACTACTCTTCCAACTCAGCCCTTGCGCTCGTGAAGTAGACAACAAAATCATCTACGACGCCCTCTTTGACGCCCCTGTAGCGGTGTAGGGGGCACCATTGAGCTGAGGTAGCGGAGGGCGTGAGCCCACACCACCCATCATTACAAAAGAATTTATCTACTCAGCCACCTCCTTATAAAAGCTACATTGGAGGTTAGTAACCTAAATTCTGGCATATTATCCGATAATCATTCATATTGTTAATTTGAGAAGTAACACATTAAACTTTTATTTTTGTTACTGATATGCGTCAAATGTAACATATAAATTGTATTAAATACAGTGTAAAATCAACCCTTTTTAGTACTAATGTTGGAAAAAGTGTGTTTCTTTGTGTACTTTTGATTTTCATGATTAAAAGAGCTTAATTGTATAAAAGGAACAAATTAGCGACAAAAACCAGCATAAGTATGAAAGAAGGGAAGACAACGCACTATACCAACCCTCTGAGCTTCACCCCAAGACTAAAAACAACGAATCAGAAGTCAAAGCACGGGGTCGTGCCTTGTCGGCATGTGGTCGTGCACCTTCAAGATTCCAGAGTAGACGAAGACAAACAATTGCAGATAAGAGACACGGGGCCGTGTCCCTTGGATAGTACAACAAGTACAATGGCCACTGGGCCGTGCCGTTGACACACAGGGCAGTGTAGCAGACTGATCTGACATACTCACTAAATGAAAACAGAGAAGAGGGAAGACACGGGGCCGTGCTCTGCATTATTTACAGCTATAAATATAGGTGCTTGGTTTCATTTCAAGTCATCCCTTGACAAACCACTTCTCTTACACCTGTCACCACCCCACCACCACAATACTACCATCATCCACCATATTCATCCATCATCCATCATAGAGTATGTGTAGTATTCTCGGGATCCAAGATTGATCGTAAGAGTTTTTTCAAACAAAGGCCAGACCTTGCTTGTTTAATCTCTTACATCACTTGGTGAAGACAAGTTATTTATGTATTACTTTTGATTTCCTAGATTTGGTTAACTTTTTAATTGGGTATGTATTAATGACTTCAATAACTAGTTTTTTATATTGAAAGTGAACTTTATTCTATCATCTCTTCATGTTTAATTGATTCACTCATTCGTGTCTTTACGGTCCATATAAAGCACATTAACTGCCTCGAAGGGGGTTAGAAGGGTGGTATGATTAAAGTTTTTGCCTCGTTCAGGGTATAGATCCTACGAGAACTTGGTTCAAGCTTATTAGGACTTCCCTTGAGGCAGATAGCATCAAATGGGGGGAAGTAAGAAAGGCTTGAATCCCTTATAAACAAACTACTAGGAAAACTTTAAACCGGCCTTGCGGGACTGTATCCCTGCTGACTTAACCAATATGGCCAAGGGTAGTGTTACCTCCAAAAGAGGGACATGCCACATTTTTCATTATAACTTACTTAATTATTTTTTAATATTCCGGTCTTGCGGGACCGTATCCCTGATGACTCAGCCAATATGGCTGAGGGTAGCGCTGCCTCCAAAAGAGGGACATGCTACTTTAACTAAGACAATCTCTTATAAAACCCAAAGGGTAGAAATCATCAAAGGATACGTAAATAATGAGTCGGAACCAAGTGATTCTATCTTGTTTATATTTTGGTTACTTTAGTTATTTCTTTATTTTTACTTGTTAAAAACCTTTCCTAAAAATTTGATTAGATTAGATTAGATGTCGACGATATTTCGGTACTAAAAGCTCTTGTGTCCTTGGACGACCTCAGTATCTTACCATCACTATACTACGCCAACGATGGGTGCACTTGCCCTAGTTGTAGAGAGTGATAGTTGCATATCGTGTTCTTATAAATTTAAAGCTTGAATAAGCGAGTGAAAAGTACTTATCACCCATGTTCGCATCACGTCAAGTTTTTGGCTTCGTTGCCGGGGACAGAAGGATTTTAAGAAAGTTTAAAATCGACGGCCTAATCATTTTTATACTTTTATAATTTTTTAGGTTTTTCTTCTTTTTTCTAAATTTTTTTTCCTCTCTGCAGAAAAAAACACGGGGTCGTGTTTGATCCACACGGGTCCTTGTCTGTTCTCCAGTAACCCCAAAACTGTTTTCTGCCAGATAGCAACTGCAGCACGGGGCTGTGGGATCACTACACGGGGCCGTGTTTTGGCAATCTTTTCCAGAAAACAGTGTTGTCTGATCCCATCAGTTAAAACCTAATCTGGCAATTATGGATGTTAATGATTATTTCTACCCCCGCCACTCTTACGGTGAATGGTGTCAAATCTGTGGGGGAATTCATAAAAATTTAGAATGTACCATTCTAAAAACTAATCCCCACTATTTAGACCCATTGTTTTCTTGTGACAATCACCTTAAGATGCGCGAGAGTAAAAATAATAATTAGTATCCTCCTGAATTCCATCAACCCTCTTCCATAGGAGACATAGTTCGGAAGAACTATGCCAAATAGAAAAGAGGATTCTCCAAAAACTCAAAGAAATCGAATCCATGATGATGGCATGATATTCATCAAGGAATAAGAATAACGGAGATTTGATGGTACCACATTCGGGAATAAACAATACCGAGGCTAACAAATCTACCCTAACTCCGTATGAAATCAAAGAAGATAGTCGTCCTTGTATCGACCTCGCAATGAAGGACTCCTTAAACGGTTTTGACCAGAGCGAATCAACTCACACCTTCTTTAACAAGAGCCAAGAAAGGTAAATAAAGGACAGTTTCGTCCTCCTACTCTCAGTTTCTACCTTTCCGACAACCTCTTGCATTTTCGTATCTCTCGCCGGAACCTAAGGTACATTAAAAACTTCGGTATTGTTCCAACTAGTAAGAGCATTCACATTGATTTTCTTATCCTTATCCATATAATTACACTAAAACACATTACTTTCTCTTTCTCCTTTTCAATTAAATAATATTTTTATACCTTTATCATTACATTTTCTCTTTCTTCCACTCACAACCACTTTCAAAAATATTTAAAAAATTTATAAGGGATGAACAGTGTTCCCGTATATTTACGGATGAACAGTAACATTTTCTCTCTCCTCACTCACAACCACTCAAAACCATTTCTTACAATATAACTAACCCACTCACACAAATCTACAAAATCCATTGTGAATGCTCTGAGGAGCCACCTGATAAAACGCAGTTCCTTAAAAACACCGACAGAACTTCATAAGTTCCCTAAAACACGAGGTCGTGCTCCATAAACACGGGGCCGTGCCTCACCTATTTTCCCAACATGAGGGCGTGTTAAAACAATATGGGGTCGTGCCTCCCGAACCTTTTAACACGGGGCCGTGTCTATCTGGACACAACCTGTGCTTCACTAACAGACAACGTTCTCTGACTCATGATGGCGACACGGGGCCGTGCCTCCCGGGCACGAGGTCATGTCAACGTGCTGTCACTTTCTGTAAAGTCAGCCATGAGAAGAATGTTTGGACCCATTCCTAAAAGACCAAGATCCTGCCTGATCTCTCACACATACTTGAAAAGGTAGTTTCTTAAAAAGGTTTCCTCAAATCTTCTTGTTTTTGCCACTTTTAATCATTTCTTCTTCTTCAACCTTCAAACCTCCATTAAAGCTTGAAGCTTTAAGCTTCAAAAGCTTTAATTGTTAGGTTAAGAACATGGTTTTTAGCCCAAATTTTTACAAAACTACTATTATACAACAATGTTTTAAGTTTCTCAGTTTGGAAAAGTAATAATAAAAAAGTTTTAAACTTAAAACAAAGGTTCACGGGGCTAAAGTACCAGAGCTGTTAAAGCAGCACGGGGTCGTGTAACTCTCCTATAACTCTAAAACTTTAACGGTTTGTCATGTTCAACTAGCATGTCGAGTCAGCAGAGTGGCACGTCTTCAACCAGTTCAAGAAACAACCAAAGAGGGAGGAGGCTCTCGCTTGAAGCCACGCTCGTCCGCTATGTTTGCGCTTTGCAAGAATCCATCAAAGAAATGACAATGGTGGAGGAGGTCCTCGTGGATCATGTGAACTACCTCACCCTTGCCTTGGAAGATAGCTTTAGGGAGATCACCCTTCTTCACCAAAGGTTGAACATCTTGGTGATGCCCCCGATGGAGCCAATCTTACCCCAAGATGATTGGAACATCGCTAAGGAGGTGATTAATCCCATCTGGTGGGATGAAATACCCCCGGAACCTCCCATCAATTCTTACTTTGAGGTTTCGATAAATCCCGCTTCTCTTCCACAAGAAGAGGTCGATGACGAACCCTTTATCTTCCTTCCGAGGGAGATTGAAATTGCCTGAGGAATGCCGTAAGCAATAAATATCATAGTATCATCAGGTATATTCCTTCTCAGTACTCAAGGATAGATTTTTCTAAGAGTCCTGTTTTGATTCAGGCACTAATAAGTCTTTCATAAACCATACGTCCAGAAAACTTATATATATATTCATGAGAACTCTAGATATTAAGTATAAGGTAGAACCTACCGATGAAACCATAGAAATCGCTTCTTCCTATTCTTAATGGATATTCTTAACCATAAAAATCAGTCATGCTCTTCCTTCTGTTGAAGTACAACGAATTCTTATCATTATTATTATTTATTTATAACTTATTTTATTTATTTATCTCATTGATTTCTATCGACTGCGAATGCCAAACCAGTTTGATAAAAGCCCCATATGATGATTAGCAGTATCTTAGTGTGCCCCATAGATTGCTTTCATGCCTGATCAACATGAAGGTTTAATGCATGGAACCACTAGGATCTCCCAACATTTATATTGTACTAAAATCAGCAAGTGGTATTCAAGGAGATATTCCGTATTGAAATGCTTGAGTAGGTGTCTCTACTCAAGGCATCCAATGATTTGAAAGGCGAAAATGTCATTGTTATGGCCCAAGTGAAGTTAGATAAACCAAAAGCTGAGGATTTAGACTATCTCTATCATCTCTATTTATCCTAATAAGTTTCTAGAGAAAGACTTGCGCAGTCTAGCTTACCATTTTGGGAGTTCCAATAGTGTCGAATAAGAAAAATAGTTCAATGCGGTTATGCGATGATTACCGCAATCTTAACAAAGTAACGATCAGAAATCGTTATCCGTTGCCCAGGATCGACAAATTAGTTGACCAACTACAAGAATTAGCTAATTCTTTAAAGATCAATTGGGTAGTTGTTGGAATGACCATCTCACCCTAGTTAAGTTCACCTATGATACTCTATATAAGCATAAAGGCTGCTCCTTTGGAGGCCTTGTATGGGAGAATGTGTCAAACATTGTTTGTTGAACGGAAGTTGGGGATACCCAACTAATAGGACCTAAGATTGTCATAAAGGCGACGCATAAAATCATACAAATCCGTGATCGCCTCAAAGCTGCCCATAATAGGCAGAAAAGTTACAGCAACTAGAGGCGCAAACCTCTTAAGTTCCCAATAAAGGATAAGGATTCCATTGAAGATATCACCATGGAAAGGTGTGGTATGCCTTAGTTGGGAGGGCAAGTTAAGTCCTAGATATGAGGGACCATTCAAGATAATCGAATGTGTCGAATCTTTAGCTTCAAGCTAGTTTACTTGAGAAACTCAGTGGAATTCACAAGGTGTTCCACGAATGAAATTTAAAGGAAAGGCTAGCCAATGAGTTGCTAGCTATGTCACATAAAGTGTGCAAATTAATGAAAACCTAGTTTTGTTGGAAAACCAGCATCGATCGAAGATCGACAGGTTAAGAAGCCTCTAAGGAAGCGTGTGCCTATTATAAAGGCCAAATGGGACGCTTGTAAAGATCCCTGGTATACATAGGAGGATAAGTCCGCTATGCGTCAGATGTACCTCTATCTTTGGATAAAATCTCGAGGGCGAGATTTCTTTTAAGGGGGTGGGGATGTAACACCTCGTAAAAACCCGTCCTATAAAATTTTGACAAGTGTCCTGCTAATCCTCGTATGCCATGTGCTAAAACAAGAGGGACCAAATGCGTCGTTATGTTATCTTATAACCTCTGAACGACAATTTAATAGTTAAGGGACTAAAAGTGTCAACATGCTAAAACTAAGCCTCTGAGTGACCTTTTAACGAACCAAAAGTCCTATAACATTATTTATACTCTTATTTGTGCCTATTGTATGCCAATGAAGGCTTTACGCACTAATTATAACGTTTCACGCAAGTTTAGAAGTCCAGGGGCTATTCCTGACAAACTGTGAAAACTTTCGATTCTCGTATTTTGATATTCAGACCCAATATATGAATCCAAATATATTGCATACAATAAAATATTATGTTTTATCGATAAGGATGCAAGGATGTCCACGTTGCGAAATTTCGATCGTTTTTGTGTCCATTTAAGCGTTTTACTCATTTTAGCGAAACGCGCAACCGTACAACCAAACGAACCGACATCCTGGATATTTCCAGACATAATCCAAGTCACATATACCATAACACCCTTATAGAGCCTTAAAATCAGGTTAAAAGGGGTTACGGGTGACAAAACGCGACGAAACAAGTCTAAGGGCCAAAACTGTCAAAATGTGAAACTTTGGGTTGCTGAGCTGGGTCCTTACGGACCGTACGGGAGGAACCTTACGGTCCGTATGCAGGTATGAGGGCAGATTCATTCTTTTTCACCAAGCATAGCCTCACAACTCGCCACCTAGCTCGTTTTGCCACCAATTCACCTTGTCTTGACACCTCCTAAACACTTGTAATCATCTCCTAAGCCCTCTAAACACTTGGAATGATCTCCATGATCATCTTCCACTATAAATTGGTGTTGAATTCTTGAGTTCAAACTTGCACCTTTCTCATAAATCTCTCTATAACTCTCCTCTGGAGGTCCCTAAGCAATTGGGAGCTTCCCTTGAGTTTTCTCCCGTCCATATGACCACTTGTAAGTGTTCCTTTCATGGCTAGTTCTTTTGTTTAGGCTTTTAAAGCCAAAAGTCAAGCGTTTTCGATAAACGCTTTGACTTTCGGTCAAGACCATTATGGTCAAGCCAATGCTCGGTCCGAGCATGGTTATGTGATCGTGATTAGGTAGGTGTTAATCCCTAAAAAGGGCACCTCCTGATTACCACGTTTGTTTGGTCAATTGACGAGTCAACATATTAATCTTTTAAAAAGTCAACGGGTCAGATTTTGAAATATTCATAATCTGAGTTTATACGCACTCTAAAATATGTTTAATAGTTAAACAACTTGGTAATAATTATTAGAACATGTGTAAACATGTTCGGCTCGTCAATTTTAGTTTTAGGGACGGTTCGCAACCGAAACTCGCGAAGTTTGACCTCAACATTGACTTTCGATTATGAACCGAATTAGATTAGTATGCTAATGATTTAAGGTCCCGTTATGATCATAGTATAACGTAGCATAACCCTCTGAGGTTATATTACATGATCATAATAGTAATCCGAGTTTTATGCGAGTTTCCGTAAATATGCCATACTTTGACTATATTGCCCTTTTATTTAAAAAGAGGTTTTAACACCAATGAACTTGAAAATGAATTAGTTACTGATATGATATCATTTTTAACATAGTTTGGTGTTACAAATCTGACCATAAACTGAGTTTCTTATAATGTCGTAAAATATGCTTTAAAGTGACCGAAAGGCCCTTTTGCCGCATAGAACGGTTTTAAATGTAATTTATCATTCTAAACTCATTTCCTGCTGATATAATATCATGATTAGGATATTTTGGGATGTTATTTTAGTTTACAAACTGAGTTTAAGCACAAGTTCTTGTTTACGCTCTTAAATGACGATAACGCCATCGTGGCACATAAAATGGATTTAAATCATGATTTTCATACAAAACCTTTTACATACTGATGCGCTATATCAAATAACATATTTTAGCTATTTAAACCTGTTCAAAACATCAGTTTTCATAAAACATCGCTAATATCGTCATTTAACGACTTTAACGCCTTTTCGGCGCGTAATATGGTTTTAAACCATATTTTCCAACCAAGACTTGTTACCCCCTGATATTATAACTCAATTAAAATATTTTTATAGTGGGTACATTTTCTAAACTCAGAATCCCAAATACGCTTTTGAAACTATGTGTGAAATTGCCAAAATACCCCTTCGGAGCATAGTTTGGTCTTAAACTATAAAACACACATATATTTGATATCCTATTGATATTATATCATAAATAAAGTATTTTAACAAAATATTTATGGTTGTAACATCAGATTATACGCAAGTTACTTTTATACGTCGCTAAATGACCAAAACGCCCTTATAGGGCATAGCTTGATTTTAAAACACAACGGGCATACAAGTTGATATCCTACCGATATTATAACTTGTTTAAAGTATATTGGCATATGGAACTCGTTCATGACTCATCTGGTTACCCGGTATCGCTCATATGCGTACGGTTAAGCCTACGAGGCTAGTTTACCTAATTTAACCGAAACGGGTTTAACCTTATCATTTTTATCTCAAAATCCAGAGTGTTTTATGTTTACCCATATTATACAAGTCATTATGCTTCTCGGGTTTAAATTACATTCTTTCCGGTCATCGCTTAATCAAGCGCGTCGTACCGTTTTTAATACTTTAAGCTAGCCGGTCTAAGTTTATGTACTTAAAAAAGATCCGCTAGCATTCTAATTGGTTATTTATACCATCATTCCAGACTAGAGCCTTCCGGTAAATTGTACCTACACTTACTTAAATTGGATACGGCTGTACTTATTATGTTTTCTTATTTTAAGGATTGCTAAGCTCAGGTAAATACTCTTAACCTATTTTCCCTATATGGGCTTGGGATACGGTAAATTATTACCGCATGGTCGGGTATGGGATTCAAAGACCTATGGGTCAGGAAATTCAAATAACCCGTTTTAATTCGTATTGCTTGACTTAAACATTTGGGGTTAATACGACCGTGTCCTGGATATCTTTGACTCAATTAATTGTAAGTGGCTATGACCTAAGCACGGGGTGTAGGCATACACTTGACAGATGCGATACGGTTCAAATAAATAATTTTATAACTCAATAAGGGTTACCCAATAAGGGTGTTTCCATTAAGGGAATAAATTATAAATTTTATAACCCAATATGGGTTTTCCCAATAAGGGAATAAGTGGTGTGTCGGTTAATCATGATCCGGCATCGATTCCGGTCCCGATATGTATTGTTGAGTTATGTAATCGATAACATGAGATATAGTTTGTTCCAAGTTAAATATAAAAAAAATGTACCAATGTGTACATAAAATGATTTTGAAAATGTTTTCAAAATGTGTCGGTTGATTGTATTTACCAGTGTAAACTGACGTATTTTCAAAATAATTAAGTTGCGAGTACAAATACGTAAATAGGCTGGAAGCTGCTCAGTAGCAACATAAGAGGATCTTGCAAGTCCTTAGATGTGCCCAAAGTTTGTCGAACATCTTTAGTGTATATCTTCAATCCGCCTGTGGATCTCTATTACGAGCCATTGTATTTGAGCTTTGAACCTTTCGGCTTATAATAATATTTTAAATTCAAAGACTTCCCTGTGCTATTCTGTGTTACTTGTATTGTTTGGTAATAATGATATCAACATACGTCACGATACTCCCCATCCGGGCCCACCGGGCCCACCGGGTTACACGTGGAAATTAGGGGTGTGACAAAGGTGCTATCGGATTCTCTCCAGGAACTCCGGCAGCTGGACAATATGTATACTCTTTCGCTATGAATGAAGATATGACTTCTGCTGCATTCTACTTCTACTCCTTTTTGTAATAACATTCTACCGAATCGGTTACGTTTACGCACTAATTTCCATCTAGAACCGCCTGATCACAGACCTTCACTATTCAGTTTTAATAATCTCATAGGTTATCCACCAACTATCTATCTATCTATCAATCTATCTATCTATCTTAGGACTTATCTTGTAAGTTTTTTTTTTTTGTTTTTTTTCATTTTCTAGTTTGTAATGGTGAATGGATGGAACGAATTATGGTGTTTTGAAAACAAATGTGTGTGGAAATATGAAAAATGGCCAAAGGGACGTTGAAACAGCACCCCATGCATGTAATCAGACACTTCCCGAAGCAAAATATTCAAAAACAATAAGTGCAGCATGGGGCGTGTAAAGTAAGCACGCCCCCGTGCCTCAAATCTGCAGTGAACGAATCTGAATCTAGAACATTGACACAGGGCCGTGTCCTATAGACACGCCCCCGTGCTTGGCTTCTGGAAAATTTCTGGTACTAGCACTTTTGACACGGGGCCGTGTCCCCCAAACACGCCCCCATGTCTAACCACTTAAAATTTTCTCAGAAAACTGCTACTGCCACTTTCGACATGGGGTCGTGTCCCCCAAACACGCCCCCATGTCTAGTGTTTGGATTTTGAAAAATTTGTTGTTTTTAACCCGCTTTTACACATTTAATCAATTTGAACCAATTTTGAACGTATTGAGGACAACGTGTAATTTAAGTGTGGGGGGAGGGGGACTCAACTTGAGTATGTTTGTCCTAAAATCAAGCCTTACACAAAACTCCACTTGTAAATGCTAAAATACCCCAAATCTTTTTCGAAAATATTTTTTTAGTTCGTTTTGTCTTGTTATAGTTTAAGTTAGAAACCAAGATCTAAAAATATTTAAGTTTTTACAATTTTAAAACCGATAACGACGTGATAAAAAGAACCATACAAAGAACAAATTATAAAAAGGCAAGACAATTCTTTTTAAAATTTGATTGTATATATAAATTCACAGTTTTACCCTTTTTCCCACAAAATGTGAGTTTTCAGCCTTTACCGAGCATTCAATATCATATCTTTACTAAATGCATATTTTTCATTTCTTGTGTGAATAGCCGTATGGTTCTAACGAATCTAGAACTTGACAAGACAATACATTCTCGTTCCTTACCAACTAATCCAATAAGTATATGATAGAGGTATTAGGATTTTTAAACCTTTTTCATTTTCAACCTTATTTTTATTTATCTCCCCACCAAAAACAAAAATTTTCCCTAGTTAACCCCTTTGAGCCTAAACCTTTTCGTTTCAAAAACCCACAAGATACCATTTTGCACAATCACCCATCACCCAAAACCCAATCTTTATTTTTACACTCCTTTTGTTTTAGTAAAATGCGGTTTTTTTGAGATTTATATAAAAAGAGTTGACTTAGTTTATTAAAAAAAAATCTCTCTAGTTGCTTAAAATAAATGAGCAAAATTATTGCTTATAAGTATTTTGTTTGTACCTAAGTCACAAATAAATAAATTTTTAAAAGAAAACCGACTTTTTACTTTTTTTAGCCACTTTTCAATAAATCTATCTTACCCTTAGCCAAAACCTACCATTTTAAAGTCCTTGTGATATTTACAAAGATTTTGTTAAAAAGGAGGATGTTAGATTACTTGTCAAGCATATAGTAGGAATAAGTCCCATACCGGTATCGAACGTTTCAGTTATACATGTTCGGCCGAGTGTTAAGTGATCACTTGTGAGGTGTGTGAATTTGTATACAGCTAAATGAAATTTTACAAAGGCATGTTATGCCCAAAAATATTTATTTTTCTTAAAAAGTGTTCTAATAAATCATGTTGAATAGGATTGTAAATATAATAAAAATATGAATAAAAAGAACTTGGATTCCCGACAGTCTATAAAAAAGACCCGAAAAACTTCTTCTCTACCTCCATTTGAGTGTGTAAGCAATTATTAAAGAGTTTTGCTTGAGAGCAAGAAAATATTTAAGTGTGGGGTATTTGATATGCATCAAATGCAACATACAAATTGTATCAAATACGGTGTAAAATCAACCATTTTTAGTACTAATGTTGGAAAAAATGTGTTTCTTTGTATACTTTTGATTTTCATGATTAAAAGAACTTAATTGTACAAAAGGAAAAATTAACGACACAACCCAACATAAGTATGAAAGACACGAAGATAACGCACTATACCAACCCTCCGAGTTTCACCCCAAGACTAAAAACAACGAATCAGAAGTCAAAGCACGAGGCCGTGCCTTGTTGGCATGGGGCAGTGCCCCTTCAAGATTATAGAGCAGAAGAAGACAAACAAATGTAGACAAGAGACACGGGGTCGTGTCCCTTGGACACGGGCCGTGGCCAACTTCTAGATTTACGTATCTGGATAGTACAACAAGTACAATGGCCACGGGCCGTGCCGTTGACACACGGGGCCGTGTAGCAGACTGATCTGACATACTCATTAACTGAAGATAGAGAAGATGGTAGACACGAGGTCGTGCCCTGCACTGTTTACAGCCTATAAATAGGGGTGCTTGGTTTCATTTCTAGTCATCCCTTGACAAACCACTTCTCTCACACCTGCCACCACTCCACCACCACAATACCACCATCATCCACCATATTCATCCATCATCCATCCTAGAGTGTGTGTAGTATTCTCAGGATCCAAGATTGATCGTAAGAGTTTTTGTCAAACAAAGGCCATGCTTGGCTAATATCTTACATCACTTGGTGAAGACAAGTTATTTATGTATTACTTTTGATTTCCTAGATTTGGTTAACTTTTTAATTGGGTATGTATTAATGACTTCAATAACTAGTTTTTTATATTGAAAGTGAACTTTATTCTATCCCCTCTTCATGTTTCATTGGTTCACTCATTCGTGTCTTTACGGTCTATATAAAGTACATCAACTTCCTGGAAGGGGGTTAGAAGGGTTGGTTAAAGTTCTTGCCTCGTTCAGTGTATAGATCCTGCGAGGACTTGGTTCGAGCTTATTAGGACTTCCCTTGAGGTAGATAGCATCAAATCGGGGAAGTAAGAAAGGCTTGAATCCCTTATAAACAAACTTCTATTAAAACTTTAAATCGGCCTTGCGGGACTGTATCCTTGCTGACTCAAACCAATATGGCCAAGGGTAGCGTTGCCTCGAAAAGAGGGACATGCCACATTTTGCATTAATAACTTACTTAATTATCTTTCAATATTCCGGCCTTGCGGGACTGTATCCCTGCTGACTCAGACCAATATGGCTGAAGGTAGCGCTGCCTCCAAAAGAGGGACATGCCACTTTAACTAAGATAATCTTTGAATAAACCCAAAGCGTGGAAATCATCAAAGGATACGTAAATAATGAGTCGGAACCAAGTGATTCTATCTTGTCTATTTGGTTTTCTTTGTTACTTTAGTTATTTCTTTATTTTTATTTGTTAAAAAACCTTTCCTAAAAATTTGATTAGAGTAGACGTTGACGATATTCCAATACTAAAAGCTCTTTTGTCCTTGGACGACCTCGGTATCTTACGATCACTATACTACGCCAACGATGTGTGCACTTGCCCTAGTTGTAGAGAGTGATAGTTGCATATCGTTTTGTTATAAGTTTAAAGCTTGAATAAACGAGTTAAAAGTACTTAAAATATATCTAAAAATCACCCACGCTCGCATCACATCAATTACCAAGGGCAATCCTACTTTGTATAATCATTATAAATCTGCATTCAGTTTAGCTCTTAAGGATGATTTTGAGGGAAATGGAGGATGCATACATTAATTTTGATCAAGTTTGAATTTATATTATGTAGGTGAGATTGCCACTAGCAACGAAAATAGAATTTAAGAATATCATTGCTTAAATTGTCAGCATGGATTATTATAGGCCAATAGGCAATACTTTAAATTAATTAAATTGCCATAAAACAGAAATTCAGATGTTAATCATTTTATTTTGGCATAGGAGCAAAATTAGCATCAATTAAGTTTTCTGGTAAGCTACTCCAGTCAATAAAGCCTTGACTGAAAAAGCTTTGTTGTTTGGCCTCTACAGGTGCAGGGGCATGAACAACTAGAGATGCTTGAACTTGTGCAACACACATTTGAACGTATTGGACCTGAGGAACAGTTGTTGCTGTAACATATTGCACAGTCAAGGGTTCATGCTTTGTGCAAAATGGGAAGTGTTTTGTACACTTGGCCCATGGATATTTTGGGTATTTTGAAAAAAATTTGGTTGGTTGTTTGATTGAGGTCTTTGGTTTGGGTACGTTATCGTAGGCGAAGAGTTATTTCTATGACTCCTACACTCTCTAGCAAAATGACTTAATCTATTACATTTAAAGCATTTTATCTTTCATTTATCTAACCATACCTTTGACATGCCATTTGACCCTAGATATTTCCTACCTGTCCTTTTGTAGAAGTTGTTTTCTCTAAGACTAAGTAGTGCCACTTGGTGCAAGATATCCATTTCCTCAAGATCAGTAGGATCAATATGCTTTAGATCATCAAGAACAAAAGATAGATTATAAGAACTATGACTGTCAAAGCACAATTTGAGGAATATTGATCAGAGTTGATCCCAATTGATATATCAATATAATGATCATAACTCTGATCATTTGATATTCCTGATGATGACTCTTCTTGGCTCCGAAGTGCTGTGTTTCCAAAGACATAATCATCAGATACTTTTCCAGTTTCATGGAGCTTCTTTTTCTAGACAAGCTCTCTTTCAAATATCAAGAGCTTTCCATGAAGCTGAGTCAAGGTCATGTCCTTAAAATATGGGGTTCTTCTCATCACAATTGCTATTGTATCCCATTTTTCAAGAAGTGATCTCAAAATCTGTTACTTAAAGTTGGTTTTGAAAACTCTTTGTTTACAAACTTAAGTTCACTTAACGTACAGGAAAATCTTTCAAACTGTTGAGTAAGGGTTTTTCCCTTAACATGTGTGAAAGTCTCATATTGCTCATTAAGAATTCCCCGAGTGTTCTCAATTACATCCTTTGTTCCACCAAATTGTTCCTTCAATTCATCCACAACTCTTTCGCACTATTATAATGTAATCAGCCGACATAGAATTCATTTGGCAGAGCCATTCTCACAATACTAAAGGCCTTTGCATCTAGCTCAAACTTTTGGAAATCTTGCTCTGAGTAATTTTCCGGTTTCTTTGGCTCTTGAATATTTGGATTTTCTACACTAGGTACCGTTGGAACATGTAAAAACTCTTAAAAGACCCTAAGAAAACCATAATCGAAACCCTAGACATGCATGACGAAACCTAGTCCATTAAACAAAGAAATCAAATAAAGGACACTCAAGAGCGTCGTGGGGGATACCACTGATTCTCTCGCGACGTGCGGGAGGGGAACAAGACACGTGGCACGACCGAGCGACAAGTGGGAAGCCTATACGCATGACGGAGCTGACCTAGCGCTAGCTGGTAGCTCCCGCACCACGCTGGGCTAGCCTTGTGATCTCCGCGACACGCGGGGGAGTCCCCCTTAGGCTACTAAAGGGGAGAGGTGGGACGAGTTTCGTTGCACTTGTTCGATAAAAAATCGATAACTCTCTCTCTCTTCGAACTACCGTTCTAATACCGAACCCCTAAACCTCGAAACTCTGCTCCGTAGGACGTGTACTATACCCTGATCACTGGTACGATACCCTGTCTGATTGATTTGAAACCAATCAACAGATGCCAAAGTGTTGTGTGAATAAGGCTATACTTTGTTAACTACATTGAGGTTTTGATCTCGTGATTATTGTTTAAGTTGAATTGGGTTAATACACTAATACATGTTGCATTGCGTGTTTATTTAGGAACCCATGAACTTAAACCAGGAGGCGATAACTAAAAAAACCCTAATTATGCATTGTGAGTCATTCTCTTTTATTAAATGCTTTCAAAACCCTAATGGGTAGTTTGGTTCGCATAATCCTATGGAATTAACATGGAATTAGAATTTATTCCATTGAAATTTAATGTTTGTTTGGCATATGATGGAATTGTAGTTTGACTATATTCCAACATTTATTGGAATGTGAGAATCCTTCAATACCCTAATGGAATTTCAACTTTCTAAAGGAATGTTAACAAATTACCAAAAATAACCTATATTTCATCATTTTTATTCTCTAATTTATTTAATTACATTTATTAATTTACCAACCAAACACACTAAAAAATTTGATTGAAATTAATCCAGCTCCATCAAATTCCAATTCCTTTCAAAATTCCAATTCATTCCAAAAAAATTCTACGAACCAAACAACCTCTAAATGTTTTCAAATTGGTACTTATATTACAGTGAGTAAGTCTTCGTATTCTTATTGCAAAATTACTGCGGGTATGTGGGGTTTTGTATACATTACTTGATAAGCTTTGCTATTTGGACAATGGGATGGCCAAATAGTACTATGACCATAGTCACAGATAAGCGTTGCTAAGTGAATAGTAATCGGTCGAGTAACAAATACCATTAAAAATGATTTTTTACTATCGGACAATGAGTTAGTCAATAATAGTTTGGTAAGATAAACAAGTGTAAAAACGCTTAATGTTGTAATTATAAGAATGTGTCTTTTTATAAATTTGAATGAACTCACCAATATTTTTCGCTGATAAATAAATTGTATAAACGCGTTTCAGGTGATTTACTGTGAAGAGAATGAAACGTGCTATGAGGCACTCAAGCTTACATAAGGGGCTATGTAACCTGAATAAAACGTGTTTTTTTGTATCCCTGTGAAAATCCTTTATGCAAATATGGCTTTGATCCCACAGTTATGAAATAAAACTATTGTATTTGAAAACTCTGATATTTTTCCCGACACCCGATCCGGATGAAATTTCCGCAGCGATAATTTTTAGTAAACACCGGTACTACTTGTATCTGCTCACAGCTCCCGTCCAGGGTAGGGTCGGGAGTTGTGACAGAACGTGTGGTCCGAATATAACAAACTTCCAATATCTTGTGTTCTGTTGAGCAAACACATGTGCCATCCGACGTTGCCATATATTATATTCAGATATGACAAGCATTGGAGGCTTGTTGCTAAAACCACTGTTATGGGGATCATGATTGTTTTATACCATTCCTTTTGATCTTTTGTGAAAAGAGAGTATGAATAAAAAACACTTTTTGAATTTTACACTTTAAACTTTGATTTCAGATACAAAGAAAAAAATTGGATACCTTTGTGAGCTGAACTTTTGATATCTAAACTGATTGTGAAATCAAGTTTAATGTGACCAAGCACTAAAACCAATTGATAGGATCTGGGTTTAACTTGTATGCTTTAGATGAACAAAAATGGAAGTAATCTCTAAGTATAAATGGAAATGCGAAATTATATGAGCATACAAGAATGGAAAGTTATATCAAAACTATTTTGCATAAATAATCAAAGGATTACAACTTACAATAATGATTGTACGAACTACCCCTAGCCTGATCACACAACTTTTTTGTACAAAAGAAATGATAAGTGATAAAATAAATCTCTAATACATGAGATCTATTTATACAAGTACGAAAGGTCTGTTTGGAATCAGCTGACGTCACCCTGATAGTGACATCTAACATTCCTAACATAAAAGATACCTTAGATGTTAGCAAACATTTGCGGAAATCTATCATCTGATCTATTACATAAAACATCTGTTCTAAGCTAACACTGTTACATTGACTAAACCATTATTCTTCAAACCGATGTTGCCTTGTATCAAACATCTGTTTGGCCACAATAGATGTTTGGTCTTCATGATCAGTGCTTGTCTTCAACAGGGTTTTTGTGACATTTGTGGTGATTCGATCATGTAACGATTCTGAACAAGTTGTCAATCAATGAAATATTGTGTTTTATTTCCAAGATTTGTTTTATCATGACAATTGCACATATTCGATTCTTGCACGATAAAAAACTCTTAAACAACTTCTAGAAGAGAAATCACAAATTGTTACGCAAACGTAATTAGTATAACGCGACGTACACTCCAGAACAATGACACAAGCTTAACATACCTTAAATAACCTTTACATAACTTAGAAATAAGTTTTGAAGGGTTCGGTATGGCAAAAGCATGTTTATTCAAGCTCAGGGGCTATTTTGCAAATTCTTCGAAACTATGCCGTTACGCGTATTTCTTAACCTGGAACATGCACGCAGATCCAAAAATTTTTGTAATCATTAAGATCATGTATTTTAAAGATTGGAATGCAAAAATATCATTCGTTACGTATTTACGGTCGTTTACGCGTTAATTAAAACGTTCGTCGTAATTAAGCGAAAAACGAAACCGTACGACCAAACGAACCGACACCAGTGACATTTCTAGACTTATTTCAAGTTCCCTATGCATTAACGTCCTTATATGTCACACCCTCAATTTCCACTTGCGGAGTTTTACCGCGAGGCGTGTGATCAAACCAGAATCTGAGACACTAGTAATATCGAACGACTCTATATGATTTATTTAAACATTTTCCAAAAACATTTGTTTAACCATTCATAGTCATTTTCAAAATATCTTAGTTTCAAAGTTTAGCGGAAGCATTAGTTTCGAAGTTTAGCGGAAGCATTAGAGTAAAGTAAAGTAACGGGCCCAACATAAACGCCAAAACCAAAAATCCCAAACATTATTCTTAAATAAGACTCGATAAAAATGTCTGGATCAAATGCAAGTGAGTGCACCTAGCGCTCCTAGCCTCCTGAGAAACATGTAAAGAAACAAGTGTCAACATTAAAGAAGAGTGAGTTCACAGGTTTTTATAAGTTCACAAGTTCGGTTTAAAAGTTTGTTTTCCCCGTTATCCCTAACCCGGGATAACGATATAGTTCCATTATTCCTAACCCAGAATAATAATGTTGGTTCGTAATTAAGTTCAATGTTAACATGTAGGTAGCAAGCTTAAAGTTACGTCACATAAGAGTTCGCGATCGAAGCTGACTGTTGTTGCCTCAATGTTGCCAGGTCTATCACTGACCATGGCGCAAGTTAGGCCAAATTAATCACCCGTTGACCATTCCCGCGGCTAGCGCGACTAGCTCGGGTGGGGCTTGTCGGGCCCAGTAGTACTACCATAATTTCCCCGCTATCTAACCCAATACTAACGATCTGAGAGTTGGTTGAGGACTTCCGTGATAAAGCTACTTAGTGACCATAACATACATTAACATTAACTTAGTTACCGAATAGTTAACAACGTTAATTTCGCATAACGTAAAAGATAGAGTTATAGAGTGTATACATGTTTCTCCCCTGTTGTTTAAAACCGGATAAAATATGGGCCATGAACTCACCTTAAATTGCTCGGTTAGAATAACACAAAAGAAGCAAATGATGGAACCACTAATCACGTCCTAACATGTCAACCGATTTAAAGTTAGTGTGTGAACACACTGACACAAAATCCTACGCATAACTAACACACGGTACGGCACACGTAACAACGAATTCAAAACCAAAATCATGCATGCAAAGTATCACCATACAAAATAATGATCAAACCAACTTTTCATAAACACAGGTTAACTCATACAACGCTCAGGTACACACAAACGCAAGTTATCATGTTTCAGCTTGTACGCTCATAACTGGGCTGTTTTCCAGGATTTTTATAAAATAGTTCCAGCTTTCCCAAAATTCCAATATTTTTACAGGAGGTGTCAACTAAACTGTAGAATTTTATGTAAAATTTTCAAGTCCTAACACTTTACCAATTATTTATAAACATTTATATAGTAGGCTGCAGTCAGATTCGTCGCTTTCTGACTGCAGTCCACGGGAAAATTATTTAAAAATCATCGTTCATCTAATTAACAAAATTCCAGTGGGAGATTTCCGGAAATTCCCGTCTCCAGTTACTGTACAAATTTCGTGACCCAACACCCTACAGACTATGAGATCCGACTCGATAAACAACCTGCAAATTCTGTAGAATTTACGCAGCTTCAGCTCCTGCACTAAATGATCACTTAAAAATAGCAAACGACCTCAGAAAAATATGAATCCGGCGCCACTAGAAGCATTTTTCAAAAAAACACGTTTTAGGCTTCAGAAAATCCACTTTTCGATAAATAATGATCAGGTACAGCCAATTGAAGTTGGCTGTAAATGTCAATCAGCAAACTGTTTTCGACTTTTATCGCATTAGAACATGCTTAAACGATCATGACGCTTAGTAATAATGATTAACAACAGGTTTATTTGTCAAATATTATCATGTATATCAATATTCATGCAAACCCTAATTATATAACAAGATCTTTATCGCTAAAACGCAGCCTATGATTTTAGTATTCAACATAACATCACAATCGCAAAGATTCGCACATTCATCCGAACTAATCATAAATCACAACACTTTTTCATACTAATAATCCTACCATTACACATAATCATGATCAAGATTACACAAACCCTAATGTGAATCGTAAAACAATTAAACCCTAACCTTGAAACGATGATGATTAGCGAACCGGGATAAGATTGGAATCAATCCGGAAGTTGGAGCTTGTGCGACCGTGAGGGGGGGGGGGCTGCCGTCGGCCTTCTCTTAGAGACTAGGGTTTTGTTGTTTTTTTTTTACAAACAATCCATGCATACATATATATAGATATAACAAGGGAAAAGAAGGGGAGGGGGTGCGGCCGCGATGGGGGGGGGGGGGGGTTTGGGTTAAGTGGCTTGGGCCTCAAGTTTAGGTTATTTCCTTGGGCTGCAAGGAGGTGAGGTCGACACGTTTAGCGGCTCGGTTCGGTTCGGCTATTTATTTATTATTTTTTTTATAACTAATAATCGCGAAATCAAGGCGTGATACAATAATCTACAAAATCTACAAACGTCTAATAACACATAGCACGTAATTCACCCAATAGATTCACAAAGTTAGCGTAGTTATTGTGAGCGTGTAATTTAATTCTCCGAATTAAATCAACGTAGGAATGAATAACCGTAAAGTAGTGCTTTAAGATACCTGAAAAGCCGGGATGTCACATTATCCCCATGTTGAAAGAATTTTCGTCCCGAAAATTGAGTAAACGCGGTTTAGAATGCAACGCACAAAGATTCAGTTTGTTAGTAATGGTACAAGTAATTCCCAGGCTGTCACATCATCCCCATGTTGAAAGAATTTCGTCCCGAAATTTAGTTGGTGGTAACGTCGGATTGCTGCTCAGTTGCAAAGAGGTGTGGATATTTACTTTTCATTTGGTCCTCTCTTTCCCACGTGAACTCCGGTCCACGCTTAGAGTTCCAAGGAACCTTGACGATCGGTATCTTGCTGTGCCTTCGAGTCTTAATCTCACGATCCATGATCTCGATAGGTTGTTCCACAAAATGCAGTTGCTCATCCACTTGAATCTCATCCAATGGAATGACTAGGGTCTCATCTGATAGGCACTTCTTCAGATTGGACACGTGGAAAACGTTGTGAACTCCACTGAGTTCGGTAGGAAGGTCTAACTGATAAGCTACGGGCCCGATACGCTTCGAAATCACAAATGGGCCTACGTACTGTGGGTTTAGTTTGCCTCGTTTTCCGAAACGAATTACGCCCTTCCAGGGTGACACTTTCAGTAGGACGCGGTCACCTACTTGAAATTCGAGTGGTTTGCGTCGTTGATCAGCGTAGCTTTTATGTCGGTCTCGTGCCGCTGCCATGCGGTTTCTGATTTGCACAATCTTTTCAGTAGCCTCAAGTATCAACTCAGGGCCTGTGAGTTGACTGTCACCGACTTCTGCCCAACAGACCGGTGATCTACATTTGCGACCGTATAATGCTTCAAACGGTGCCGCTTGAATACTCGTATGGTAACTGTTGTTATACGAGAATTCCACTAAAGGCAGATGGATTTCCCAACTGTTCCCGAAGTCTACCACACATGCCCTAAGCATGTCTTCCAAGGTCTGAATGGTCCTTTCACTTTGACCATCCGTCTGAGGGTGATAAGCTGTGCTCATATCTAAGCGTGTACCCAACGCTTTCTGAAGTGACTGCCAAAAGTTGGGCGTGAAACGAGCATCTCTGTCTGAAATGATGGACGTTGGCACTCCGTGCCGAGAAACTACTTCCTTAATGTAGATGCAAGTCAACTTATCCATCTTATTTGTTTCCTTGGTCGCTAGTAAGTGTGCAGACTTAGTTAGACGATCCACGATTACCCAGATGGTATCGCAACCACCCGTAGTTCGCGGGAGTTTAGTGATAAAGTCCATCGAGATCTGATCCCATTTCCACACTGGGATCTCAGGTTGTTGAAGTAGCCCTGATGGCTTCTGGTATTCCACCTTGACTTTCGCACAAGTCAAACACTTGCTCACGTAGGTGGCTATATCCGCTTTCATGTTGGGCCACCAGTACGCGGCTTTAAGGTCTTGATACATCTTATCTAAACCAGGATGGACAGAGTATCGGGATTTGTGAGCTTCGTCCATAACTAGCTTCCTGAGGTCTCCGTAGAGAGGTACCTATATACGATTCATGAAATACCGGGCACCATTGGGTTTCACTTCCCAATCGCTTTCCATCTTTCCCACAGATTCGGCCTTGATGTTCTCTTCCTTAACTGCTTCTAGCTGCGCGTCGCGTATCTGTTCGGGTAACCCCGAATGAATGGTGAACTGTAGTGCTCGTACCCGACGAGGTTTCAAGTGCTCCTTCCGACTGAGGGCATCAGCTACCACGTTAGCTTTACCCGGGTGATACCGAATGGTGCATTCATAATCGTTCAGTAGTTCGACCCAGCGACGCTGTCGTATGTTCAACTCCTTCTGGTCAAAGATATGCTGGAGGCTCTTGTGATCCGTGTAGATTGTGCACTCTGTTCCATATAGATAGTGTCTCCAAATATTGAGTGCAAACACAACTGCTCCCAATTCCAGGTCATGTGTCGTGTAGTTTTTCTCGTGAACATTCAACTGTCGGGATGCATACGCGATGACCTTATCACGTTGCATGAGTACACATCCCAATCCCTGAATGGAAGCGTCACAATATACCACAAAATCATCCGTCCCTTCTGGCAAGGACAAGATGGGCGCACTGCAAAGTTTCTGCTTCAGTAATTGAAATGCTGCTTCCTGCTTGTCACCCCAAGCATACTTGGTGCCCTTCTGGGTGAGAGTGGTAAGCGGTTGTGCGATCTTGGAAAATCACTCGATGAAACGTCTGTAGTAACCAGCCAAACCCAAAAATTGGCGGATTTCTGTCGGTGTCCTGGGTACTTCCCAGTTCTTGATAGCATCGATCTTGGCGGGATCAACGTGTATACCCTTTTCATTCACGATATGCCCGAGGAACTGAACTTCCCGAATCCAGAAATCACACTTCCAAAACGTGGCATATAGTTTCTCCTGTTGAAGTAGTTCCAGCAATAATCGTAGATGCTCAGGATGTTCTTCTTCACCCTTAGAGTAGACGAGTATATCATCGATGAACACGATGACAAACTTGTCGAGATACGGCTTACACACGCGGTTCATGAGGTCCATGAACACCGCGGGTGCATTGGTGAGACCGAAGGGCATGACCAAGAACTCATAATGGCCATACCGAGTGCGAAATGCCGTCTTGGAGATATCCTCCTCCCTGACGCGTAACTGGTGATAACCGGACCGTAGATCAATCTTGGAGTAGTAGCTTGACCCTTGAAGCTGGTCGAAAAGATCATCGATTTGAGGTAATGGGTATTGGTTCTTGACGGTAACCTTATTGAGTTCCCTGTAGTCGATGCACATGCGGAAGGTCCCGTCCTTCTTCTTGACAAAAAGGACCGGAGCTCCCCATGGCGAAGTACTGGGTCGGATAAATCCTTTTTCCAACAATTCCTGAAGTTGGGTAGACAGCTCTTGCAGCTCTGCTGGAGCTAAGCGGTACGGGGCCTTGACGATAGGAGTCGCATGGTTCGCCAATTCGATTCCAAACTCCACTTGTCGATGTGGTGGAAGACCAGGTAACTCCTCTGGAAACACATCGGGAAAGTCACGGACGACGGGATATCTTCAATCCGCTTCTCGTCCTTAGGCTGCTCGATGACCAGTGCGAGCAAAGCGAAGGAGTTCTTTCTCCGAAGATACTTCTGAGCTTGCATGTAAGAGATGATGTTTGTGACGGCGCCTGCCTTCTCGCCTTGCACCATCAAGACTTCGTCATTAGAGAGCGGAATACGGATAGCTTTCTCAAAACAGAGAATATCAGCTCGGACGTCGGATAGCCAATCCATTCCGGCTACAACATCAAAACTACCCAGGGTAGTTATCATCAGATCAATGGTAAAGGTGTGACCCGCGAGTTTAAGTTGACAGCCGGTTACTAAATGGGTCACATCTACAGATTTACCATCGGCTAGTTCTATGACGTAAGGGGTCTCTAGGGGTTTAGGCGTGAGATTTAGGTTCTTCCTAAAAGACTCAGATATAAAACTCTTACCCGCACCCGTATCAAAAAGTACAGTAGCAAAATGATCGTTAAGGGGAAACTTACCAGTGACCACATTCGAGTCGTTTCTGGCCTCTCCACGGCCCAGCGTGAATGCACGACCTTTGGCACCTCCTGTGCCACCATTTCCATTGTTGCCATTGTTTTTATTGTTGTTATTGTTGTTATTGTGGTTGTTGTTGTTGCGAAGCTGCGGGCAGTCTCGCTTGAAATGGGCAGTGCTACCGCACTGATAGCATCCCCGGTTATTACCTTGCTGTTGACCCTGGTGCTGATTCTGATTTTGTCGAGACATGATTCCCGCGACAATCCCTTGCCGCGTGTCCCGCTTTGCCACATCTTTGGCAGCGATTTCCGGCGCAAGGGTCGTGATGATGGAGGTTACAACGGTTACATTGCGGCTTTCGACCCGCATAGCCGCTCGAGTTCTGGGTGTTGTTGGCAGACTGATTATTGTGACCCCGATTGTTGTTGAAATTGTTGGACCGCTTCTGGTTTCCTTATTGTGGCTGGGCTGACGAAGACTGTCGAGCAGGTGACTCTTCAAATTTTCTTTTGTTATCAGGGACAACTTCAGTTGCACCCCGAGGTGGCAACTTCCTTTGCTCCACCGCCTTATCGGTGAGTTTATGCGCCAGCCTTATCGCTTGATGCTCCGTCGTAGGGTTGCTAGACATTACCATGCCCTGGATCTTAGGGACCAGACCCCCAAGATAAAACTCAAGTCGTTTTTCGACGGTGTTAGCCAAATCGGGACATAGGAACACTAGATCATGATGTTTTGCCGTGTACGCTTCAATTTCAGACCCTACCATCTTGTGGTTCCATAACGCCTGTTCCAACTGTTGAACTCTGTCCCGCGGACAATATTCTTCCTTGATTAGGGCCTTAAATTTGGTCCAGACCATTGCGTTCGCCGCAACAAGTCCACGCGTTTGGACTTGTGCGTTCCACCAGGTCAATGCCCCATCTTCCAACGTTATGGCAGCATACTTGACCTTATTAGCTTCAAGGAAATTGCACATCTCGAAAACCGATTCAGACTTTTCAATCCAACGGACCAGTCCTATGGGTCCTTCAACACCCGTGAACTTGCTCGGTTTTGCATCGAGGAACATCTTGTAAGGGTTAAGACCCCCTCCTGAGGATAGAGGATAGGTAATCAGCGAGAAAGTCTACTAGCCAAACTGTTAGATTTTCCCATGAAAATTTAATAATGGTTACCTGCTGGTGTGTTTTGAACACCTGCTAGAGCAGCATTCACGTGTTCTTGGATTAATGCGGCCAATTCTTCAGTTGACATGTTGAGGTTTCCGCGACGTCCAGTTGCCATTTCAGATCTTCTCAAGACAACACAAACACACACCGATAAGTATATATATCCAATATAGTTATCATATTCCACACTTCAATAATCACACAAGTTATATCAACCCGACAATTTAAACAATCAAAAGGAACATTCGATTAAATAAATTGCAATGTCTCACAAAATACCAACCAAACATCTCAATTTAATTATAAAATTTCAAGTTCAAACATAAGTGGAAACAAACAAACTAAAGAAAATAAAGCGGAGATTGGCGAGATGAGTTAGTCATCTACATCTCCATCTCCCACGTCGCTATCATTGCCGTCATCCTCTATGGCGTTTTCAGCTTCAACAGCCGGGTCCTGTTCCGGCTCTTCTTCCTCCGGATCTTCCTCTGGATCCTCCTCTCCAGTTCTTGAATCCTCCAACTGGACTCAAGAACTCTGTCTTCGAGCCAGTCAGCCCTCAGCTGCTCAGCATGTAGATCCTTAGCTAAAATGTTTCGAACTCTCTTATTCTCATATTGCTCTTCCTCGAGCTTTCCAGTTTTACCGGTTAGTTGACGTATCATCCATCCTTGTGCTTCGATAGTCTCCCGCATTCTCTCTAGCTGTTCCTGTTGTTTCCTTAACATATCCCTAATTAGATCGTCCCCTACTCCTAACGAGTTGACCGGTTTGACCGATATAGCGGTGGTCAGACGGGAGGACGACTCCCCTCCTAGAGCGAGTCTTTTCCTAGCAGCTGAGCGTGTCTCCACGCCATGAGGTGGTGAGGGTTCGACCATGGGTGCCTTCCCCGGCGCCCTTGATTATCGAGATTTGTCGGATGATGATGATGACATTGCCTGCTAGGTTTGTGTAGTTAGTTACGAGTTGCGTGCATCACAATATACTTATATATCTCACATAAAACAATTGTAGTATAACACATAACAAGATATCACAGTTTGGTGCCAACTAAGTCTAGTGTCGTGTAACAGCTATAGTTTAGGTCTACTTTTAATAAAAACCTGGTTCTCTATAGCTAGAGGCTCTGATACCAATCTGTCACACCCTCAATTTGTACTTGCGGAGTTTTACCACGAGCCGTGTGATCAAACCAGAATCTGAGACACTAGTGATATCGAACGACTCTATATGATTTATTTAAACGTTTTCCAAAAACATTTGTTTAACCATTCATAGTCATTTTCAAAATATCTTAGTTTCAAAGTTTAGCGGAAGCATTAGTTTCAAAGTTTAGCGGAATCATTAGAGTAAAGTAAAGTAATGGGCGCCAACATAAACGCCAAAACCAAAAATCCCAAACATTATTCGTAAATAAGACTCGATAAAAATGTCTTGATCAAATGCAAGTGAGTGCACCTAGCGCTCCTAGCGTCCTGAGAAACATGTAAAGAAACAAGTGTCAACATTAAAGAAGAGTGAGTTCACAGGTTTTTATAAGTTCACAAGTTCGGTTTAAAAGTTTGTTTTCCCCGTTATCCCTAACCCGGGATAACGATATAGTTCCATTATTCCTAACCCGGAATAATAATGTTGGTTTGTAATTAAGTTCAATGTTAACATGTAGGTAGCGAGCCTAAAGTTACGTCACATAAGAGTTCGCGATCGAAGCTGACTGTTGTTGCCTCAGTGTTGCCAGGTCTATCACTGACCATGGCGCAAGTTAGGCCAAATTAATCACCCGTTGACCATTCCCGGTCGGCTAGCGCGACTAGCTCGGGTGGGGCTTGTCGGGCCCAGTAGTACTACCATAATTTCCCCGCTATCTAACCCAACACTAACGATCCGAGAGTTGGTTGAGGACTTCCGTGATAAAGCTACTTAGTGACCATAACATACATTAACATTAACTTAGTTTCCGAATAGTTAACGACGTTAATTTCGCATAATGTAAATGATAGAGTTATAGAGTGTATACATTTTTCTCCCCCTGTTGTTTAAAACCGGATAAAATATGGGCCGTGAACTCACCTTAAATTGCTAATTAGAATAACACAAAAGAATCAAATGATGGAACCGCTAATCACGTCCTAACATGTCAACCGATTTAAAGTTAGTGTGTGAACACACTGACACAAAATCCTACGCATAACTAACACACGGTACGGCACACGTAACAACAAATTCGAAACCAAAATCATGCATGCAAAGTATCACCATACAAAATAATGATCAAACCAACTTTTCATAAACACAGGTTAACTCATACAACGCTCAGGTACACACAAACGCAAGTTATCATGTTTCAGCTTGTACGCTCATAACTTGGCTGTTTTCCAGGATTTTTATAAAATAGTTCCAGCTTTCTGAAAATTCCAATATTTTTACAGGAGGTGTCAACTAAACTGTAGAATTTTATGTAAAATTTTCAAGTCCTAACACTTTACCAATTATTTATAAACATTTATATACTAGGCTGCAGTCAGATTCGTCGCTTTCTGACTGCAGTCCACGGGAAAAATTATTTAAAAATCATCGTTCATCCAATTAACAGAATTACAGTGGGAGATTTCCGGAAATTCTCGTCTCCAATTACTGTACAAATTTCGTGACCCAACCCCCTACAGACTATGAGACCCGACTCGATAAACAACCTGCAAATTCTGCAGAATTTATGCAGCTTCAGTTGTTGCACTAAATGACCACTTAAAAAGAAAACAACCTCAGAAAAATATGAATCCGGCACCATTAGAAGTGTTTTTAAAAAATATACGTTTTAGGCTTCAGAAAATCCACTTTTCGATAAATAATGATCAGGTTACAACCAATTGAAGTTGGCTGTAAATGTCAATCAGCAAACTGTTTTCGACTTTTATCGCATTAGAACATGCTTAAACGATCATGACGCTTAGTAATAATGATTAACAACAGGTTTATTTGTCAAATATTATCATGTATATCAATATTCATGCAAACCCTAATTATATAACATGATCTTTATCGCTAAAACGCAGCCTATGATTTTAGTATTCAACATAACATCACAATCGCAAAGATTCGCACATTCATCCGAACTAATCATAAATCACAACACTTTTTCATACTAATAATCCTACCATTACACATAATCATGATCAAGATTACACAAACCCTAATGTGAATTGTAAAACAATTAAACTCTAACCTTGAAACGATGATTAGCGAACCGGGATAAGATTGGAATCAATCGAAGTTGTCGTTGGGCTTCTCTTAGAGACTAGGGTTTTGTTGTTTTTTTTACAAACAATCCATGCATACATATATATAGATATAACAAGGGAAAAGAAGGGGAGGGGGTGCGGCCGCGATGGGGGGGGGGGGTTGGGTTAAGTGGCTTGGGCCTCAAGTTTAGGTTATTTCCTTGGGCCACAAGGAGGTGAGGTCGACACGTTTCGCGGCTCGGTTCGGTTCGGCTATTTATTTAATATTTTTTTATAACTAATAATCGTGAAATCAAGGTGTGATACAATAATCTACAAAATCTACAAACGTCTAGTAACACATAGCACGTAATTCATCCAATAGATTCACAAAGTTAGCGTAGTTATTGCGAGCGTGTAATTTAATTCTCCGAATTAAATCAGCGTATGAATGAATAACCGTAAAGTAGCGCGTTTAAGATACCTGAAAAGCCGGGATGTCACATTATAGAGCTTAAAAATGTGGTTAACATGTGTTAGAAGTGCCAAAGCGCGACGAAACGAGTGTAGGGGCCTATTCTGCAAATTTTTGAAACTTCGTGCCAGCAAGGGTGGATGCGGACCGCATCCAAAAGGCGATACGGTCTGCATCCAGGTGCCAGAACTGCTATTTTATTGGCAACTTCTTGTTTCCTTTGGACACCAAGCAAAAAGATTTTTGCCACTTCTCACCTGCAAATGACACCTGTTGGACCACCCTAGGATCATGCCAACTGATGGAACACTTGGAATGATCTTGAGGCACTTGAATTGCTATAAATAGCAAGCTCATTCAACCACATTATTTGCTAATTCCTTCTTTTCTCTCTATAACTCTAAGTGGAGACTACCACATTGTTGGAGGTCTCCAATCTGAGTTTTCTGGTCCTTCCTTCATCCTTGGATCACAAGCAAGTGTTCCATCCTAGTCTTGTTTATTTATTTTAGCTATCTCAAGCTAAAAGTCAAACGTTTGACTTTTGACTTTGAATTGGTCAAGACAAAGTTCAATTGAACTTTGCAACGTGATCGTAATCACGATGGTTATGATCCTTAGCGATCATGCCTAATGATTACCATGTTTACTAGTTGAAGTGACGAGTTAAAGTTTCAGTCAAAATGCGCATTTTGTGCATTTTGTGACGGAACTATTTTCGGGTATCAAAACACCAAGTTTTGATACCAAAACATTTTTATAACTTAGTTAGACATGTTTTGACATGTTTAACTCGTCACTTTTAGTTTAGTACTTGTTTAGGGTCGTAAGTCGAGCGGTCTTGACCACCGCTTTGAATTTCGAATTCGACCCATTTGGTCGATCTTAGGATCCGACCAAACATATATTTGTGACGATAGTTGTATAGGGAATAACCCTCTGAGGTTATACTTTATGGTCACATTGTTTGGTTAGTGTTTGATAAGTCGTTGTTATGTTCTTTAAATATGACCAAAACTCCCTTTTTGCGAATAAATCAACTTTAAGCATTTGTAACATAAATTTTGACCTGTAATCTGATGTAGCAACATTATTAAACATGTTTTGGCAATTTAGACTTATCACAACACATATCTAATCATCCGAACTCATATTTACGCAAATGATCCATTAACGTAGCGTAAACTACCTTAACGAGTCATAACGGGTCAAAAGCACTTAGGTTTCATTTCAAATCAGAATGCCGACTTTGGTAAACCATTTCATATGAGTTCCAACACTCATTTGGTTTACAAGACCTCATTCCATCCAATCCGCCGATTAAAGTCCCGATATTTACATAGTTATCCGATCCTAGGACACGCTTGAATCTTTGATCGTTTGAAGCTTTGATATATCATTTGATCCAAGATTTACTTTGCAATCCCAAGGGAGTACATAGTTCCCCTCTTTTATGTTTTGCAAATGTTTTGGGTGACACATATGGGCAAATTGTTTTCAAGCTTTCAAATTACAAATGCTATGGTTTATATTAAACATGACGATCTCAATAATGTGAACAAACTTACTGGTGCATTATATACAAGACACGAATGACGTTCATTAGCTTTGGCAAAGCCGACCAATAGTAAGTTATGGTTCCATAGGACTGCCAATCCCATTACCAAGGTTCCCGGTGTTTGTGGGGAAGTTTGGGGAACGGCCGAAACTGTTTACTTTAACAAACCCTTTGGTGGTTTGTTATTGCAATTTAAAGATACCCTTTGGGGGTATAGACGAGTCAACACAGGTTTGAATCTATTCACCAAAACGAGCAAAAGTTTTCACAATTAAAACAAGGACGATTTATTTATAACATGGACGATGAACAATTGGTTTATGACACAAACAATGGACGATTGGTTTATAACAAGGACGATGAACAATTGGTTTATGACACGAACAATGGACGATTGGTTTATGACACGAACAATGAACGATTGGTTTTTGGTAAGTGATTTAGATAACAGGACGTGTGTAATGTGATAAAAGCATGGTAGATACGCCGCTGGTACTTCCTATATATAAGTGTTTTTATCATGTTACATACGTGGCGTTATACAAATCACTTGGTACAAAGGTTTTCAAGCAATGACATGCAACGATTATCAATTAAAGATATAAACCATACAAAGTTTTCCTGCAAATCGATTTACTACTCGGTTTTACAAAAGAAAAGTTTTGGTCAAGATTCATGGCCATAAGATTTTATAAACATTAACCAACTTGTTTAGTTGGTTAATAATATTGCAATTACAAATTCAAGGCCATGAATTTGACACACTCACAAAACCTATGTACTCGACGGCATATTTTTGTTGACTCTCATTTTCACATATGTTTCAGGAAACCAAGTTTGATGTCGATGCATGCTCACGTAGGATCGGACGCGGACTTTAGTGCCTTAAAACATGAAAGACAATTGTTTGTTTAGTTTGTTTTAATTCCAAGACAATGTAACTATGTAATTTCAATATTCAATAAAACATAACTTTAATTACCACGTGTTGTTGTAACAATCTGTTAACGTGACTCCTCGACGTTTCCGTCGCGGTTTGTTGTTTTTACGCGGTCGGGGTGTTACAGATTGGTATCAGAGCACTGGTTATAAGTAATTAGGTTATTAGTAATGCTTTGACCTAGACTATAACCTTTCTAGAACCCCAACCGCGAATATGCTGGCGTTTAGATTTTAAAACACAATATTATCACCTATCCTTAGGTGATTACCAAAAATAATACAAAAAGTCGCAAACTCTTTCGAAAACTTTTTATAAAGAAAAACATCTATCCTTAGATGAATCATTCTTGGCATTGTGCCTTCAAAGTTTTCAAAATCTCGTCAAAGTTTGGGCTTAATAATGTGAACACATGTAATCTGGAGGGTGGGTGACTGTACCCTGAGTTTTCTATCTAAGGCTAGAGTGTTCGTACAAATCCACTTAATCGGACCAGTCATTCTTACCTGGGAACTCTTGGCGTGGGTGTCCACTTATAGGCTAAAGTGCATCTTCGCGATACATTATAAAGACCCATTTACTTTGATTAGTCAACGTGTGTCGTTTGTTTTTTTTGGGAAACGAACGAATGACCACCATCCTTATTTCGTCGATATTATAATACATCCCTTGATTTATTTCAATGTCAATCTCACATATCTTCCTTCATGTTTTCTTTTAGAATGCCTCCTCGACGTAATGCAACTCAGGATGCCGAAATGGCAGCCATTATCGCTCAGCAAATTGTTGTTGTACTTTCAAATCTAATGACCCAACTAAATCAAGCGAACAACAACAATAACAATAACAATGCACCAGCTCCGTGCAACTATAAACAATTTTGTTCGGCTAAACCACTCTCGTTTTCTGGGTCTGAGGGAACCACTGGGGTTTTGCAATGGTTTGAAAGTATTGAAAGCACGTTCCAATTTGTTCAATGTCCAAATGAGCGAAAGATTGAGTTCGCGTCGAGTGTATTCAAGAAGAGAGCTCTTACGTGGTGGAATAGTATAATGAGAGACAGCGGTGCCAATGTGGCCTTAGTTCAAACTTGGGAAGAGCTTAGGGCTCTAATGATGAAGGAATTTTATCCTCGTCACGAGCAGAGGGCGCTCGAAAACGAATTCCATGATCTCAAGCAAGAAAGTGGCGAGAACCGTGCTTATACCGATCAATACGGGGAGTTGAGTTTACTTTGTCCTTTGATGGTGACACCTTTGGATAAGGCGATCGAGAAGTATATCGATGGTTTACCTGATCCTGTGCAAGATATTGTCACTGGTAGCAACCCTACTACCGTTCGATAAGCTGTTGAGTTAGCTGCAACTTTAACCGACTCCCAAGTCAGGAAAGGTAACCTTCATCGCAAAGGCGATAAGAAATCCTCTACTAAGTCAACCCAAGAGAAACCGAAGGAAAACAAAACCGAACCATCCAAGAGGTCAAGGAAGCGTAAGGCTTCGCAGAATTTTGCTGTAACTACTCAACCCAATCAAGCTCCCCAAAACCAACCAGCTCAACCTCCTGCGAGGAAGCCATATGCTGGTACTACACCGTTGTGCAATCGGTGCAACGGTCACCACCAGGTTCATCAACCATGTCGTCAATGTACTACTTGTGGAAGATTCGGTCACCCGACTAACATTTGTCGATCTGTTCCAAATCCAGCTGTTCAGAACCCTGTTCAACCTCAAGCCAACCCTGCTCGACCTCACTTCCCACTTGGTTCTTGTTACAACTGTGGTGAAATGGGTCACTACAAGAATAATTGCCCGAGGGTAGCAAATGCAAATCCCGCCCTTGGAAGAGCACTTAACATCAACGCCAATGAGGCTCGTGCTGATAATGAAGTTATTAACGGTATGTTCCTTGTCAACAATCATCATGCTTCTGTTCTTTTCGATTCGGGTGCTGATAGAAGTTTTGTGTCCATAGCCTTTGAACCATTGCTTTCCACGCCAAGAACTAAACTAGGAAAACCCTTGACAGTCGAAATAGCTAGTGGCGAAACCCTTAAACTTGATTTTGTCATTCGTGATTGTCAATTGAACCTCAATAATCACCTTTTTGCCATTTATCTCACGCCAATGCAACTTGGGAGTTTCGACATCATTATTTGAATGGATTGGTTAACCAAGCATCATGCCGAAATTATTTGTTTTGACAAGATAGTTCGACTACCTCTTCCCTCTGGTGAAGTCTTAGAAGTTCGTGGAGAGAAACCCGCAAGTAATCTTAAACTCATGGCATGTACCCAAGCCCAAAAATACCTACGAAAGAACTATGTAGCCTTCTTGGCACATATCGTAGAGGAGAAAGGCAAAGCAAAACTGTTCAGGACATCCCCGTTGTTCGGGATTATCCATAGGTATTTCCTGAGGAACTACCTGGTTTACCTCCAACACGTCAAGTTGAGTTCCGTATTGATCTTGTACCTGGTGCCAACCCAATAGCCAAATCTCCATATCGTTTTGCACCATCTGAGATGCAAGAGTTATCGAAGCAGCTTTAAGAACTATCTGATAAAGGATTCATTCGTCCGAGCTATTCACCTTGGGGCGCTCCTGTCCTATTTGTGAAAAAGAAGGATGGATTCTTCCGTATGTGTATCGATTATCGTGAGCTCAATAAACTCACGATCAAAAATCGATATCCCCTACCTCGAATTGACGACCTTTTTGATCAACTACAAGGTGCTACATGTTTTTCGAAGATCGATTTGCGTTCTGGGTATCATCAGCTTCGTGTACTCGAGGAAGATATTCCCAAAACTGCTTTCCGCACACGATATGGTCACTACAAGTTTACTGTCATGCCTTTCGGTTTGACAAATGCTCCAGCTGTTTTCATGGACTTCATGAATCGGGTTTGTAAACCTTATTTAGACAAGTTCATCATTGTTTTCATCGACGACATTCTCATTTATTCCAAGTCTCAAGCCGAGCACGAACAACATCTTCGATTCACAATGGAACTACTAAAGACGGAACAACTTTATGCCAAATTCTCCAAATGCGAGTTTTGGCTAAAAGAAGTTCAATTCTTGGGGCACGTAGTCAACGAACAAGGTATTCATGTCGATCCTTCCAAAATCACTGCGATTAAGGATTGGAACACAGCCGCTACTCCCACAGAAGTTCACTCTTTTCTTCGTCTTGCTGGATATTATCGTCGATTCATTACGAACTTCTCAAAGATCGCGGTTCCCCTCACTGCTTTGACTCAAAAGAATAAGCCTTTTGAGTGGGGACCCAAATAAGAGGAAGCCTTCTAAACTCTGAAACAAAAGCTCTGTGACGCTCCTATCTTATCCTTACCTGATGGCAACGATGATTTTGTTGTCTATTGTGACGCGTCGAATCTAGGCGTTGGTTATGTTCTCATGCAACGAGATAAAGTCATAGCCTATGCATCAAGACAACTAAAAACTCACGAGAAGAACTACACGACTCATCATCTTGAGTTAGGTGTTGTAGTTTTTGCTCTCAATATTTGGAGACATTATCTTTATGGTATGAAATGTGTGGTTTTCATGGACCACAAAAGTTTTCAACATATATTCAATCAAAAGGAGCTGAACATGAGACAACAACGTTGGGTCGAACTTTTGAACGATTACGACTGCGAGATTCGCTACCATCCTGGTAAGGCGAATGTTGTGGCTGAAGCGCTTAGTCGCAAGGAACGGGTCAAACTTCATTGTGTCCGAATTCAATCTGATATTCAGACAGGTATCCTTCAAGCGCAACGTACATGTGTGAACCAAAGCTTGTTAAAAAATGAGCTACCTCAAAATCTCGAACTTTAACTCGAAACGAAAGAGAATGGGTTACTCTATTATTTGAACCGTTTGTGGGTTCCAAGTCAAGTACCTTGTTGATGGACGAAGCTCATAAGTCTCGTTGTTCAGTTTATCCTGGTGCAGACAAAATGTACAAGGATCTCCGTACCCAGTATTGGTGGCGGGTATGAAATCGGATATTGCCTTGTATGTGTCGAAATGCCTAACTTGTCTTAAAGTCAAGGCTGAACATCAACGCCCATCTGGTTTGCTTGAATAACCAGAAATACCGGTATGGAAGTGGGAGAACATTGCAATGGATCTCATCACTACCCCGCACATCTAGAGGTCATGATGCCATTTGGGTAGTCATCGATCGTCTAACAAAGTCAGCACACTTTTTGGCAATTCGTGAGGATTACTCTGCTGACAAACTCGCCAAAAATTATGTCTATGAGATTGTATCTCGTCATGGTTTTCCTTTGGACATCATATCTGACAGAGATGCTCGGTTCTCATCTCACTTTTGGAAGACCATGCAATCTGCTTTGGGAACCAAACTCAATTTGAGCACTGCTTATCATCCAAATGGATGAACAAACCGAAAGAACAATTCAAACATTGGAGGATATGCTTAGAGCATGTGTGATTGACTTTGGTGGTAGTTGGGATTCGCATCTACCGTTGATCGAATTCTCCTACAACAATAGTTATCACGCTAGCATCGACATGGCGCCATTCGACGCTTTATACGGTCGAAAATGTCATTCACCTGTCTGTTGGAATGAAGTTGGAGAGTCTTAGTTTACTGGACCTGAACTTATTCATGACACAACAGACAAAGTCAAGAAAATACGCGATAACCTTCTGTCAGTTAGAAGCCGTCAAAAGAGTTATGCGGACAAGCGACGCAAGCCCTTGGAATTCCAAGTTGGTGATCACGTCCTACTCAAGGTATCCCCTTGGAAAGGAGTGGTCAGATTTGGGAAGAAAGGAAAACTTGCACCACGATACGTTGGACCATTCAAGATCGTTGAAAGAATCGGAAAGGTGGCCTACCGACTCGAGCTACCTCCTAAACTTGGGAACTTTCACCCAACATTCCAGATGTCCGATCTAAAGAAGTGTTTAGCCGACACAAATCTTCACATCCCCCTCGACGAAATTCACGTTGATGACACTATGCACTTTGTCGAGAAACCCGTGGAGATACTGGACCGCGAAGTCAAGAAACTCAATCGTAGACGAATACCGATAGTCAAAGTTCGCTGGGAATCCAAACATGGCCCAGAATTTACATGGGAACGAGAGGATCAAATGAAATCGAAATACCCACATCTATTTCCACAAGTTTCCTCTAATTAAATTTCGGGACGAAATTTCCTAAAGTAGGGGAGACTGTGACATTTGTGGTGATTCGATCATTTAACGTTCCGAACAAGTTGTCAATAAATGAAATATTGTATTTTATTTCCAAGATTTGTTTATTTATCATGACAATTGCACATATTCGATTCTTGCACGATAACAAACTCTCAAACAACTTCTAGAAGTGAAATCGCAAATTGTTACGCAAACGTAATCAGTTTAACGTGGCGTACACTCCGGAACAATGACACAATGTTAACATACCTTAAAAACCTTTACATAACTTAGAAATAAGTTTTGAAGGATTCGTATATGGCAAAAGCATGTTTATTCAAGCTCAGGGGCTATTTTGCAAATTCTGCGAAACTATGCCATTACGCGTATTTCCTAATCCGGAACATGCACGCACATCCAAAAATTTTGTAATCATTAAAATCATGTTTTTTAATGATTGGAATGCAAAAATATCATTCGTTACGCATTTACGGTCGTTTACGCGTTAATTAAAACGTTTATCGTAATTAAGCGAAAAACACAACCATACGACCGAAGGAACCGACACCCGGGACATTTTTGGACTTATTTCAAGTTCCCTATGCTTTAACGTCCTTATAGAGCTTAAAAATGTGGTTACGGTCTTCATCCAGGTGCCAGAACTGCTGTTTTGTTGTCAGCTTCTTGTTAACTCCCTTGGACACCAAGCAAAACGATTTTTGCCACTTCTCACCTGCAAATGACACCTGTTGGACCACCCTAGGATCATGCCAACTCATGGGACACTTGGAATGATCTTGTGGCACTTGAATTGCTATAAATAGCAAGCTCATTCACCCACATACTTTGCTCATTCCTTCTATTCTCTCTATAACTCTAAGTGGAGACTACCACGTTGTTGGAGGTCTCCCATTTGGGTTTTCTGGTCCTTCCTTCATCCTTGGATCATAAGTAAGTGTTCCATCCTAGTCTTGTTTATTTATTTTAGCTATTTCAAGCTAAAAGTCAAACAATGTTTGACTTTCGGCTTTGACCATTAATTGGTCAAGACAAAGTTCAATTGAACTTTGCAACGTGATCGTAATCACGATGGTTATGATCCTTAGCGATCATGCCTACTGATTACCACATTTACTAGTTGAAGTGACGAGTCAAAGTTTCTGTCAAAATCCGCATTTTGTGCATTTTGCGACAGAACTATTTTCGGGTATCAAAACACCAAGTTTTGATACTAAAACACTTTTATAACTTAGTTAGACATGTTTTGACATGTCTAACTCATCACTTTTAGTTTAGTGCTTGTTTAGGGTCGTAAGTCGAGCGGTCTTGACCAACGCTTTAACTTTTGAATCCAACCCATTTGGTCGATCTTAGGATCCGACCAAACACATATTTGTGACCATAGTTGTATAGGGAATAACCCTCAGAGGTTATACTTTATGGTCACATTGTTTGGTTAGTGTTTGATAAGTCGTTGTTATGTTCTTTAAATATGACAAAAACTCCCTTTTTGTGAATAAATCAACTTTAAGCATTTGTAACATAAATTTTGACATGTAATCTGATGTAGCAACATTATTAAACATGTTTTGGCAATTTAGACTTATCACAACACATATCTAATCATCCGAACTCATATTTACGCAAATGATCCGTTAAAGTAGCGTAAACTACCTTAACGAGTCATAACGGGTCAAAAGCACTTAGGTTTCATTTCAAATAAGAATGTAAACTTTGTTAAACCATTTCATATGAGTTCCAACACTCATTTGGTTTACAAGACCTCATTCCATCCAATCCGCCGATTAAAGTCCCGATATTTACATAGTTATCCGATTATAGGACACGCTTGAATCTTTGATCGTTTGAAGCTTTGATATATCATTTGATCCAAGATTTACTTTGCAATCCCAAGGGAGTACATAGTTCCCCTCTTTTATGTTTTGCAAATGTTTTGGGGTGACACATATGTGCAAATTGTTTTCATGCTTTCAAATTACAAATGTTATGGTTTATATTAAACACGACAATTTCAATAATGTGAACAAACTTGTTGGTGTGTTATATACATGACATGAATGACATTCATTAGCTTTGGCCAAGCCGACCAATAGTAAGTTATGGTACCATGGGACTAACAATCCGGTTACCAAGGTTCCCGGTGTTTGTGGGGAAGTTTGGGGAACGACAGAAACTGTTTACTTTAACAAACCCTTTGGTGGTTTGTTATTGCAATTTAAAGATACCCTTTGGTGGTATAGATGAGTCAACACAGGTTTGAATGTATTCACCAAAACGACCAAAATTTTTCACAATTAAAACAAGGACGATTTGTTTATAACACGGACGATGAACAATTGGTTTATGACACAAACAATGGACGATTGGTTTATAACAAGGACAATGAACAATTGGTTTATGACACGAACAATGGACGATTGGTTTATGACACGAACAATGAACGATTGGTTTTTGGTAAGTGATTTAGATAACGGGACGTGTGTAATGTGATAAAAGCATGGTGGATACGCCGCTGGTACTTCTTATATATAAGTGTTTTTATCAAATTACATATGTGGCGTTATTCAAATCACTCGGTACAAAGGTTTTCAAACAATGACACGCAATGATTTTCAATTAAAGATATAAACCATACAAAGTTTTCTTGCAAATCGATTTACTACTCGGTTTTACAAAAGAAAAGTTTTAGTCAAGATTCATGGCCATAAGATTTTATAAACATTAACCAACTTGTTTAGTTGGTTAACAATATTGCAATTACAAATTCAAGGCCATGAATTTGACACACTCACAAAACTTATGTACTCGACGGCATATTTTTGTTGACTCTTATTTTCACATATGTTTCAGGAAACCAAGTTTGATGTCGATGCATGCTCACGTAGGATCGAACGCGGACTTTAGTGCCTTAAAACATGAAAGACAATTGTTTGTTTAGTTTGTTTTAATTCCAAGACAATGTAACTATGTAATTTCAATATTCAATAAAACATAACTTTAATTACCATGTGTTGTTGTGACAATCTGTTAACGTGACTCCCCTGATGTTTCCGCCGCGGTTTGTTGTTTTTACGTGGTCGGGGTGTTACAGTTTTGGGCATCAAATAGAGGTTTCTTCTTCTTCAACAGATGTTCCATGCCTTTAAAAAAATATTTGATGTCTTCAATAGATGTTCTGATTAGTGTTTAAGATTCACTATCTTTAGGAGGTGAGTGCTTCATTATCTATTTATTTCTTATAACACCCCAAAAATATCAAAAAAATATAAATATGTATATGTATATAAATACATATGCATATGTTAATATTATAATAACTTAGTAGTAATAAGCATTAAGTTATCTTTAAAACATCAAGTTACAATATATAATGGTTATTGAAACTAAACTTGGGGGACCATATTTGTAATTCATGAAAGATAAGGTTAACATGGGAAAACTACACCAAAAACACACACTGAGGTGTGTTTGGTCGATTAGAACCAGGGAGAGAAAGGAGAAAGGCCCCAAACCCTAAAATCAACTAATTCATCAAATTGAAAGGGCTCAAAGTGTGTAATCTTATGCATGAACTGAATTTTTTGATCTCCTAAGCTAGGAGATCATAAGGTATGTTAAATTTTGAAGTTTGATGATGTTATGATGATTGGTAAATTCTTGAAATAGACATTCTTACATAAACTGTAGGTATTAAAGTGAAGTAAAGGTATTGTAGATGCATAAAATCATTATACTTGTTGAATTCATGAAGTGATTGCTTGATCAATGTGTTAAGGTTAAATAACACATGTATGGGTAAATGGGTTTATTGAAAATATGTAATTCATGGAATATGATGAATAATGATGCATATCAACTCATAATAAAATTTGATGTAAAAGTGTTCATAGTGAATGTGACTACTTGTTAAGTAGGGATTATATGGTTAGAGGATTTCCTAATTTGAATGACATAACTAGTTATAAGTTATGCACACAAGGTGCTTGATAAAACGCTTAAACGAGACATCAGTTTTTAATCAAGTGTACATACCATGAGTTTGGAGAATGAGATATTAATAATAATTGGGTTGCACATTATAGGAAACTCGGGTGAAGCTTCGGGAAGTCAAGCCGGGGCAAACGTATGACTAAAGGAAAAGCTTTAAGGTACGTGTCTTTATGCTTCGTATAACTTTTTTATTTGTTTTGTATAAATTTATGTTGATTATTGATGCAATACTTATGGAATATGGTTTATTCATATGCGATGGAATTCGCACGAATGAACCGGGTAATGAGGAAATGAGTTGATGAGAAGTTTGGATGTTAAAAATGATGGATTTCATTAAAATGTCCAAACGGGTCAAAATGATAAGATGAATAAAGGTTTGGTTGAATAAAAGCGATGGGTTTCTCTAAGGAAACCAAATGTGTCAAAATGAAGTTTTAACGCATACCGGAATGGATGCGTGAATGACTATTTTGGTTTAAATCCGGTTAAAGGGTAAAACCAGAAAATAAGCATAAACCGAGTAACGGGAACACGGACTATAAGTCAAGGGACTCGGGGAAAGAGTCACAATTGATGAATAGCGAATTCATTAAAGAATTCGGAATAAGTAAGTTCAACGATCATAAAGTTGAACGGATTTATGAAGTGTGAATGCGCATCGAGTAACGGATGCGAAAAGCATAAGGTAGTTAACCCGGAGAATGGGATACACTTATATAATTGACGATTTTGTAAAAAGAATGTGGTTTAACAAGTTTGTTTGCTCAAATGTGCAAACGGGTCAAAATGATTAAATCTACAAAATTTGAATCGATAGTATAAAGTATGTTGTTATGAATCCGGACAGTAGATTTAAGGTTTAACATGTGAACAACCGTTTTGCGATCAAATAGAAACGAGTTTCGTATTAAACGGATGAGTGGTTAAAAAGATACGGAAATTTTCGTATTTAAAACGACAAACTTGAATTTTTGCAGCAAGCCACCGTAGGCTACGGTGGCCTACCGTAGCTTACGGCAGGCTGCTGCTGTTGAAAACAGAAAACCCAGACCGTAAGCTACGGTGGCCAGCCGTAGCTTACGACGGGGTCTGTGTTTGATGGGCCATGTTTTGAGGATTGGTTATGTTTTAATACGTTATTTAAATTACATAACTAAAGTTTTTAATAAATTTCGCGATGTAGGTGATTGACGTGATGTTGCGGATGATCGATCAAGTTTATTGGAGAACCAAACACTATCGAATATCAAGCTTCCGTTTTTCTTGTATAATTCGTTTTTGGAACTATATTTTGTTAATTTGTTTTAAGTACTTATAACTTTTAAACAATTTGGTATTTTGGATGTAACTTGAAATTGCATTACTTTAAATGAATGAAAATTGTATAAAATTCATTTAAGTAAGTATGGGTCTTACATTAGTTGATCAAGAAGTCATGTTTTGACATTTGAAATCATCTATTCTTTTATAGGTCCAACGCTACAAAGCCTCAACGTCCTCTATTAGTTTCTTAGCATGCGAAAGCATGTGCATATTGATTTTTCTCTTGGACAAAACTATCATTCCCATTTAATTTTCATTAGACACTTATCATTATATAATGACTCCTCACTTTTCTTATTTATTTTAGCATTTGTAGATAACTTAACTCTTCAAACTATAACTCCAAAATAAACACAAAATTTCAAGTGGTGCAAAGTGTAGCAAGTAACCTTGACTACTGTTCAACACAAACTAATCTATCTACTGTACTAAAAGAATACATCTTAGCCGCGTAGAATATTCTCAGCCAACTATTTTGAGGATATGGACATCCTCTTAATCAAGAGAATTCAGAGGTGAGCGTGAATATTTTCCTTCACAAGGCTTCTCAAACACGCTTTCATAATACGTCGCCCTCTCTCTTTCGTCAATCCTTAAACCCTAATTTCAATATATCTCTCTGTTAAAACCCTAAACTAAAAATTCCTATCCGAAACCCATAAATCATTCATATTGCATTCCGTTGTGTAAAACCCCTGAATTCTGTTGCTCCCAACTTCCACCCGCACGCCCTTCTTCTGTAATCCAGGTACGTTATATTGTTTTTTGTGTTTTCAAAGCATATTCTTGATTTATCTTGGTATAAATTTGATTTGGGGTTTAGGGTTTCATTGATGTTTTTTTGTTGAAGATTGGAGATATCTCTTTGTTTCACATCGACAATGGTGGTTCGTTTAGGCACCATAAGATTGACGGCGTTAGGTTCTGACGACATATGTGTGGTTAGGGATCCCAGGTGGTTGATGGTGTTACAGTGAACAACAAACACCAGCGGGGTCAAGAAGCATCGACGGGCCTTTATCCCACGAAGTGCTTGGGTGTGTTGTGATGATTGTCATGAATGGAGACGTATATCAACTATACTTTCAATTTCCATCGGTTCAACAGAATGCAAATGGTAATTTATAATATTGCCCTAAAGTAGATGAAATTCAATATGTATTTATAGTTGCAGGATCCCTATTTTGGCCAAAAGAAGAAATCTATGAATAAATCAACAAGGAATTGATTATGTTCAATAATGTGTTGAATTAGATGTAGTTAGTTGGTGTTGTAATAGGAGGATGCATTTCAATTTTTTGATGTCTCCATGGTTAAGAGTGCATTGGCATGTTACAACACGTTCACATTGTTGTAATTGACAAGTAAAAAAGCTTTTTTAATTTAATTTTGCAAAACAAGTGTGAGAAATTTGTGCAGGAGTAGAAGGTCTGGAAGTACATATGGTGAAGGGCATGTTAAACAACAGACTTAGCTATAAGCTTCTTATTATAGTATTTTTATGTTTTGTTGGTTTTAAACTGATTATCGGGCCTTCTGGAATTGAAAGTAGATAAATTGGTGATAGAAGTTATTGATAGTTAGATGTTGTTGATTTTTTGTTGCAGGCGCACACTTCCAAAATCAAATCCCTTTTCGCAATGGTACGTTATTACGGCATCTTCCTCGAGTTCTACGTATTTGGTAAGAACGGAATTGACAATTGTTGTACCAACGTGACGAAAGGGTTGAGTTTTGAAGTATCTTCAAGGTAAGTCTCTATGCCAATTGATTGTCGAGTATCATTGCGGAATTGATGCCACAGGAATCGTGTTCATCTCAAAGATCAGCATCCACTTTAAATCAAGATAGGGATTTTTCAGCAAGAAACTGTTTTAAAAATATCCTTTTCTTTAATTTGGTGATGATGATCTTGCATTATTCCTTTTTAATCCTTTTTTATTCATTTGAAGATGGTGTCAAGAGACATGCTCTTTCATCCCTCCATGGAGGTGAGTGTTATCTTTTCAATTTTGAATACTGACATTAAATTGTATCACCTACTATGTTGTAAATTAAATTATTTATTCAGAAAGTATATTCACATTTCAGCAGACAAGCAATGAGAAGACATGCACCATGACTGTCATCACTCAATATGTAATATCATATATTTGACCACATAAACAAGGTAAACTATGTGAATACAAATGTAACACTTGACGGGTCATTCCATTTAGCACTTAAAAACTTATATATGCTTTATAGCCATTGAGGTTTGAAATAAAAGATCTTCTTAGTGCAGATTGTACTCCACTTAAAACTCCTTGATGATATAGAAGAGAGTTTTGGTGCTGCAGATGTATGAATGGAGAGGCTGATAATGAAACCGAAGGTAATTCGTTTTCTGATTTTTTTGGGGGTCTAAAACAGGGAGAGGGATTTACTGTAGCAAAAAAAAGTGGTCAACACTTGAGGTACATATGTTGGTGCAGGGTTTTCTTCTCGCTTGACATGTACCTGTTGTCTTTTACAACTCATTTTTTTCTGTCTGTTGTTTAACTCATATACCGCACTTTCGTTTCTTGCAAACTTCTTTGTAGGATCCTCTCATTCTTATTCTATCCGGTAAGAGTAAGTACGTTGGATCTCGGTTGCTTCTGCGTTGATTTACATCATTGCATATGAATCGGTCCGGGACGAGCATCCATTATGTGAACTCTAATGGCGAACAAGTTTTTAACGATCGAGCGTGCCGGAAGTGTAATCGACGGCCGTGTGGACGACAACATCAAGAACGAAGATCCCTAACTCACAATATTCATTAGTTTCTTTGAAAATTTACCGTAGTCTCTGTTGGTGCTTCTGTTCAAACCTCCATGGTCGAGATAAAGGTTTTTTTATGTAGTCCTACTTGCTTTATGCTTGAAGCTTGATTTCACTTTGATCGCATGGTATGAAAGTTTAAAAAGTTCTTGGCATATGATATTGTTAAAGATATATACAAGCACTTTGTCTTATAAACAAAGAGTTGCACATTTGATTTTATATTTATTTGCACATGGTTTCATTGTTTCAATCATTCTTTTAGGCTGATGATTCATTTAGTTGTTGTTGCTGTTTGCAGCTTATATGCGATGTATTTTTTGTTTGGCCATGCCTTGCTGAGGTAGGCTTCAGCTCGATTTTATCGTCATTGTCATATACCGATTTCGCCTAAGGTAATGTATACCCTTCTGTTTATTACTAAATGTAATAATTCTATTATTATTAATTTAATAGGGGGGAGTGGACTCATGCCGCTCTATAATCGAGGTGTAAAATTTAATAAAAAATAGTTGAAGAACACTAGTGTACACTAATGAAAAAATAATATGTTGTAAAAGACAAAACGCAAACTTTTTTTTATAAGTGCAACACTAAATGCATATTGTTTAGCTACATTAATTCACTTCTGAACATGTATGCCATGCATGATTGATTCAAGTAATTTGTGCATGTTTTGCAGTTTGCACTTCTTTCATTGCAACATGTAATACATCTATTATATTATTATACTTACATTAGTAATAAAATGTTAGGAATATTATTTTTTTAATTAAATCTTGGTTGTCTAATTTAATCTAATGGTTAGCAATTTGTGAGATACGTTTCTTATGCTGTAAATATTTTAAATAGTTTTCTATACAATCATAAGACACTTTTCCTTTACTCATTCAGTCGCTCCTCTCTCTGTCTCTCATCTCTCTTTTCGGCGATCGGAACAAAACTCTTTCGAATATCTCTGAACAAATGACGGTTACGTGTTGGTGCATGAGCTCTGGTGTATCTGGTCGACGTTCTCAAATAGCTCACTGCCGAGGTAAGTTTGGTCTTTGTGTTTTGTAAACTGGGGTGTGCTGGTTTTGATTAAGGTTTTGTAAATTTGCCTACTTTTTGCCTTGATTGTAAAAGAAAAGATTATTACTTTTTTGGTTTAAAGTTGTTTTTGGTTAGATTTATTGTAATATTAGTGTCAAACTATGGTCATATTGATTTCTTATCTAACTAGCTTCCAGTAGTGTAATGTTTTGAGTTGATGAAACTGATAATTTTGCTCCATATACATGCAGATTAAAGTTTTCTTTGCTACCTAAATCCAAATTTTATTAAAGTTTGATACATTTATGGTTTCCTTTTTGTTAGCACACAAAAAAAGATTGAGAGTAAATTTCCATTGAAGGGGGGTGGAGGTGTGACATTGCTCTGGTGGTCGTAGATGAAGTAGTCGAAGGATTTAGCTAAGGATGGTTTTATTAGAGATGGTGGTTTGTTGGAAGCACGGAGGATTCATAGAGTAGTGAGACCAAATGGAGTGGGAAGAAGTGGGAGTTCTTCGCAGACGAGTGGACACTGGTGGATATGAAGGTGAAATCGAAAGGGATGTATAAATATTTTGAAGCTATTTTTTGGGTGATAAGTGATTTTTAATAGGGGTGTGAATTTCTAACACGACACGAACATTACAGGACATTCGTGGGTTTAGGTTTAGTCTAAACGGGTTGGGTCAGTTTCAGGTTGAACCCGTGAAGTCGCGAACCCCTTTTAGCTAAACGGTTCGGGTTAACATGGTCGGGTTGGCAGGTTGACCCATTTATATTATATTATATTATTTACAATATGTTTATGTCATAAATTAATTGTATGTGTATTTTATGCCCTATATATAACTAAAAAAGAGAAATTCATATAATATTTTATAATTTAAATATAATTGTATTATATACATTTATGTTTTTTAAGTATCTTTTAGATTTGATATATTAATTTGAGGATAAAATTTAAAAGAGTCGGGTCGAATGGGTCGTGTTTGGGTCAACCCACGAACGGGTTCATATGTATGACACAATTTTCGAGTTCGAGTCGGGTTCGGTTTCATGTAAACTTTTCGGGTTCGGGTCAAGTGGCGGAGTGGTGATGTGTGTGTGTGTTAAGTCTTTGGGTTTCAACCCGGCTGACCCGGGTTCGAGTCCCGGCAGCCACATTTTATTTTTATTTATTTTATTTTTACTTTTTATCAATAATAATTTTTGTAGTTTAGTTTGTTTATTAATTATGTATCATTAAAAATCAAAATAGCCATAAATACGCAACGTGACATTTATAACTTGATATTCGATTACAAAACGGAGCGAGTTTGGAAACCCGTTTTTGACAAATGTTACAGTATCCCTTACTTTTAGGAATTTCGTCTCGAAATTTAAGTAATAGTAGTAGGAAAAAGGTGCGGGTATTTTTCGCGCATTGAGTCTTCACGTTCCCAAGTAAACTCAGGTCCCCGTTTCGACTCCCAGCGTACCCTAACAATTGGAATGCGACTTCGTCGAAGACGTTTTTCTCCGAAGTCCATGATCTCTACAGGTCTTTCAATAAAATGCATAAATTCATCAATCTGAATATCTTCCAGAGGAATGTGGAGGTTTTCATCAGCGAGGCACTTCTTCAAGTTCGACACGTGGAATGTGGGATGAATCCTGTTGAGTTATTCTGGTAGATTAAGCTTGTATGCTACAGGTCCTACTCTTTCGAGTATCTTGAAAGGTCCTACGTACCGTGGTGCTAGCTTGCCTTTTTGACCAAAACGAACTACTCCCTTCCACGGTGAGACTTTTAGAAGTACATGATCACCAATGTTAAACTCTAAAGGCTTTCGTCGTTTATCTGCATAACTCTTTTGACGACTTTGAGCCGCTAGAAGATTGTTTCGGATTTGATGGATCTTGTCTGTGGTTTCTTGGATCAATTCTGGACCAGTGATTTGAGCTTCCCCAATTTCGTGCCAACATACTGGAGATCGGCACTTACGACCATATAAGGCTTCAAAAGGTGCCATGCCGATGCTTGAATGATAGCTGTTGTACGAAAATTCAACTAATGGTAGATGAGCGTCCCAATTTCCCTTGAAGTCTATGACACAAGCTCGAAGCATATCTTCAAGAGTTTAAATGGTGCGTTCAGATTGTCCATCAGTTTGAGGATGATAAGCGGTACTGAGATCTAATCGCGTACCTAAAGCGGCTTGTACTGCTTGCCATGTTCGTGAAGTGAAACGACCATCACGATCAGAAATAATGCTTAACGGTACACCATGTCGGCTTACGATTTCGCTGATATAAATACGAGCTAGCTTTTCGTTCTTGAAATCTTCGCGGATAGGAATAAAGTGAGCTGATTTTGTAAGTCGATCAATAATTACCCATATAGTGTCATACCCACCAGAAGTGCGAGGTAACCCGGTAATGAAATCCATGGTTATGTTTTCCCACTTCCATACAGGTATTTCAGGTTGGACCAGAAGTCCTGAGGGTCTTTGGTGTTCAGCTTTCACCTTGGAACATGTAAGGCACTTAGAAACAAAACAGCAATATCCTTTTACATTCCAGGCCACCAATAGGTGTATCGAAGGTCTTGATACATCTTATCGGCTCCTGGGTGTATAGAGTATCGTGTTTTGTGAGCCTCATTCATAAGAATTTTACGAAGATTGTTGTGGTCAGGAATCCATATGCGATCTAGATAGTACAGAATACCGTCAGATTTAGTTTCAATTTTAAGTTCAGCTCCACAGGACAGCTCCTTTCGTACATCATCTTCCGTTACTGAAACATGTTGGGCTTCTCGAATTTGATCTTTAATGTCAGATATGATTTGCGAACATAGAAGACGAATGGAGTTCGCATATCCCTTTCGACTGAGTGCATCAGCCACCACATTTGCTTTGCCAGGGTGGTACCGAATTTCACAGTCATAATCATTTAGAAGTTCGACCCATCTTCCTTGCCTCATGTTTAACTCCTTTTGATTGAAGATATGTTGAAGACCCTTGTGGTCAGTGTATATTTCACACTTAGTACCATATAGATAATGTCTCCATATCTTAAGAGCGAACACAACGGCTCCAAGTTCTAGGTCATGGGTGGTGTAGTTCTTCTCGTGAGTCTTGAGTTGTCTCGAAGCATAAGCTATAACCTTTCCTCTTTGAGGGGTCAACATGTATTCCCTTGTCATTGACTACATGTCCGAGGAATTGCACCTCTTTTAACCAGAATTCGCATTTGGAGAATTTGGCGTAAAGCTTTTCATTCTCTAGAAGTGTAAGGATGAGTCGAAGATGTCGCTCATGATCAGACTTAGACTTTGAATAAATGAGGATGTCGTCGATGAAGACTATAACAAAACGATCGAGATAAGGTTTGCAGACTCTGTTCATTAGATTCATGAAGACAGCTGGGGCGTTGGTTAAACCAAATGGCATGACCATGAATTCATAATGACCATAACGAGTTCGAAAAGTGGTCTTTGGGACGTCTTCTTCATGCACTCTAAGTTGATGATAACCAGATCGAAGATCGATTTTTGAAAAGCAGCTAGCACCTTGAAGTTGGTCAAGAAGATCATCAATACGAGGTAATGGATAGCGATTCTTGATTGTTAACTTGTTGAGTTCTCTGTAGTCGATGCACATGCGAAACGATCCATCTTTCTTCTTTACAAAAAGGACAGGTGCACCCAAGGCGAGGAGCTAGGACGTATGAATCCCTTGTCAGTCAACTCTTGCAATTGACTGCTAGCTCTTGCATTTCAGAGGGGGCTAACCTATAAGGAGACTTTGCAACTGGTGTAGCACCAGGTATAAGATCGATACGAAATTCGACTTCCCTCACAGGAGGAAGTCCTGAGATGTCGTCAGGAAAAACTCGCGGGAAATCTTTTACTACAGGAATGTCTTCAAGTTTCTTCTCCATGGTTCCCTTTTTGATGATATGAGCTAAAAACGCGACATAATTCTTGCGAAGATATTTTTGAGCTTGAAGACAAGACATTAAGCTGAGCCCTTTCGACGAGGTTTCTCCAAAGATTCGAAGAGTCTGACCGTTTGAAAGAGGAATACGTATAAATTTTTCGCGACATACAACTTCTGCCTGATGTTGACTAAGCCAGTCCATACCGATTATGATATCAAAACTTCCCAACTTCATAGGAATAAGGTCAACTAGAAAATTATGGTCGTTTAGAGTAAGAGTGCAGTTACGTATAATAGAGTTCAATGAGACCGGTTTCCCGTCAGCAACTTCTACTGTTATGGATTTCATGAGCTTATCACGATTTTGGTTTAGGATGGGTTCAAACTCTAAAGACACAAAACTTTTATCCGCGCCAGTATCAAACAACATGGATGCATATCGACCATTAATAAGGAACGTACCGTTAACCACATTGCCGTCAGCTCTAGCCTGATTAGCGTTAATGTTGAAAGCTCCTTCTCTTGCAGGTGGAGGAGCTTGGTTCGCTTGATTCACCGGATTGGCTTGGGCCTGAGCATGAATAATGTTCACCAGTCTTGGGCAAGTGTTTCTAAAATGGCTTGGGTCACCACAATTGTAGCAAGCCCGCATAGGTTGTACTATAGGATAGTTGGGTTGGTAATATGTTTGGGCTAAATGTTGGGTGGGTGGAAATGGTAGGGGTTGTTGGGCTTGACCCATTATTTGCTGGTGGGTTTGGGTTGAAGGCTGGTGGCGGTTCGTTAGCTGAGGCATGCGGCAGGTTTGAACAGTATGACATGCGCGACCACAGCCGGTGCAATATTGGCAAGGATGATCAGGAGAATGGTGGTATTGGCATCGATTGCATTTTGGTAACGGGCCAGTGTATGGTCTTTTGTATGGTGCAGGTGAAGGGGCAACTTGGGTAATGGGTGCAGCAGGGATAGGGTAATTGGTTTGAGTGACAGCGAAGTTTCTGGTGTTGCGCTTCCTCTTGTTAGCAAACTTAGAGAAGGAGGTGGAATGGTTTGAAGTTTGTCCCTCAACAGGGGCTTTCTTTTTCTCTTCTTTAAACTTACCGTTGCGAATTCGATTCTCGGTAAGTTCAGTCGCTAGCTTCATAGCAGCTTCAAGTGTTGCTGGTGAAGTGCTGAGAACTGAATCTTGAATTTTCGAGGGAAGTCCTCGAATATAATGCTCGATCAAACGATAAGTTGGGGTAAACAAATTAGGAACCATTTGGTTCAACTCTAAGAACCTCTTGTTGTAGAAAGCATGATCTCCCTCCTTCTGCTTCAAAGAATGAAATTCGTCCTCCAACTTTTTAATTTCACTCCTAGGACAGAAACGCCTAGTCATGATTTCCCTTAACTCCTCCCATGTTAAGGCCATTGCATCATCAATTCCCCTCTTCCCTTTTCAGTATTCCACCAGGTGAGAGCTACCCCAAATAGTCTCCCGGTGGCGTATCGAACCTTGCGATCCTTAGGATAATCGCAGTTGAGGAAGGTGTTTTCCATTTCCTCAAACCAATGGAGGAGAGCAGTGACACCTTCGGTTCCTTCAAATTTAGGAGGATCGCAAGACTTAAAATGTTTGTATGAGCACTTGCTGGTAGGAGGGTTGCCGATGTTCTGGTCATGTTGTTGGGGAGGGTTAGTAGGATTTGTAGCGAGGGCTTGTTGTACTTGAACCACAATGTCAGGAAGCACCGTGGCCATTTGTTTCGCGATTTGTGCGGCCAAGCGTTCGTGAGACCTTCCTGATCTTTTACCCCCTCGTTGTTGTCTAGCCGACATCTACAGGAACATACATAAGAAGATTGTGAGTTTATGGAGTCTTTTTAGGTGTCATGTGTCTTTAAGAAAATGAAAATAACATAAATATCAATAATGCAACTACATCCATAGGATGTCTTGGGTTTGCTCATGTTGGGCCTCAAATGTCCCCCATACCTTCACCTGTATAGTCATGTGGGCCCCCATGGATATTGGCTTGGTAGGATTCACATTAGTATTGGCGATTTAACACTCGCATCACCCGAATGCAAACCACAAAATATGTTTACGAGATGTATGGTCGGAATGTGTCCAGGTGTAGACATAATGACAACTCAAAGTGGGGTTAGCTCACACAACGTTTGGTATAGCATGCTTTGGCCTAATAGGTACTTCGTACTCTCATCGTTAGTCCCCAGGTAGGCAAACTGGTCCTTTATTTTGGATTTATACGAATGCCAGCCTAGACAGGACGTTCTGACTACCGGTACTGGTACCCTTCTAGTTACTACATGCCCGTCATGAGAACTCACTTTGATGAGATTTGAAAATACAAAAATCGTTGTAAAAGCAATCATGAAAATGATGTGATGTGTGCTTTCATGGATATGATATGTTATGAGAAGATGATTCATGATAGGCATTATATGATAATATATACTTATGAACATGCTTGCATAACATTGAATGTAACATTTAACATAAAACATATAAGTATCATGAAATTTGGCATGTAACACACAAAAATCTTAAAAATTTCTAAACAACTATAGTATAGGCAATAAGGGTCTAATAACCTATCCTATATCCCTATAGTCATGGCTCTGATACCAATCTGTCACACCCCGACCCGCAGCGGAATAAGAGTCGTGGCATAATTGGGTTATCACCAAAGCTCATGATATTACTATTATGTTTCATATTTATTTAAATCAAAATTACATTCTCAAATATCCAAACATGTCCATACAAATACAAAGAAAATAACCAACTAAAACAATTCCAAGCTCTAAACCATTTTATTCTTCTAGGCCAATCCTATGTGTGTCTGGCTGCAGCTGGTTCACCTGTATCATGTGTAAAAATGGGGGTTTTTGGGTCAACATAAGTTGGCGAGTGAACCTTGTTAGATAAACATTTATAATTGATTTTCTTGTTATTTTATCAAGGAAAAATTGTGCATAATCATAAGTGAGCAAATGATAAATAATCAATCAGCAACAATGTTAACCACAAATTATAACATACAATAACATACCAACAGCATACCATAACATATCAACTTGCATAAATATATAACATGAATGAAACTGTGCGATCAAGGCTCAATCAAACGGAGCCGATCGTATTGCATGTACTGAAAATGATAAATGTCTGTGCGATCAAGGCTCAATCAAACGGAGCCGATCGTATGTTGGCACGCCAGGTTCACGCTCATAATGTAATGGGGAACATGCTCAACGCTCATAATGTAATGGGGAGCCGCGTCCTATGAAATTGCATGTACTGAAAGTAATGAATTGAATCTAACAATAACCACACAAACCATTGAATCAAACTGAATACACATTTGTCCATGATATGATGTATGCACAATAATTTAAGTATAATAAGTAGCAAGACACATGATACACCCCAAAAACGTGATTAAAACGGGGAATTTGTAAAGATTCACTCACATTGGGTGCGTTTGATTGGAGATGGTGAGATGCGCACGAGTTGGAAGAGTTGAACAACGAGAATTACTAACCTAAATAATAACGGAAAATATGGTAAATGAGTGGATTTTATTATTAATTTTAATAGGCTTTTTAGATATATTTTTACGAGTTTAAGTCTATTTCCTATCTTTAAAAACATTATTTTTAAGTATTTTTAATTGATTTTTAAATTAAATTAAATAAATAAAAAATATAAAAATGTGTTGACTTTTTCGCTAACTGTTGACCGTTTGACTTGTTGACTGTTTGACCGGTTTATTGTGTAAATACATGCGCTGGGTGAGGCTCGAACCCGAGACCTCCCGTACGCGTGCACGCAGCTCTAACAACTGAGCTACGTGTCTAACCTGAAATAATTCTGTTTTTAATTATACTTATATATTAGCTCGGCTTATCCAAAATTCTTTTATTTTCAAAAACATTTTAAATCATCGAACCGGTGTTACTAACAGGTCTCGAACCCGGGACCTGTGCTTTAACGTTACACACAGTCCACCGCTAGACTGTGTGTCTAATTTGGTTAATATACAAATTTTTATTATACTTAACAACTAAAGTAACTTAACCCGGTTCAGTTAGAAAAATAAAATGTTTTTATTACATAGAGGGTGCGTGTATCAGGGATCAAACTCGCGGCGTGTGATATGTATATGCACACAGTCCACCGCTGGACTGTGTGTCTAACCCGAGATAATATCCAGATTTTATTAAACTTATAATCAAACTATCATTGTCTTCTTCATTTCAAAATTACAGACTGCGATTACACCATTATATCTTGTTTAATTCGATTGATAAACATTGTACAGACTAATATGAAATGGCAGAAACGATATTTAGAAGTAAACATACCGGTGAACGATTTATCACAGAATTCTGGCAAGGTTTCGGCTCTGTTTTTATGAACTTCAACTGAGCAAGCAAATTAACCGTTTTGATTAGCTAATCGTGGAATTGAAGTGCTAAACAAACGTTTACAGAGTGTTTGAATGTCCTTACCGTTTCACAGATGAAAATAAAGATTTCCAGAAATTTTTCGGCGAACTGGAATTATCCGATAACAGCGTCTGAATTTGATTTCAATTGAAAGGTTTGAGTTAGAAATAGCTTAACAATTGTTAGACCACGACGGTATTGAAAGACTTACCGTTTTGATGAAGAATACGGTTTTCCGGCGAACTGCAGAAACTTTCCGGCGAATTCAAAAAGCTTCTCCGGTGGACTGAAAATTGTGCGGAAATGAAATTGAGAGTTTGTAGAGTGTGTTTGCGTCGCGAGAGAGAACAGAGATTGATGTTATGTTGGAATTGAAAGTTTTCGGTTATAAAAGCCGATTCACTTCTAGAATTCAAGTTCATTCAAAGCAACTTGATTGAAAACGTCGGTGTAGCGGTTATAATCGGTAAACCGCGATCAACCAAACGTCTTTGGACGTTTGACGACCGATTTCGGTTACAGATGGCGTAACCGGCTGTTTCATGGAAAACCATAAAATTTTATTGTTTCTTAATATTTACAGAAAACAAAAAGTGGCGGAGTGGTGATGTGTGTGTGTGTTAAGTCTTTGGGTTTCAACCCGGCTGACCCGGGTTCGAGTCCCGGCAGCCACATTTTATTTTTATTTATTTTATTTTTACTTTTTATCAATAATAATTTTTATAGTTTAGTTTGTTTATTAATTATGTATCATTAAAAATCAAAATAGCCATAAATACGCAACGTGACATTTATAACTTGATATTCGATTACAAAACGGAGCGGGTTTGGAAACCCGTTTTTGACAAATGTTACAGTTATCTTATTCAATATCGATGCAAGGATTAAAAGGTACAAGTTGATAATACTTTAATGTACAAGTGATTAAACAGACCTATCCACATCATAAACAATACTTTTTTTAACAAAAAAATCAAAACAAATAAAGTTAATGCCCTAATGATTTTTGCATAACTAATTATTTTTGCCCAACAGAGAATTGATGTAAACTACTACATACTGCATATTCAAGGAATGAACAGACCTACGAATATTAACATTAAAAACAATATTTAAAACACTTGAATAACATTGTCAATGTCAAAACACAAAAAGAACGACCATTTCTTAAACACCGCAACAAGTTCCCATGTGCCCGCCTATGCAAACAAAACCAAAAACAAAAGGAATTATAAATACCGTAACATAAAATGAAGATATTATGTGCTACATTTTATTTTATTAAATCTGCCTAATATTTATACTATAATCTATCTTATAATAAAAACTAGAAACTTGCCACAACAAACTTCATAAATAAACGTGTGACTAATCTAAAACATAAAATGTAGATATTATGTGCACCATTTTATTTTATAATCTGCCTAATATCTATCAAACTAAAATATATCTTATTATAAAAACTTAAAGCATGCCACAACAAACTTCATAAATAAACGTGTGCAATCCAAACTTCCTACATTCTAGAGTAAAGATATCTTATTATAAGAGTGCATTGTGTCATCTTTTATTTTATAAATCTGCCTATTTTCTAGAGTGTGTATATCTTATTATAAAAACTTAAAACTCACAACAAACTTCCTAAATTAATGGGTGGCCAATCTAAAATTAAACCCTAATACACTACTATAAATGCATAGCAAACATCCACATTTCTACTTTTCGATTGCTAAACAAAGTTAAAAAATGGAGCCAGTTCTAAATGCATTTGTTGCGAAAACCAAGCATGCGATATTGAGAATTCTAAGGTATCGCAACAGTGAATAATTGTTTTCTTTTATTTACTTTTATGTGAATACTAACTTATTTTGATTTTTCAGATTCAGTTGAACGATGAACACACCAATTTAAACACCCTCAGTTGTCGAACAAGCTTCTAAAGTATTAATTTTGATGGTTTTTAAGTATTATTTTTGCGTATAAATCTTTCATATTAACATGTTCGTTATGGTATTATATGGTGTTTTATTGTAGGATGATGGTGATAATAGTGTTGATATTATTTCTTATGGTGCAATATTTAATCCATACAAGAGTAATCTTCAACACGAATTTAGTGAATAGGTAATTTTAAAATTAATTAATCTTTTTTTAAAACATTTTTATTCAATTTTTGTTCTTTTTAAGGATCAGAAGTATGAGACTCAAAGGAAAAGATCCAAGAGACTCTCTGAATGGAAATGGAGCGACGTTATAAATTTAGATGATTCTGAGGACAATGACAAAGAAAAGGAATTAAAAGATACTGTCGATTCAAGCACAAACCAGAAAAAACAGATTAAAAATACCTCGAGTGTCAATTCAGAAGCGAAACAGATTTCATGCAGTCTAATATGAAATCTATCAAGTGTTTTTATGTTTTTTTTTTCATATCAGTTGTTTTGTTTGATCTACATGTATCGTATGAATAATAAATTTATTTTATATTTGAAGTTTATGTTTGGTGTTATTTTATTCAATTATAATTTACAACTCAACTGAACTTATATACTTTAATACCCTAAAGTTGCAATAAATAGATATTGTAGCTAGACATAGTCAAAAACTGAAATTATAAAAATATTGTAGTTTATTCGAATAATTTGTATTTCTTAATAGTTAAAAAAATAAAGTTAATAAAGATGTAAACTTTTAACATCCTATTTTTGTTTATAAATACTGTTTTAAAAATGTATAAAAATATGATTTTTTAATATTAAAAAAAACGAAATTTAACAAAAAAGTTAAAGGTGTAAAACATACTTACAAGTCAACTACTATTTTTTAATTTTTACTTTTTCAAAAACGAAAATTTTAAATTTAAAGTTTATTGGATGAGTACCATGTGGATATTTAAAAAAAGTTATGGACTTTAAATAATAAAATTATAAATTTTATCATTTCACCAACAAAATAAACTTACTTTATAAGTGTAACAACTTACCTTTTAGTCTTTGTTATTTGATTTTATTAAAAAAATCAAAACTTTACATGTGTAAAATAGATTTTTTTACTTTATTTATAAACAAAACATTTTGTTTTATAAAAATAATAATTTTATAAACATTTTTTTAACAAGTAATATAAATAATACTCCAAAAATTTACAATCTTTATTAGATAATACCAAATGGTGTTGCAAACTTTTAGGAGTTATAAGTTCAAGTATATTGTTACAGATAATATTAGTCAGTTTCAAAAAAATTCTTTACCAACTTGACTAGACACATAGTAGATTATATTGCATATTTTTAAGGATTGTAAGTTAAAATCTAACTCATATAGATAAGATAAGTTACGAACTAAATATATAAACTTAATATGATATAAAATTAATAAAGATATAACACTTAACATCCTATTATTTTATATAACAGTTCTTGAAATTTTATAAGAATTTAAAACTTTTATATATGTAAAAAATGAAATTTAACAATTTAAATTAAACGTCTAAAACGTAATTACGAGTCAAATACTATTTTTTATTTTTATAAAAACGGAAATCAACAGAGCTAAAGGTCAAACATTTCCGCATGTTGGTGTTTATCTTCCGGATTCAGTATTTTCGCATGGACAACTTTATGTCGCTTTATCAAGAGGGATATCACGTGCTAATACAAAGGTATTAGTACATCCTGCCAAAGACTTCAGATGAGACGGTGTATACACCTCAAATGTCGTTTATCGAGAGGTGTTACGTGACGAATAAATACTTGTGAGTGAGAATCTGATGATTTTTATGCATTTGGTGGTTTACGCAATTACATTCTAAATATAGTTACATGATGTTATTATTTTACACAATTTGGTCTCTTTTACTCACTTATTTATTTTTCCCTTGCAGATTAATTAAGAATATGATATGGATAAGACAGAGAGCAAAATGGAAGATGTGTTAGGTATCTACCTATCTATCAGATCTTATATATAACAATAACATGATATAACATATGTAGCTAAAATATTTAACATTTCTTTCAGTTCTCCAAACTGCTTCAGCAGATACTACTGATTTATTAGTTAAAAAGGATATCAAAGAAGAAAATCATTCTCAAAATGATGTAACAATCAAACAAGAAGAGATACAAGAAATTCCGGAAGACGTTGATATCGATGATGAGAAATGGTGGTCTGACAATACGGATGAGATCCTTGAGATGTTTAAGCCATATGATTAATAAATTTTCAACCACATAATGCAAAGTACTTGACACGTTATGTTTAAGACTTTTCTTTCCTTATTTGTGTGTTACTTTATATAACTTTTAATTAAGTTTAAGACTTATTTTTTCTTATTCGTGTGTTACTTTATTACGCCAATTGTTTCTTGAGGTACTTGATAATTTAAATTCTAAATTTAACAATTACTAAAATGTGTAACACTTATGACATATATCCACCACAATAATGTTATTATAAATATTACACAAATAAGAAAACTACCAGAAACGAGTGCTGCAATGCAAAGTGTCACCCCCGCCGTATCACGTGTCATCCTACTAGTAAGTTCGTATGTTTAGCAAAGAAATATTTTTTCCAACAATCTTACATTATCAATGAAAACTGACTTTGTTTAAGAGAATATTGATTTAATAATTATTTTATTATATAATAAATGTAAATATTCTGGTAGAAGTATTAATGTTGGTTAATTTTTTTAAAAGAAATTAATGTTCGTTAATTAACCTGACTAAAGTAAAGCATACTACAATTAATGTCGTTATAAAGCTTTATTTTATATAAATGCATTTTTTCCTACTTACTAATACGATTTAATGTACCCATGGTTTTATAACCTAATGAGATTTTAGGAGTGAGATAGGGCTTTGGGACCAATAGGTCCTGGGTTCGATTCCCAAAGAAGAGTTTTTCCCATTTTTATTGAGTTTCTTTCTGAATTAGTGCATATGTATTATACCTAGTGGAGATGAATATGATCGAATGATTTTGTTGGTGATACGATGATACTCCAGTGGTCCGTCAGTAATCCAAATTTGTCGCTAAAAAAAGAAAATATGATTAATGTAGCTTTAAGTATGTTATGATTTGAAGGAGCCAACTACTGCTCCTGCTCACAATAACTTGTGGTTGGTACAATAATATCCCCCTGTCGCAACAATGAGAAGGACGGGGTTATCAGAATTCCATATTTATTAAATTCTTTAATGCATTAAATAATTTTGTTACTCCACAATAATACTCGTTCGTTGTATGTACATGGGGTGGTTTAGTTTCATATGTACATTGGGTGGGTCATGTTTAAATGCAGTGGCTTGTATATAAATTTGGGTCGAATAAAATGTAGCAGTTCAAAAAAAAAAGAAAAAAAGAAAAAGAAAACCTTTCGTATGTCTTTCTTAGACCATTCGTAATGGTTAATGTCGAGGTATTTTCGTTATATCAACATCATAACGCTCTTTTAAAAATGTGTAACGGTTAATGCTCCTTAGTGTCCTTTCAATCATTACTTTCCCTTCGGTTTTCTTTCCATTGGACATTATACTAGAAATGCGCCTCCCTTTTTATGCCCCTATAACGCTTAGGGTGACGGTGTTGAGATAGTTAGTACGCCCCTATAACGCTTATAATGCCTTGTTACGCATCGCCCTAATAGAATTATATGTTTTACTTAATACAGTGACCAGAAACATTAACTACAAACAATAGCTTTCTTGTTGAATTTAATTTATTAGCTATGTAGATAATACACACTCACGGTTTTTATTTGCGTCACTCTTTAAAAATGTTCAGTAAGTCAGTGTCATTTACCTATCTGATATGTAAATAAAACATAAAAAATATATGTAAATAAAACATATAAAAATATAAGTATTTTACGCAAACACTATAATATATAATTTTTGTTAGTGCCACTTGACACAAGCGTTTATGACATGGTCCACCCATGTTAGAGAAATTTTAAGCGCCGTTTTGTTCATATAATCATATATTACCCGAGTTGGAGTTTTATGAGTGATAGTAATTTAACTAATTACTGAGTTTATACTAAAACATTTAATCGGTCAAATCGGCCTAAATGCGATTCAAGTTCGTAAATGGGTTTGTTTGGATCGGTGGTTTAGGAAGGAGGATAACCACACATATAGAACTAAAAGTATTGGGTTTGAAGGTATAAACTTTTCTAGGAATTATACTCTCAAAGTTTGGTATTTTCTATACTTATTTTTTCTTCTCATCATCCACACTTTGATATTAAACTTATACCCATAATGATTGGTACATACCAAACATCACCTAATCTTTAAAAGGTGGTACAACTATAAACACTTGATTTTACTAGGTATCAAATTCCAATCCTGCTTCCCGTGGTTTCCTGTCATAAGAATATCTAGCTTATGATTTAGCCTAATCCCATTGGTTAGCAGGGTATTGATGGGTATCCTCCGGTAGAGTCGGATTATTTGAAAAAATGTCCACTCTAAATACATCAATTAGCTGCATATATATCCTTCTAAAAATGGATTTGTTGTCATATATTTTGATAAAACAATTAAAAAAAAAGATAACAAAGTACGTGTCTAAAATAGAAAAACAAACTATATATTGCACCGGAAAGTACATGTCTTTTTAATCCCATATAAGTAAATACCTCCGGTGGTTTGGTTCACTAGTGAGTTGGCCACTTATTACTAGAGGCATGACTCGTAAAAAGGCATATCATGATTTAAGATTAGGATAAAAAAACTATTTAAGGGATTAAGGCAATTCATACATTAAGCCTGAGTATGTTTGTAATTCTAAACAGGATGGTCCACGAGAAATTATACATTAAGCTTGGGTACATGAACATGAACATGAGCATGCTTATAAGACTCATAATTGTTGGTTCAAGGGTTTGACATAAATGTATATTGTAATTCTGTATATGTTCTAAACTTGTATTCCTTGGAGACTTTGGAGTAGAAACCAATGAGTACCAACTACCAACCTTAACGTAGCAACTCAGTTACTTTATGAATTATATGAGGTTCTGAGCACTTAAATCCATTCAATACCATTAAATATTGCTTACTACAAAACTAATTTAATGGTGGGATAAATCTTTGGGACCAATGGGTCCTGAGTTCGATTCCTATAAGGGGGTTTCTCATATTCATTGGGTTTCCGCCTAAATTGATGTATAGGCGTTATGCCTAGTGGAGATGGATATAATGGGGTGGTCATGTTGGTGGCACGATGATACTCCAATAATCCGTCAGTGATCCAAATTTGTCGTTCAAAAAAAAAACTAAGTTATATGAGTTGAATAAATATAATATATAATTAATAATAAAAAAGTTGTGTCTTTGAAAACTTGCGTATTCCATGGGTTGAATTTTTGTATGTCATATGTTAAAACATGCAATTGTTAAGATATGTCTTTAAAAATGTGAGCTTTGACGTGACATTTATAAATTTTGTTAAGTTAATTTTGTAAAACATTTTTTCCAACTGTGTAACCAGCTTTTTTGTGTAATTTATGAATTTTAGTTCAACTAAAGTGCAATAACCCTTTATCATATTTAAGTTAACTTAAATTACAAATTTAAATATATAGAAATATGAATACATATAAAAATATTAAAGACTAAGGACACCTATTTTTTTATAATATGATATATTTTACCATTCAAATCATCAACCACAATAAATATCTATTCTTTTAGAAATTACTTATAAAAATTAAATATTATCATTATTCTTCCTATTTTTAATATTTTTTAACAAACATAATTTATAATTTAGTGATATTTGGATGTTTAATAATAAACTTTTTAGAAGAATTTATGTATAATTAATTTCATATTAAGTTCACTTGTTAATGAATATTTTAACAAACATAATTTATAATTTAGTGATATTTAGAGGTTTAATAATAAACTTTTTAGAAGAATTTATGTATAATTAATTTCATATTAAGTTTACTTGTTAATGAATATAATAACTATATCAATAATTAAATAATAATTATAGAAAAAAAAACCAAAAAATAGATGGTCTAAAATGTTGACATGTATCCGTTAGGAACCATCATTTATTACAAGAACCATGGGAACTAATATAAACACAACCAAAACTACTTAAAAACACACAATTTTATTTAAAATTTTCGTTAAATATCGCAACATATTATATATATATATATATATATATATATATATATATGTAAAAAGTCGTGATTTAACTGTTAAAAAAACCAAGTTTAGCATTTACTTTTGGGGTTTCGTTTTTAGCATTTAGCTCGGATGGGGTGAGTGAGGGTTTAGGTTTTGGGGGTGTTTAGATTTTTGGGTTGTGATGGGGTAGGGGTGGGTGTTTAGGTTTTTGGGTGGTGGGGTCGGTTTATTTTGGTTGTGTTCACATTGGTTCTCGTGGTTCTCGCGATAAGGTGATTCTCGCATGAAACCTATATATATATATATATATATATATATATATATATATATATATATATAACGGTTTAAATGAGAACGATAAATATCGCGAGAACCGTGAGAACAAATGAAAAAACCACGATAACTTGGTCAAAAGCAATTCAAATTCAAAATTTTATATACTTATCAATATTATTCGAATACAATATTAGAAATTTAATTTACAAGTTTAAATTTACGTGAATTCGTAAAAAAAAATTACACATGTGTAAGTTTGTTATTTACACATGTGTAAAAATCTAATTAGAGTGATTTTGAGAGAATAAATGAACTATTTCATGTTGTAAATTCTTTTTTTATGTTGTGTCTTAATTACAATGAGTTTTGTATTAAACAAATTGGTGTTGATTGATTTTTTTATTTGTTCTCACGGTTCTCGCAATATTTAACATTCTCAAGATAACCCTCCCCATATATATATACACACATACGCGATGGGATTCGGCTACAAAGTTCAAATTTCCTAAAAGGTGTAAAAAGTCATAAAACACTATAATTTTAGCCATAAAACACATCTAAAACCCACAAATAACAGAGTGAAGACTACTAAAACACCATATTCAACCCATAATAGTCCATAAAAACTTCAAACACACAATCGTAGAACTATGAGTATAAAACACAACATGCTAATCAACATAAAACACAATAATGTTTGTCATTCGATAACCAGAACCTTATCATCCAAAACACAACCAACATAAAACATAATAATGTTTGTCATTCGATAATAAGAACCTTATCATCCAAAACACAAAACACAACCCACATAGATGATGTTTTAGTAATCTTCATTTTGTTATTTAAGGGTTTTGGGTGTGTTTTATGATTGACATTTGGGTGTTTTATGATTTTTTACTCTTTTTTAGGAAATTTGGACTTTGTAGCCAACTTCTAGCATATATATATATATATATATATATATATATATATATATATATAGTGTGAGGTTCATTGGGGAACACTAAAAAAGTGGTGAACCGGGGAACACTTTTAAAAATTTAACTTAACATGTTAAAAATCATTTTTTTTTTAATTTGACGCTTCTTCTTATAAATAGTGTTAGAAGCATTTTTAATAAAAAATAAAAAACTAAAATATAAAAAATAGTTAAAAAAAGGGTAAATTTTTTTTACAAATTTTTTTTTTTCATTTCGAATAGTTTCTACTCATTTTATAAGTAAAAGCGCAAAAAAATTTTAAAAAAATTTGATTTTTAACATGTTAAGTTAATTTTATAAGATATATAATTTTTAATTGTTTTTTAAACATTTTTTTTATATTTTTAGTTTTTATATTTAAAATGTTTCTACATGTATTTATGAGAAAAAGCGCCGAAAAAAATTTAGAAAAAAAATAATTTTTAACATGTTAAGTATAATTTTCAAAAGTGTTCCCCTGTTCCATATTTTTTAGTGTTCCCCAATGAATCCTCCTATATATATATATATATATATATATATATATATAAAAGTTCTAGTTTCTTTTTGTGAGCATAAAAGTGGACTTAGGCCACTCGGTGTAGGGGGTCGTCGAGGCCCGGCCTTGCCCGGTGACGCCACCCAACACCATTTCCTATGGGGCGGCGGCGTCGTGAGCGGCGGGGAGTAGACAAAGAGGACGAGCAGAAGATGACAAAAAAACAATGCTCATTTCCTTTATGTTGGGTCTCCTCCTTCTCACACACACATATACACACAACACACACACACAGATATATATAAGAGGGATCCGTCAGGAACCGCCTTTTATTGTGAGAACCGCGAGAACCAGTGTGAACACATGTAACAACTCGAAAATTCGATTGTTATCTTCCATTTTGTTTTCCCGTTTATCTACTTTTGTATTCCTGAGATTCGGTTTATAATAAAGTTTATATTAAGTAATTATTGTGTTTTACGTCATTATCGCATCTAATCGCTTATTAAATCGCATCGCTAATCTCATCGCATCGCGAATCGCACTTATTTACGTGGTATTATATTAATTATGTGTTATTTGTGTTATTGGTGATGATTACAATCGCAATCGCATCGCTCTCGCACACTCGAATCGCTAAATCGTACTATTATACCAACTATAACTCTTAACGCTTTATTTAACACTTAATATAACTAACTAATACGAACCGAATAGCCAAACGAACACTTAACGCGAAATCAGCAAACAAAACATGGTCACCAGGCCAAGTTCGGCCGAACTTGGCTACCCCAAGTTCGCCCGAACTTACCTGATGACACAAGGATCCCTCATATACCTCAAGTTCGCTCGAACTTGTACAAATATGTGCAAGTTCGGCCGAACTTAGCTGCTTATTCTTGAAAACCTAGCAAGTTCGCCCGAACTTGCATGAAAACATGCAAGTTCGACCGAACTTGACCTCACCAGCCTTACATTTTTGCCTTCTCCTATAAATATCAAGCTCTGTTCTCTCATTTGAACTTGCTGCAAGTTCGCCCAGAGCTCCCGAAACCCGAAACACTCTGTTTTCTAAGTATGAATCAAACCGATTTCAACTACGATGATGTTCAACAACGTTTTACAAACGCTTACAACGATTTTGGCATAAGGCACAGCCTTCGTTTTCATCAAAACTCGTTCTTTTACGAAAGTCTTCATCTTTTTCTTCCAAAACTTCTGTTTTAAGCTTAGATCTACACAATACGAGTTCGTTTGGTGTTAGCAGAGGCTTCCCAAACACGAGATCGGGAAGATCTCGGCTTGTAAGTTATAGAACTGAGAAAAACCTTTGATAAACATTGATTTCTACACAAAATACGGACTTTTGATGATGTTTTGTTCATCATCTGATATGAAACGAAGCATCTATCATTCAAGATCCCAGATCTGGAAGCACAAGGACGTTTATGTTGGTTTACACAAGCCGGACTAATCTGAACGAACCCCAAGTTAGCCCGGATTAGCCCACGCTTTTGTAAAACGGCTAAAACAGCTCTAAAAGACCTCTCCGACCTAAGTTTGCTCAGTAGCACAGGGTTGGAGGGATGAACACTCGATTTTCCTCAGCAAACGACGCGAAAACGCAAGATTTTGGACTCAAAAACATCAAGTTCGCTCAAGAATCACCAGCTCACTGGTCAAGTTCGACCGAACTTGCACCCATATGGGCCAAATTTGACCGAACTTGGGTCAATTCTCACCAATTTTCTTACAAGTTCGACCGAACTTGTCTAGTTTCTTAAGAAACTGTGCAAGTTTGCCCGAACTTGTCCTGTCAGTAAGAATTTCTTACAAGTTCGCCCGAACTTGACAAGTTTTTCAGGAAACTCATCAAGTTTGACCGAGCTTGACTCAAAACTCACCAAAACCATACAAGTTCGCTCGAACTTATGTGTTTACACACAAGTTCGCCCGAACTTGGCTACTGCTCAACTCAAATTTCACCGTTTCGGTTTTTCGGAAGACTGATGCACTTCTGTTCGTTTACAGGCTGATCCGGCGCACTCCGCAACTCTCCTCAGAATCTTAAGTCTTACGGTAAAACGCACCCACAGTGAGTATACTTGACCCATTTTCACTTTAACGCACTTTTTGGGTGTTACATACGTTCCTATATCAAAATCACTTTACAAATCAAACTGTTTATCACACGCGAATAATCTGATTATATATGCTCAATACGTGATGCTAGAAACATGTGACTAGGACTTGTTTTCGTTAACTTGCCTCCTTAGCTAGTATGGTACTATAGTATGGCTTACACCCGACGGGGTCTAGTTAGGATGGACGCGCAAGCCTTCTCACGGTAGTTAGTATGAGAAATAAGCCTATGTTAATCTGTGTGAAAATGTTTCGGTGTATCATGATATGTAGTTAGATTATCTCGCGAACGGTTTCTCTATTATGCTAGTATTATAAAAACTCGTATGCTCACCTTTACTTAATTGTATTAACTTGTATTTTAACGTATGTAACAGGTTGAGGAGTTTAGCTTTGGATGCATGGTATTATGCTTAGTTAGTTAGTTTGTTTTGTTTTGTTTTAGTTCCAAGTGTAATAAATCTAGGGGATATCGAACCCGGTTGAATTTTATGAGAAATCTCCATTTTATAATAATTGTTTAAATGTTACGTTTAATAGTATGGGATATTAAGCAGATTGTGATATGTTAAATGATTGTTATAGAACATCTCGTGAAATCAATCTGGTCGCCTAGTGCCACTATCCCGATGATTCCGCCACCAGTTGGGATGTGACAACACAAACAGTAATACCTAAAAAACACCCAAATTTTTTTTTTTGAAAATTCGCTATATTTTGTCAACAAAAAAAAATTCAAAAAAAAAAAAAAGTTGAGTACACAGTTATCCATACACACGTGCATTTTTATCATTTTTTGAGAAATTCCGTAATACATTATAAACATTGGACAATTGTATTTTCATTTACACTACCACGTGTAATACACTATTGTTTACGTTGCCAATATTATAAATGCACATGTGCATCTATATGTATCAACATGAAATAAGGTGTTTTGGTACACTACTTTGAATACACTTTTTCTTTCATCTATCATACCATCCATAATACACTTCCATTACCTCCTACCATCCATAATACAATACCATTACCTCCACCATCTATAATACAATACCCATACCAATATTTTCACTTTATTACATGTATATCATCATCATTTATACCATCCAATCAACATATTACATAATAAGGTGACAACTATAACCAAACCATCAACCACTAGATATAACTAACCAAAAAACATGTATATTGGTCTACTTCATCATTCAAAAACACAAACTTTTTGTACCAAAACACGTTATATAATGGTTATACAAAATGATGCACATGTGCATTTTGAATATTGGTAATGTAAAAAGTAGTGTATTACGGATGATATTGTAAATTAAAGTGCAATTGTCTACTACTGATAATGTATTACGAAATTTATCGAAGTTATGATACATATGCACATGTGCATGGATAACTGTTACTCGAAAAAAAAGTTTTTTTAGGGGTAAGAAATGTAGCGATTTAAAAAAAATAGTAAAACAAAAAAAAATTTGAGGGTTTTTTTGATTTTTTTAGATTTTATTTTGCAATAAAGGTGGTTCTCGCGGTTCTCGCAATAAAGGTGGTTCTCGCATGAACTTTACCCGATATATATATATATATATATATATTTAGGTCCATCACCCATTTCCTTGCTTCCATCCTTGGAGGGGCATCCTCTAACGACTATGACGTGACGCTGAGGTGGAGGGTCATCCTCCAAGGACTACTCTCCTTCTATACCGAGTAGGCTTATGAGTTCACTTTGATACAATGAGAATGAGAATGATATATCAAATACTAGAAATCTATCAAGAAACCTAGCGAGGAACACTTTTTAAGTCGTTTCATCACCATTTTTATACTTCTCTTTTTCACAAAACCAAGAACACCATAAATCTGGTGATACATTGGGCGTGTGAGCTATCTCTACCAACACATATTGGTTCGACAATTGTTCTTAGAAGAAGGACGAGTTCTATTAAGGAGGACTTGAAATTTATTTCAAATGACCTATGTTAAATACAAATCCTCAATCAAAACTGCCTAATTACCAACACATTAGTTTATTCATAGTCGTAGTGAAATAGAAATCTGAAGAAACATTGGTTTAAGACCTCTAGTTTTAATATTTCCACATTTATTAAACATTAATTTCTTTATTTATAATTCGTTTTGTATATGGTATTGTAATTATTTTCTACATTGCTTTAGGTAGTTTAATACAAAAGAACCCACTTTCCTACCGAACTGAATTAGGGTGTGAAGTCTAAGATAAGCAACCAAATAAAACTACCTAACTTAGTCGTGTATTTGAGAGTCGTTTTCTGGTTATTCAAATTAGGTGGTTCCGTTGGTAGCACGATGATACTTTGATGAGCGGTAAAAAAAATTAGCTTATTTAATATACAAAATTTGTAATTGAATACGAATTTTGAATTCGGAATTCGGATTCTGAAAATAGATTTGGATCGAGTCGAATAATCCAAACTATGAGAAAAACAAATATATATAATGAATAATATATAATTTTTAAAAAAGTCGATATATATATATATATATAAAATAAACAAATCCGAATTATGTGTTTTTTATAATAAAAATAAAAGTTATATAATTTAGTTCAAGTAAATTGGTCGGTTAGGTGCGAAATTTAAAGATTTGACTCCATTCGAAAACCAAATTTAGAATTCCGTTAAAATAAATAACACGATTTGAACATTTAAAACCTGAATTCGAATAATATATCGAATTGGGTTCAAGTCAATTATTGAGTTTTTGGATTTCGATTCAAACAATATAAACCTCTGTTTAAACTAAAACAAAATGTTTGAACCTAAAGAGTTAGTGTACCCCCCCACCCCCAGCCGACATTGCGGCTAGGAATTATTTTCCTTCAATCACGAAAGTAGCCATCGATTTATTTTGCAATACTTTTAAGCCGTTATTTAACTCCATCAATTGGTTGCAACTTTTTAAAGTCAACGTAGTTTGTCATTTATATTCCTTCATGTTTTAACTACATTAATTTTGTTTAGAATTTAGAATAGTTTAACTTCAATTGAAGATTCGATTCTGATCCTAAGTGGCAACTCACAAAGGTTTCATCTAACTTAAGTGACTATAGAAAAAAAAATTAAATGAATTTTGGAGAAATGAAAAACTTGGTTACTATTTTACGAATTCAACTACTTTTTAAAAGCGAAGTTTGCCTTGCAATCCGAAGCTAAATGTCAAATACACATTCTACCTTCTTATGTGTGTTGAAACAAACCCTAGAACCAGATAAACTAATCTAGGGTGCAATTCTAAAGAACATAAGTATAACACTAGTCCCACTTCAAACGCAACTCGAACTCGATATAATTACTTCATAAAACATGTTTAGATAACCTTGAGAGGAGCCTAATCAATTTTCTTATTTAAGATGGTTAATGTGTTAATCTAATGTTCTATTTGAATACGGGGTGTTTGTTTTTTGGGCAAAAGCTTTTCTCAGCACTTATCTCTGCGTCGCGCAGACGCGCGCAGACATAAGGGTCCTGCAGCTTGTTGTTTCTTGAAGATCTGCAGACCTTTTACCTCTGCCTCACCTCTTCCCCAAGCAGACTTATACCCATGTCTTCAAACCTCTTCTCTCCTCTACTCTTCAACCTCCACCACCCAGATCCACCACATCACGGTCACCGTCAATCCTCACCACCACCGTCATCATCAATAGAACAAAACCCAGAAAATAGAACCACCACCACCACCGCCACCTGATACATCACCACCACCATCATCCTCGGAGCTACACAGTCCACCACCATCATCATCGGTGGAGAGAGAGAGGGAAAGACCGTAGAGAGAGAGAGAGAGAGAGAGAGAAAGAAGAGAGAGAGATCGGTGAGAGAGAGAGGGAGCGGCAGGAGACGACGACGGTGGTGTGATGGTGGTGGTGCTATGGCGGAGGTGGTGCGGTGGTGGTGGGTTTGCGGTGGTGCTTGGCTTAGCGGCAGGAGACAGGGGGCGGTGGTGCTTGATGGTGGTTGTTGGTTGTGGTGGTGGCAGGTGGACGGTGGTAGATGAGGTGGTGGCGGTGGTTGTGGTGGTGGTAGATGAAGGCAGAGAGAGAGAGAGGAGGAGGAGTGGTTTGTGTGTGTTGTGTGTTGTGTGAGGGAAGAGAAGAGGTTTTTGTAGTAAACAAACACTCTTCTCCTGGCAGACTGTAGACCTTTGGTTCACCACTTCTCCTGCAGATGCCTGCAGATGTGGTCCGCAGACTGTAGACCTTTTACCTCTTCAAAAACGAACAACACCTATGAGACTATCTCATGACACATGGCCATATGTAGCATATATTATATGAAAATCACTAAAATTGGTAAGTATACGAATGTCTTTAAAACCTTTGTAAAGTGATATAAGCATGCCACACGGTCCATTTGACTAATCACAACATTTATTTTTTATTTTATTTTTTTGAAATACGTCAAATGCACGTTCGGTTATCTTTTAATTTTGATTTTGTCGTTGAATAATAGAGGGTTGGTAGAATACGTAAGTTGTGATAGTTTTTCTTTATAGTTGTAGACATGCTCATGAAATACACATGACACTCACATTATTTCATTGTCACAAAAGAATAAACTAAAAATAATTATCTTTTCCATCAAAACCTTAAATAATATAACTTTAAGACAATCATTAGATATATTATCTTTTATTGAACACCGAATAGATTTGGTCAAAGAATGATGGTCTCTTTGCTTTTAAGTTGTTTTGAAAATTGTCATCAGGCTTACGTATTTATTGGATCGAAATATTCTTCTTATTGTGGATTTGAGGGTCGAAATAATGTTAAATGTGTATTTGGGCCGAAAGATAATATAATGGTTTGGGCTAACAAGACAATGTCTCAAGCCCATCACCCAACGTTAGTAAGCGAGGTCGTATGTCAGCCCATGTTCTCATAAATTAACTATAGGATCGGTCAGTCAGTGTCTGAAGATACAAAGAACTAACCGGACTCTCCTATAGCTAGCCTTTGTACTCTGAGGGAGGATTTTAGATTCTAACCTGCACACTGAACAAACCTTTAGGCTCGTCACAGGGGAGATGGGAGGACCCCTCTGTGACCACCCTCCGACGTGAGGATAAGTATTTGCTTAGAGAAAGAAAATAGAGAGAGAAAGTAAGGACGAACATACTGACCGTGTGTACTTTACATTGTACTTTGGGGGTATATATACTAGTCAAAGCGATGACGTCACCGTCTCCTATGCTGAGACGAGGCCCGACATGTTTGTATGCGGTTTGGGACTTTTGTGGCTCGGCCTATTCGATCGGATAGGTAGGTCCGGACTTTGTTGGTTCGGCCTTACCTTTACAAGTCCCTCAGTTTTTCAAGTGATATATTACTTGAGAAAGTCTAGAACGATTGGTGGGTGATTTTTAACGCTGACGTGTCAGCTGTGGCTTTGAGTCACCCACATGTTGCTCCATCTGGTCTCTACTGGGGAACGTGAGACCGCCCTTTCAAATGACCATATGTGACTGTTATTCCATCATTATTCTCTTTATATATATAGGGTGCTTCTCTTTTCAATTTTTTCTATCACTTTCCTACTCTCATAACTTCCCCAAGCATCTCTTCCATTGTGTTCACAGATCTGTTTACTTCCCAGATTACACTTATAGAGGTTCGTCTTCTTTTATCCCGCAGTTTTTTCCTTGTATTTTTCATCCGTTATGGCTCCCGGTAAGGATAACATGCAATCCTCTTTTAGGATTATGACTAAGAGAGAGCTTGAGAATTTGTGACATAGTATCAGATCCCCCGTGATCAGAATCCTGTTCTCCTTAAACATGATAGGGCTGTATATCCCCTGCCCCGGTCAGTTTGCTTTTTATACTCGAACGTGTAACTTTGCGAACTACCGAGTTCCTTTTACCAAATTCTTGATAAAGGTTCTTAGGTTTTTTCGAGTTCACATTAGTCAGGTCAACCCATTTGGGCTTAGTAGGGTTAATCATTTTGAGTTATCTTGCCGGGCGGTTGATAGAAAGCCTGATTTGAGGGTTTTCCGGTATTTCTACGAGTTTGGCGCGACCGGTGACTGGTATACCTTCTTGCATCGAAAGAAGGTTGCTAGTATAACATCGTTGGAGAAAACCAGTCTGAAGCATTGGAAAGACCATTTCTTTTGGCTTGATGATCGGTGTTTTCTGTCAGATTTGGTATGGAGGATGAAAGATAGCTCTATGGATTTTGAGCTTGGGGACGATTTTGATTTTGATCGGGATTTAGCTAGGTCATTAGTTGGTAACCCTAGCCCAGTTCGTCCATTACCGGAGTATGTTCTTTTGTTAGGTCGGGTGAGCCGGATCTGGATTCATGGCGACAGGGACTGACTAGTTATATCTAGGAAATCTGACAGTGAGTTTTCATTTTTAATTCATGCTTTTAATTAGCTTTTCTTTATGTTTAATTTCTTATGTTTGCAGGTTCGGTCATGTCTTTACGTGATGCTCTAACCGTCCCCAACTTTGACGATCTGGTGTGTTCTTTTGAGGTCAACACTCAAGATGCTCCTCCTTTCTTGGAGCAGACTGCATCAGCGGCGTATCCGATCAGGGGCTTAACTGCCGTTCCCCCAGGAAAAAAGGACGGATCTTCTGTGGCTGGGTCTTCATCTGCGGTGAAGACAACTTTATCTGTCGCCATAGAGGAGCCGACTCATGGCGCTAGCCCAAATCCTGTCGTTCTTTCCGTTCTTCGAAACACATTCTGGTGGACGAAGATAGCGATCCGGAGATAAGGGAGCTAGACAAGGAATTGAACAGGGGCTTGCCTATTGCCAGAGGGGAAAGAGAGGAGGAGCTTATATCTGTGGGGTTTTCTTCCCCTGACGCATTGAAAAGGAAGCGTGCTGTTGTGACTCCTACATCCTCTCGTAAACATCAGTATTTATCGTCTTTACCTAAAAAGGATTCTTCTGCTTCTCAGTGACCGAAACCGTTCTTAAAAATTTGCATGAACATCTTGTAGGAGGGAAGTCTTCTTGAGATAAGGCTCCAAAAGGTGTCATGGGACCGGAAGTTGATTTTATCCGAACTGACCCTGATGATGAGGGTATTCTTGAAACTATCGAGAAGACTGTCCCAGCTGCGATACCCAAGAGGAGGAGTGGAATTTTATCAGGTACGGAGTCGGTTTCCTTTTTGGGTCCGAACCCCGAAGTTGATGGGGATGACATTTCTTCCCTTCCTCCTTCCTGGTTCGGTCTGGAAAGGATAACCACTTGTCGTGACATTGATCTTTTTTCAGATGCTATGGAAGTTGACCCTGCTACTGTTGATGAGAAGTTTATTCCGGAGTGGAATATTCGGAACAAAGACTCTGTCATGGACGCCCTTACTGCTAGACTTTTTGTTCTGAATATCTGTGCCCCGATGGATCATATCCAGAGCCAAAAGTTATCCGACGAGGAGCTTGGTGCAACTTTTTTGAATAACTAAGCCCAATCAAATGTTCTGGTTTCGGAAGTATACCGGTGCTGGGTGGAGGCCGAGGCGACAAGGGAGGACCTGGCCAAGCAGTTATCCGGGGCTAAGCAGGAGAATCGCCGGTCTTTGGATGCAGAGAAGCAAGCTGCTTGTTTGATGTTGTAGCTGATCAACAAAAGGAAAGAATCAAGGGTTTGACCCTTCAGCATAAATCCGCTATTGCCATTGCCGCTTCCGCTGCAGAAGAACGAGATAAAATAAAGGACGAATTTGACGCGTTCGTGGCGAAAACCCGGCAAGAGGACCAAGTCCAGAAGCAATGCCTTGCCAAGGTTGAGGACGCTTTGATTCAAGCGAAGGACGCTTATGATCAGGAGGTTCGAGGTATGCAATTTAAGTTAAGTTCGATTTGCTGATATTTCTCCTCCTAACTCACATCAGGATGTTTATTGGGTAATGCAGCGGTTGCCGATTTGAGGAAGGAGCTTACGGATGAAAAGGCGGGTCGGGCCTCTGAAGTAGTAGAGCTGAAGAGCTTTTATACGTTAAATCTTTGTTCTTTTCAGAGGGTGCCAGGAGTATTGCCCGATACGTTCATAAATGTAAGGAGATGCAGGAGGCAGTGGCTGGTGTCAACAATGCAATGAGTAAGGTTGGGCTGAACACTGGAGTGAAGGCTGGCTTAATTTTTGCCTCGAAGGGTGTTCCGTACGAGAAGATTCCCTTGTGACGAATGATGCCGAGACCCAGTTAAATGCAGCGATTGAAAAGTTTGACAATGCTACTTTTCCGGTAATTGAGGGTCTTGCTGTGGTGTCCGAAGAGCCACTGCCCAAGATAATGGAACTTCTAAAGGTTGACTGAGGGGAGGTGGACCTATCCGGCCATTTGGGATGAGCACCTAGTTCTGGGTTGATTGTAACTTTTTGTGATCGGTTGTTGTTTTTTTTTGACCGATCGATGATGTAACTGACACTTGAATATATATAATTTTTAGTTATTCGATTTTGTCATGCGTCCATGTTATGTTCGAATATATTTAAATTGATCCGGATTTCGTCCTATTCGGACATTAATTATTGAAGGTTAGTTCGGACATTTCGCCATGTCCGTAACTCGTCCTTTTGAATGAATCATAGTAAGTATAAACTTATAGATTTATTGTTTAGAGATGCATCTTTACAATTTCCGGCCTTCACATTGGTCCGGATTGTTTTATTTTCGTTTGGGCGGGCATAAACACCCGCTGGTTACATAGAAAAGGAAAGATAATTGCGGGAATAAACATCCGCTTTACATGGAAACAAAAAGAACATTATTATTTTTGCTCCGGCTCACATATAGCACTTCTTGAGGTGAACCCCGTTCCAAGTTCGCGGTATCGCTGTGCCGTCTAGGCGGGAGAGGGTGTACGCCCCTTCTTTTCCAGCCGTTTTAATTACGTATGGTCCCTCCCATTTGGGTGATAACTTTCCAGTTCCTTCGGCCAGACTGGCTTGGTTTGACCTCATTACGTATTCCCCTGGTTTGAAATGGACTTCTTTGATTTTTGAATTGTAATGTTTTTCCAACTCCCTTTTGTATCTAGCTTCACGTATTGCTGCCATCTCCCTACGTTCTTCGGCCATGTCTAGATTGAACCTTAACTCTTGTTCATCCTGAGATCCAACCATCATCCTGTGAGTTGGAACCCAGATTTCGGCTGGAATCACAGCCTCAGTCCCGTAGGTTAGACTATAGGGAGTTTCTCCGGTACTGGTTTTAGGCATCGTCCGGTGTGCCCAGAGGACGTGCGGTAGCTCCTCCACCCAGGATGCACCGTTGCGTCCTAACCCCTTTTTAATGCCGAACACGATGCTTTGGTTTGCCCTCTCTAGCTGCCCGTTCGCCTGGGGGTGAGAGACGGAGGTGAATCTTTGTTCGATGTGGAGTTTTTCGCACCATGTTTTAAATGGTTTTTCTGAAAATTGCTTTCCATTGTCACTGATGATGCACATGGGCAAACCGTATCGGCACACAATGTTTTCCCAGACGAACCGCACCATTTTTTCTCCAGAAATCGATATTAAAGGTTTGGCCTCTATCCACTTGGTGAAGTAATCTATCGCAACCACCAAAAATCGCACCCCGCCAGAAGATTTAGGGAAAGGCCCGACGATGTCGATCCCCCACTTTTGGAACAGCCATGCCGCGGTGACAGGATCATCTCGTTTTTGGATCTTAGGCTGATTGGAGCATGTCTCTGACAGTCTTCGCAGCTTTGGAGTTCATTGACGGCGCTTTGGTGCATATTCGGCCAAAAGTATCCGACGTTCATTGCTTTTGATACGACCATTTGTGGTCCTGCATGAATGCTGCAGATTCCCCAGTGAATTTCACGAACCACGTAACTGGCTTCATCTGGAGTTAGGCATCGAAGTAGGGGGCCTAAGAATGTCTTTCGGTACAGAATTCCTCCCTGCATTTGGTATTGTAGAGCCTTAACTTGGATCTTTCTTGCTTGGGATTTATCGGTTGGGAGGATATCTTTTTTTAAGTAACTGACAATGGGAGTCATCCAATTTTCCTGAAAGGTTATTGACATACTTTCCAGGGGGCCTTCAATGGCTGGAGCTGAGAGTGTTTCGACCAATACTTCCTTGGCTAAATGACAGAAAGAGACCGAAGCTAGCTTAGTCAGAGCATCGGCCTTCTTGTTTTTACTCCGTGGTATGTGGACCACTTTGCAGGTGTCAAATTTTGAAATTAGTTCTTGCACCTTCTGAAGGTACTTGCTCATATTTGCCTCCCGGGCTTCATATTCCCCACTTATGTGGTTGGCTACTAGCAAGGAGTCGACATGTGCTAGGACGGATCTAGCTCTGGCTTTAAATGCTATCTGTAACCCGGCGATCAAGGCTTCATACTCGGCTTCATTATTGGAGCTGTGGAAATCAAAATGCAGGGCGTAGGTGAATTCTGACCCTTCTGGGTCTGATAAAATCAATCCGGCCCCAGCCCTTCTTTGCAAGAAGCACCATCAGTAAATAAATTCCATACTTCCGGTCTTTCTATGTGCTTTTTGTGTCCTTCGGGTAATTCGACCAGAAAATCGGCTACGGCCTGTCCCTTCATGGAACTCCTGTTCCTGTAAGTTATGTCGAATACACTCAGCTCGATGGCCCACTTGGTCAATCGCCCAGAGACCTCTGGCTTTCGTAGTACCTGCTGAATGGGAAAATCCATTTGTACCTCGATTTTGAAGGCTTGAAAGTATCTCCTTAATCTCCTTGAGGCATGTACGAGAGCTAGAGCTAGTTTTTCAATCATGGGGTACCTGGTTTCATAATCCTTCAAGGTCCGGCTGACATAGTACACGGTATTTGAGATTGAGCCCAATGAACGACAAGAACGATGCTGATTGCGAACAGTGAAGCCGAGAGATACACTGTAACGGTCTCTCCTGTGATTGGAGCGGTCAAAGTTGGGAGCGAGCCTAGACAGATTTTGAGGTTTTGAAACGCTTGTTCGGCCTCTTCAGTCCATTCGATCTTTCCTTTGCCTAAACTCTTTTTTAGAACCGTCATGAAAGGAAAAGACTTATCAGCGGCCTTTGAAATAAATCGGTGCGAAGCTACCAATTTTCCATTTAAGGATTGGATTTCTTTCACGGTCTTCGGAGCCTGTAAGCTGAGCACTGCTCGAACTTTTTCCGGATGGGCTTGTATTCCCGATCGGGTGACCCATACTCCTAAGAATTTTCCTTCCTCTAGGCCGAAAGAGCATTTTTTGGGATTCAACTTTAGGTTGATGCTCCGCAGACGGGTGAAGGTTTCCTGAATGTCAGCAATCATTTTTTCTTCGTCTTCGCTTTTGATAACCAGTTCGTCCACATAGATCTCAAGGTTCCTCCCAATCTGGCTTTTGAATGCTTTGTCCATTAGCCGTTGATACGTGGTTTTGGCATTTTTGAGCCCGAACGACATCTTTGTATAACAAAACAGGCCTTCATTAGTGACGAAGGCTGTCTTGTCTTCATCTGCCACGGCAATCTGAATCTGATGATATCCCTTGTAAGCGTCCAAAAAGCATTTGACTCGGAAATGAGATAACGAGTCTATTTTTAGGTCCATCTCTGGGAGGGGGTAGCAATCCTTCAGACAAGCATTATTTAGGTCGGAGAAGTCAACGCACATTCGCCAAGATTCATCCTTCTTAGTCACCATCACCGGATTGGACACCCAGGTCTGGTATCAAACTTCCCGGATTATTCCAGCGTCCAGGAGTTTTTTCACATCTTCCGCGATGGCTTGGTTTTTGGAAGGGGCCATGCTTCTTTTTCTCTGGGCTATCGGTTTTACTGAATGCGATGTCTTCAACTTGTGTTCGGCTAAGGATCTTGGGACACCTATCATGTCCGAATGTTGCCAAACGAATATGTCAAGGGAGTTGGATAGCACTTTCCACAAGAGTTTTTTGGTTCGTTCCGGGAGCTGGGACCCAATGGCGATCTTTTGCTCTGGGAAGTGAGGATGGATGGACCATTCTTCCACGGACGAGCTTCGAGGATCTGTGCTACAGCTTCCGGCTTGCCTTACTTCGGCTACCTGGCTTGTTACTTCCGAGTGTATTGTGACAATTCCCAGCTCCTTGGGGAACTTTACCGAACCATGTATGGTTGAACTAACCATTCCGAAAGCTAGCATTCCCGACCTGCCCAAGATAAGATTGGGCACTGATTTTGCTCCGACCACGAGAAAAGTCAAACAGACTGTTCGGTGTTTATCATTTTCCCCTATGGTGACTGGAAGGGTGATTTGCCCTAAAGGCTGAACCACCTCCCCGCAGAAGCTAACGAGTGGTACGGAGACTTGAATGAGTTTGGCTTTTGTCTGTGGTGCAAGCTGCTGAAAGCACTGTTGATACATGATCTCTGAAGCGCTTCCACTATCAATGTACACGCGGCGAACCTTTTGACCGGCAATTACGGAGGAAATGATGACCGGGCCATCTTTTGCTTCGTCCAACCCGATTGGTGGGAAGGATATGGGTTGCCTCATCCAATCGGCCATATGGTAGCTTGACCGCTTGAGACCTCTATTGCCAACACCTTGTATCATGCAGATGTTTTGCTGGTTATTGGGGTTTTCAATTGCCGGCGTTTTTCCTTCTTTAACTTCTCTGAGTAGGTGAGATAATTTGCCGGACCGCACGGCTTTTTCTATTTCTTATTTCAACGACCAACAATCATCAGTGTTGTGCCCTTTTGCTCGGTGATAATCACAATATTTTTTTGAATTTTTGTCTCCGGTAGACGGAGCTTGGGAGGAGTTGGAAAATTTGATCCTTCTGCGCTGAGGATTTCACTGGGCGTTTTGGTGAGATTAGTAAGGTTCGAGAATCTAGACCGAAGCTTCGGTCTTTCGGCCCTCGGTCATTTCGGCCGTAGGGAGAGTGCCGTATCTTTTGGTTTCCTGATGTTTTGTCAAAAACAGACCCGCCGTTCTTCTTCCATGACGAACCCTTGGTCTCTATATCACTTGACGGATTGCAAGCGTTCTTTCCTCGAGCAAATGCTCGTGCACGTTCCATAAGGACTTCCATTGTTTTAGGGAGGTTCTCATGCAATTTTTCAACCAGTTGGTTGTTCTGAACCCCATGACAGAATCCGGAGACTCGCAATTGATCAACAACACCGCTGATTTGCATACTCTCACGGTTAAAACGATCAATGAAACTATCCAACGACTCTCCATCTCTTCTTCGGATGTTATGGACCTCGGTGATTTGTTTAGAGTAGTGCCTCTGCTGGCTGAAATTTTGAAGAAACAATCGTCTGAGATCTTCGAAATCGTTGATTTCCCCTTCATTTAAAGCATCAAACCATACCCTGGCCGCGCCAGTTAAGGTTTGGATGAACATAAAACACCATGCTGTCATGGACCATTGTTCCACCCTGGCAGCTCCGTCAAATCGAACATGTGATCATCCGGATCTGAGGTTCCGTCATATTTTTTCACCGTGGAGGGCATTTTTAGCTTCGTAGGTAACTTAGCATTGACGAGACGCTGAGAGAACTTGGACCGAGCGGTCATAGATACTGGATGATAAGGTTTAGTGAGGTCAAAGTCGCTACCTGTGATTGGTCAGGTAATCATTTCACCTGAACGAGGATACACTGAGCCGGAGTAATCGTGTTGATGATCACGATTGATTAAACTTGCAGGAGTGGACACGATTGTGGACTGAGTGGTGACAGCAGTTACCGATGGTCTGGTAGGGAATCGAGTGGTTTCGTTTGTAAACAACCTGGTTCGTAAACCGAGGATCTGCTCGTTCCGAGCTTGCTGACTTTTTAAGCGTCGAAGGAGATCAACTTTTTTTTTCCAAAAAAGGAGCGTCAAATTCTACTGGTAAAGGAGGTTGAACTAGGACAAATGGATAGCCGCACTTGGGCCAGAGCCAAGCGGATCTGAAGAGCATGTTGAAACATTGGAAGAGATGGTTGAGAAATTGGAGATAGAGTCCTGAATACCAGATCCAGGAGCCGCCATAGATCAGTCGCAACGTTCAAGAAATTCAATTGGTGAAGGACTGTGAACGTTGGAATCAGATGGCGCCAATTGAAGATACAAAGAATTAACCGGACTCTGCTATAGCTAGCCTTTGTACTCCGAGGGAGGATTTTAGATTCTAACCTGCACGAACAAACCGTTAGGCTCGTCAGTGGGGAGATGGGCGGGCCCCTCTGTGACCACCCTCTGGCATGAGGATAAATATTTGCTTAGAGAGAGAAAGTAAGGACGAACGTACTGACCGTGTGTACTTTACATTGTACTTTGTGGGTATATATACTAGTCAAAGCGATGACGTCACCGTCTCCTATGCTGAGACGAGGCCAGACATGTTTGTATGCGGTTTGGGACTTTTGTGGCTTGGCCTATTCGATCGGATAGGTAGGTCTGGACTTTGTTGGTTCGGCCTTACCTTTACAGTGTCAGACTGATGGATATTTACAAGTGGTTTAGTTGAGTTCTTTCAAATTGTCATTTTGGTTGGTTGGTTATGTGGTTGATCGGTTCAAGAGTCGAACCGGGTTAATGGTTAGATCAGATTTTTAAATTTTTATATATCTGACTATTATATAATTTCCTTGCAAGATTCCACTCGATGATTCTTTATTCCGTATTTATATTTTTAGATATTATAAATATAAATTCATCGAAATATTTAAAATAATTACATTTTAATTGTATTATTTCATGTTTTCTAAGTTTTAAATTTTAACTAAACAACCAATTTTAATAGATGACACAAAACACATATTAAAAAAATATCTACAAATAGAATTCAACTAGGGGTACATGCCCGTGCGTTACGACTAGTATTGTTGGATTCAGGGGCGGACCTATAGTGTTACAAGGGTAACCCCCATTGCCCCTTAACACTATGGTGACGCTGGTAGTGTAGAAGGTGTGTTTTTTGATTTCGTTACCTCTTATTTTTGAAACGTTACCCCTATGAGGATTTTTTAGATCCGCCACTGGTTGGATTCGAGAGTGTGTAAGGTGTGTTTTTCTAATAAAACAGCTAATTTAATTAAACAGTAATCGACAAACACATCAAGCTAACACTACTGCATTTGAGAATGACTGCAAAATAATTTCATTAAATTCATATGATGTATTACAATCACAAGGTTACATACACTACCCCCTACCAGTTGAACACTCTCTCACTTAGTTTTATGCTTTAAGCTCTAAGTGTTAATCAATACAATAAACAATCTAAACTATACATAGAAGGAGTGAACTACTGGTGACATCATCATGAAAGCGGTCCTTAACAGCTTCATTAAATGATTTAACTGTCAGAAGTTATTGAAACTATTGGATGGTTGCACTGTTATATTAGATTGCTGCTTCTGATGAGAGATAAAAAGAACTACTGGATTTCTCAGAACTGTTCTTTTTGACTTGTTAACCCGGTCTTCTAGTCTTTGACTTTGGTTGACTTGATTGTTGGCTGACACTTTGAAAATCAATATTTGTTCTTCTATACTCTTGATCATCAAAGGCAATCGTTTAATATAATTGTAGTTGGGGCAACTATTTTAGGAAGCCTTTATGGGGAGGGGAATTGCTGGACTTGTGACTGTATTTTAACTTACATCATCAGACAGGGATGATGGTTCTTTGGGTTTTGGCTTTCTACATCAGTAGATCTTACATAACCCCAAAAGTATGTTACTACGGGTATTCAACATGTATCAATTCAGTTTATTACATTATAGGTACGATGCATCCGGTCAGGATATAAATAAACATGCATTTTACGTCAACAAAAAATGATAAAAAACAAAGACCGGTATCGTCCTGGATGTTGTTGTACGGTATCAGTCGGTTTTGATATTCACTTGTAATAACAGACAAAGTTATATAAATGAAACAAAGTTATATAAATGAAAAATCATTGAAACCGAAAATCATAAAAATTAATACATGTACGCGTATCGATGTTCAATATGCTACTCTGTAAAGCAAAAATAATATATGTATATATATATCTTTATAATTAAAGCAAAAATAATAATATATATAATTTTTATAATTAAAATTGGTAAAGCTCCCATGGTTTTCCCGCCTTTTTACACAAAAAAAACCTTACAAATTGTACACACACTGTAGGTTGTTACACACCGCCTCTACCATGAAAAATGGAGCCCTGGGAAGAATCCCTCGACTTAGACGACTCCGATCTCCACCCTCTCACCGTCCTCCGCCGTTGCACCACCACCACCACCACCACCACCACCACCGCCGCATCTCAACCTAAAACTCTAGACTCCTCACTGTCGCCATCACAAACCGTCAACACTCATCCTCAAACCCTAACCCTAACTTCCGCACAACATCCTCAATCGCCATCGCAATCATCACCGCAATCTCGCACAATTCCAGGTCCTGCCGGAATAGTTCAGGCCGCTAAGCTCCGTAAAACTCGCGACAGCGTGAATCCGATGGCTACACAGGAGTATATACGGAAAGTTGTTGAAGATCCGGAGGAGGATGAGGATTTTAAGCGCAATCCGTGGCTTTCTGCGGTTGAATTTGTTCATGCTCATGGTAGTTACTAGTCACAGTTACTCGAATTATATTGTTTTTGTATTGATATATAGTCAGTGCTCCAGAAATCGGGATTAATTGGTGCTTAATCAGTAGTTTACCGATTAAATTTCACCTAGTCTGACTTTATTAGCATTAACCAAAACCAAACCGAAGTCATCAGTTAATCTATTTTATTAATCATTCAGTTTTCGGTTAATTGGTTTGGTTTATTCGGTTATATTTTGTCGGTTTTCGGTTCGGTTATTTTAGATTAATTTGATTTTTGTTTAATCGGTTTTTGGTTAATTCAATTCTCGGTAAATTTCAGTTCGCTTATTGCTCACCCCTACTTATTAATCCAATCCGATTAATAAGTTTGAAAAATATATATAAACTATAGAAGTTTGAAAAATACATATAAAGTTTAAATCCAATTAATTCCTGTTAATCCTGACAAATCGCTAGTTGATACCCTACCGCCTGATTTGCGCCTACTGATTTTTACAACCATGGATAGACTTGTTGAAATTAAGGATTTGATGCTTATTTATGTGTGTACGTTTTGTTGGATGAAGGTTTGTACAGTTCTGCTTCAAATCTGGGTGAAATAAACAAGTGTCAGAGAAATGGCAAACTTGATCAGGTATTATGATGATCATAGTGAGTGAATTTTTTTATTTATTGAAAATAGTTATGGTTTTGTAAGGAATATCTTGTTATTGATTGGGCATTTAATGGTTAGGTCTATTTTAGATGAACTATGTATAATCTCTTAGTCATACATATTGAAGAAAAGTATTACCAAATTTTAGGCACTTGACAGATTTATTGATGTTGTTCTGCACCTTGTTGTAGTATAGATATTGGTCAATGTCAAACTTGAATGTCTGGATTTTGACCAGCACCTTGCAGTTTTGACGGTAAAATTGTAGGAAAGGAGATTCTAATGTAGACAAAGTCAGATAGTGTTGCCAAAACATATGTAGCAAAGGTGATAAATCAGTGATTTGTTTAAGTGTATAAGTTTCACTAGGGGTATCAATCACCTGGAATTTGAAGAAATTTAACCTTGACATACAAATGCATAATATAATGTTTCTAGTTTCTTTGAATTTGAGCAGCTGTATTTTTTTTTAATTTAGGAAGTGTTATCGATGTGTTTACTTCATTGGATCAACATTTATAGCCCTCTTTCATCATTGCATCACCACCTAAGAAACTCTGTAAACTCAAATATACATGTTCACTATATTAGATTGGTGGCATGGGGTTAATCGGAGAAAGACAACTGAAGCAGAGTACACGTGTTTGTGTTCTAAGACAACTAAAAATGCTCATATGATTAACACGCTAACAGTTTGGTCACATACTTGTATAAAATGTTGTGTAATATGGTTGGATTGCAATTTAAATGAGTTCATTTTGCCATTCTTTAGTAAATCTGTCAGATAATATATTTGTAATGTTACAGGTTGTTGCTGTTATCAAGTCCTGTACTCCTAATGGGCTTGGTGATATGACGGTAACGCTAAAAGTAAGGGCTTGTTCTACTTCGTATGTCAGCTGGTGAAGTATTATTTCGTTACTTATTTGTTTGGTATAAGTTTTAGGATCCTACGGGTACAGTTTCTGGTACCATTCATCACAAAGTTCTTATAGAGGGAGACTTCAGAAAGGGTATTTGTGTAGGATCTGTTCTTATACTCCACAAGGTATGTTATTTCTGTCTATTCATATCTTCTTCACATGTGTACTAGTTTTAAATTTATACTAGTTTTATGTGATTTAGGTTTCTGTATTTTCTCCTTCGCGATCAACTTATTATCTTAACATTACGAAGAGGAATTTGGTAAAGGTACACCTATTTTTCTCTGTAGTTGTTTTATTCAAGTGCCTTCATTGATTAATGCTATGGATTTACTGCTGTGACAACAAGCATGCATTGTGCAATTTTATATTTTAGATTACTTGAAGTTTTTGAAAATTGTTTGTTGCTCTGTGATTTGTGTAATATAAGTATGAAGAATTTAGTGTAAGTTCAGTGCATTTTTTGTTGTTAGGGCTGTAAAAGATTTTAATTAAACGCACTGACATCTAATGCTTGTTGTGATATACATAGTTTGTTGTGCACTAAGCACTGAACTCCCATGTTGTGTGACCAAGTCAGCTTATGAGTTGACTTTACTCTTACTACTTTCTGAAACTCTGTTTGAAAATGACACCATCTGATTTTGAAGGAAAGTTAAAAGAACTACGACTGAGACAAACTTGTTGAAAGGCGTCCAAAGTCTATTTTATACGTGCATAAAACCTCCTAATTTGTTTTTGTATATTATAATATTGTTTTTTTTACTTCAAAACTAACGCTTTAGTTATTTTTAAAAAAAGTGGACAAAAGGGGTAGCGGGCCCTTAAGCTACACATGTTTAGGGCCTTAATCTGAAGATGAATTTTACAATGTAAATAGGATCTTAAGTCAATCTTAAGTGTTTGTCACATGTAATAAATATGATAAAATCGAGAATGAAAAGGGGTTTTGGACGGTTAATGCGAACTTTTCTACATTTCTCATGTAGGGTTCAATGGGTCAGGTTTTGGTAATCTTAGTCGCTTACCCGATTGTGAAATCATCTTCTATACCCGGTCTCATACCCATTTATGATATTATGTGATCAAAAGTTACCTACTGAGACTCCCATGATTTAAACTCGATTTTAAACTCCCTATAAAAACTGTCATGAGTTATGTTAATATATTCCATTTTTAACAACTTTAAATACTATTTCTTATTTATATATAATATTACTTACAGGTTTTCTACAAGGATGGTGGATCTTCAGAAAAACAGACATTTCATGAAACCATAGATACAACTCCTCATTATGGTATTTGGGCACTCTTTCATTTAGAGGTGGAAATTTCGACCATACACTTATAAATGTGTTGATACGGGTTGTGTGTAATTCTTAACGGGTTAAAGAAAATAGCAGCTAAAAGGACAAGGTGAAAATAATTAAACGTTAGCGTTTGGGTTCACCTGTCAACTTACAACTAGAATAAAAAGTAAAAAAAACAATTTTATAAGATCAACCTGCAAATCCACGACACGTTTACAATCTGATCGACTCGTTTAGATAAATGGTTTACACGGGTCGTGTTCAGGTTACGTATTTTATGTTTGTTCATGTTAGGGTTGATGTCATTCCAGTTCATCAATTTAACTCGCTTACCCAAAACTCGTTTTGACCCGTTACACAACCCGTTCAACCCCCCATCTTTCCACTTCTACTTTCTTTAGTTGTGGTATTTCAAATCTAATCCAACATCTTACAACAACTCTACACACCTTTATTCAGAGGATTCTGAGCCGGGTATTGAGCGTGGAACAAAAGGAATAACAAGTAGAATGAAAAGAAGCAATACCAATAATGAACAAGAAACCATGAGTTACACAAACACAACTGACAAACACACAAACATGGAGATTGCAAGAGACAACCAACCAACAATCAACAACCATACCCAGATTTCAAGAGACAAAGAAACCCTAAAAGAAACAAATGTTATAGCGAATGTTGGACAGCTGAATGAAGGTCACACAAATGTATTCGGCTGGACAGACGAACAAATACAAGAACTCTGGGATGATATCTAGCTCTTGAATGGATCTCGGTATATCTTTTTACGGTTCTCTTGAACAAAAATCCTTCAAAAATGGCGTTTGGGGCCATGATATAGATTTTGTTTTACAATTTCTTTTGTTACTTACCCGACCCCTGTAGATCTGCTGATGTAAATGAATCTTATGAACGGAGTGCTTCTTTGAGCACATAAAGCCCAAGTCTAGTTCTATTGATACGGATTTTGGTCATTTCAACCCGACCCAATTACTGCTATTTGAGCCCATATATGAAATGTTGTGACAACTTCTGTTGATGATTTTGCATATAAACCAAAACATAATGTGAAACCAAACCAAACCAAAACTGAACTGTTTATTTCCTTAAAAAGAATTCCCAAACAAACAAACAAACAAATAAATATGGGTGTTGTTATTTTAGCCTACAATAAAAAGAATAAATTCGAAATGTACATCAAATATCTGGATATTTGACACGCAATGACGAAGATGAGGAAGAAAACGAATTTCGATTCAGTAACAGGGAATCCGGATTGTACAACGGAAGCCTGTGAGTTGGTGTGCACAAGAAATTCGTTGTGTTGGCTGGAAAAACAGGCGTAGGATTAAAATACGGATCAAATCTGGCCACATTGTAAGGTGGTGGTGGTGCAATGGCAACGCCACCATCAACAAAACAAGAATTCACCTGCGGGCTGCCATGCTCCTCCGTCACCACAGAGGATGACTCATTATCCTCCATATTTCCTTGATCTTCATTTCCTCTTTGATCTTGGGTTGGTTGTGTGTCTTCTGCTGATGGGGTGTATCCGGTGAGTTTTTGAACCAATGCCTTGAAATCGCGTGGGTGCGTATGGATCACTTTTGGCGAATGCGTGTAGATGATGACGGGTGGTGGGGGAGGAGGTGGTGGTGGTGGTTGGGTTTTGTTTGTGATACCGACAAAGGCATTGTTCGTGGATGATCCGGTGGCGGGGGAAGGCGGTAGACGGTGGATGAAATTGGGGTCTTTGTTGATTATTGGTGGCTTTTGATCGTCGTCTTGCTGTTTTGCATGAAATGGTGTAGGGCTCATGGTGGAACTTTAAGATCGGTAAAAAAGAAATGTGACAAGTTTATAGAACGTGAAAGATGGTAGTGTTTGTTTGAATTTCCCTTGTTGCAAGGCGGTTGTTAACGAAATAAACAAAAATATATATGAAAGTGTTTTAAATATTAAAAATATTATGGGATTTAATTTCATTATGTAATTGGGAATATAGATTGTGTTGTATTTTACCGTTATCACTTAGCTTTATACTAAGTTTTCTATGCATTAATCAATCTAGTGATATACTAAAGGTCTAACAAAGATATTTATTTAATTCTCACTTGTAGTTGGAATAGAAGGAAGTCGAATGCTTAACCGAGAAAAGCAATGATTGTGTTAAATATACGAAATAAAGTCATAAAACTGACATAGTCCAGTGGATGCCCAAGAGTGCTCGAGATTGATTCTATTGACCGTTCAGAAAAAGAAAAAAAAAAGAAAAAACTCAATGGTGAGTTGGCGATCTAAGGTTATTATTATTATTATTGTTATTATTATTATTATTATTATTGATGTTGTTGTATATATATATATATATATATATATATATATATTATATATATATATATATTATATATATATATATATATATATATCCGTTAGAAACCACCCTTTATTGCGAGAACCACCAAAAAAATACCTAAAAAAAAATATAAAAACCACCCAACTTTTTGTTTTTTACAAAAAATCGCTACTTTTCGTCACAAATTTTTTTATTTTTGGTGACGAAAAGTTGCGATATTTTGTTAAAAAATGTTAAAAAAAATAAAAATTTTTGAGTGGTTTTTAGATTTTTTTAGGTTTTTTGAGGGTGTAGTAGTTAGCATTTAGCTTTGGGGGTAGTTTTTTTAGGTTTGGGGTGGTGATGTAGTGGGTTACTTTAGTGGTTCTCGCGGTTCTCACAGTAAAGGTGGTTCTCGCTCAACCTTTTTGTTGGTCTAAGATGAAATAAAATTTTGAGACCCTTTTTTCGTCTTTAATTGATATTAACCTTTATGACCTTATATAGTGACTGGAACTAAAGTGGCATACCAGCTGATTTCGTTGCATGCTTGGGTTCTCTAAAAAAACCATATTTTTAAACGAGTTGAGTTTGCTTCAACGCACTTGAATATTTTGAGCTCAGAGCTCTATTCAGTTTACTTCGTATACAAGAAGTTGCAGTCCTTCCAACTCTGTTCCCTGTTATCTGTAGGGCTGTCTTTTTTAACCGGAACCCGAAACCCGAGACCCAACCTGAAACCAAAGTCAATCGAATCCGAAGTAGAGGAAATCCGAAGAACCCGTAACCGAATAACTGTAAACCTGAACTCGAATGTTGTTTTATGGATTGGTTAATGGGTTGAATAATGGGTAATTTGTTTAATCCGAAAAACCCGAAATTACTTAAAAACAATTAACATATTTTCTAAATATAGCCATATCTCTAAAATGAACTAATAATCCTTTCCTATTCTATGATGCAACCAACCATATCTTCTAAAATTTTACATCACCCTCTTTTAAAATTTTAAATCACGAAGTCCATCCTTATCTCTAATTTCTAAAAGTATGAAATCACGACATACATAATACATTCCATATCTTCAACGTCCTCCATTCTCAGCGACATATAAGAGTTGTTTTACAAAATCGTTTTTATAGTATTTGCTAATAACTAATATTGATATTTTAAAATTTAAAAGGTTGTACTTTTCTGCTAAACTAGTTCCGAAACCCGATCTAACACGACCCGTTCTAAACCCGAACCATTTAACCCGGATACCGAAGAACCCAAACCTAAAAGTTTACAAGCTAAAAGAAACCTCATGATAAAACCCAATTGTAAAGGAAATTCGTGTTCATTCGAAAAAAAACGAATGTAATCTCCGTTCTGTAAGGAACCCCAAACTACAGACCTAAAAACCCAATCTTGGAATCTCAAATGTAGAAGATGGAAGAGATTTAGGGTGGTTCAAATGTAGAAGATGGAAGATACGTAAAAATAAAAAAAGATATAAAATGAGTTTTTTTTTTCAAAGAAAGATTTCAAGTGCTAAATTTGCATACCTGTGAGTGATAACCATATGAAATTAACAATCAGAAATAACATATAACAATCAAACCAACAAAACCAACAATTTCAAACAATTAACTGACGTAGATGAAACTGATGGCCGCCATAAAGGTTCGCAGAAGCACGGTCTCCACAATCCGTAACATCTTCCAGACAAAACGAACACGAAATTGAAAAACCAGCTTTACCTCCGTCATTTACACGATCTGCGTCCTCTAACCTCATACATAATCAACTGCCACACAAAACCCTAAATTCATAAAGCATCAAATTGCAAACCCTAAAGAATCACAGATGGTGGTGGTGTTTTGGAAAAGGAAAGAAACATATAGAAGAAGAAATGATTAAAAAGGGTTAAAAGATAAAGGTGAGGCGGATTTACGATATGCGTATCCTAGTAATCGAATTGAGCAAAAGATCGTCGTACACAAGGTGTTATAGATGCCACACATCTTCATAGTCCCAATTACAAAAGGGTAAGCAGTGACACCCGAACAGGTTGCTTTCAATAGTAGAGAGAAGAGGTCTAGGGTTCTTCAACTGAAAATGGAATGAGGAAAAGGAAAGCGACGGGTGTGAGGTTTTGGGTTTTCTGAAAACCGCCATAGATGCAGGAGATGAGTGAGGGAATATTAGAGTTTTTGGAGTGAAGCGTACGAAAGAAAGAAGCAAAAGAAATAACGGATTCCATAATGTTTTCCTTCCTAATTGCACTACAACATGTCTAAGATAATGTCAGGTGACAATATATGGGGTAAGTGAATGAAAAGTGGCATCAAAATATTTTGTTTTAATCTACTTTATAGATAATATAGATAATAGATAATAGATATTAAAGAATGACAATTTAAATCCAAGTATTGTAGACTTGAATTTGCTCAATGACAAGTAAATGTTGATCTCTCATAGTATTTTTTATTTGGGGATAATTATTTAAAGAATTCTTCAGTGTGGTTACCATATGAAGAGGTATGTCCTAAAAACCTTACGCTAATCAAGGAAACTACACCCACTATTAACTGCTAAGGAGATCTTGCGCAGACTCCTCTGCCAAAGAAAGACCTACTAAAACTCTGCGCCAAATATCCAAAGAAGGAAATGATCATTTAACTACCCTGCGCAGGCTCGCGCAAGGTTCAAAGTTAACCTTGATCAATTTCCTTGGATAAACTCCATGTACAAACCTTGCGCAGATATTTATATTAGAGCAAATACTCACCAAACGGTGCGCTAAGCAGCTAGGAGAAGAAAGAAGAGCAGTTAACTGATTTGCGCCTCTCGTGCAAGGAAACAGTTAATCCTAAGAAATTTCCCTTAACAAAAATCCTTGAGTTGGTGCAGAAGCAAAGAGAATCTTTTCTGTTGTAACAGAATGTACACGTGGCGAGCAACAGATTGGTAACAACTGTGAAACCTTCTAGAAGCCATTAATATCCAATCGTGCAAGCATCTTTTCGGTTATAACCGATTGCCACATGGCAGCATCCGGACGATTGAGAAAGATCACGGTGATGGCATGCTCACATCTATAAAATGTAGTGATCTCATGACGATACATGGTACCTCCCTAACCGTTGATGAGCCCACGATCCGTGTGCACTAACGGATTGCCACAATCTTAACGGAATAGCAAAAGATTCCGTTAGAGTTACCATCTCTCATTTTGACGCCCAAACTCTGGCTATAAATAAGTAACTTGGACTTCAAGTAGGAGGTATTCACTCTCAACTACTCTCTCTCTTACTTCACTTTACTTCCGACTCCCTGTACTTATTCTCACGCCGGAGGGTGGTCACGGAGAGAACCCCCTTCTCACCGTGGCGAGGTGACGGTGTTCTGTTTTGCAGGATCAGTCGGAGTACTGTTACATCTGTTATCATCCCGAAACCAAGCAAAGGATTAACCCCTTTATGCAGAGCCCGTTCCATAGATCTACTCAGATTTAGGTCTGGTTGATCTAGGGTTTCTTCATTGGCGCCCACCGATTTTCTTTTATTCTCTCATCTTTCGTTTTGTTTCACCCAGATCTACAGCTTCATGGCTGATGGATCGTCATTTCTAGGTCCTCGATCGGAGATCCGTCGCGTCGGCGGAGCTCCTCAGGTCGACTGAAAAATCGTTAAGGATTCGTCCGGTGAAGCTGATGTTCCGTATGATCCTGATCATGCGAGCATTCCAGTAACACCGACGGCTCCTCATGTTGACGTTGCATCAATTCTCCCACCTGGAGAAACTCCATTATCATGGTTGATTAAGTCTCAAACTGCTCTGAATGCGACGTATGCTCAGTTGTGTGCTCAAACCGGAACTCCAGCTTTTCAAGCTCCGATTAGTGCACCTCAGGCCCGTGCTTCGCTGGCGCCTTGAGCGTTGAGTTATGGAACTCAGAACCAGGATCGTGCACCTTCGCATGTATCTGTGCATGGAACTGAGATGTAAACCAGAAATGATTCTGTTCATTCTGGTAACAGAAATCAGGAAGAAAACGTCCAACGACGACAATCAGCTCACTCACGTTTGGGCCCACGATCGTCACAAAAGCGGGACACCCAACACGATGAGTGTGATAAGACTTATGAAGAAGGAAATAGTGCAAGTGTTTCAATCGTCTATCTGCAGATCAAGCCAGTTACAAGTCTAGGATCCGAGCAGTGTATATAATCCCGAGGCGGAACATGATTACAACTTGATTTACCGACCTGCTGAAGCTGCAGAACAATCAAAATTCGTGAAGGAAATCGCTCTAGCTCCGCTAGAACGAGCAAAATTGCCATCAAACGTTGGGAAGTTTAATGGATTATCAGATCCAGATGATCAAATGCGTTTGTTTACTGGTGCAGGACTTATTGGAGGATGGACTCTACCTATGTGGTGCCATCTGTTCGTGCAAACGTTAACCGGAGCCGCGCGACTCTGGTTTGACAACTTACCAACAGGTAAGCTCTCTTCATGGAATGATCTTAAGGAAAAATTCCTTACTCATTTCAGTCAGCAGCGTCGTTATGTTAGAGATTCGTCTGATGTAATGAACATTTGGTGAAGAGATAATGAGAATTTGGAGGACTTCATTACGCGTTATAACAAGGAAGTTTTAGAGATCGGTGATGTACATGAAGATCTTATCCGCGCATAGTTCAAGTACGCGGTAAGATGTGACGAAATGATTAAGGTACTTTCTGGTACTACTGGTTTGCCAAAAAGTTGGGATAAGCTCATGGCAGCAGCCAAGGTCTATGCGCAAACCGAGCGTAACCTAAATTCAAACAGACCTCCTCTACCTCAGCATCGTCCTGAGGATCTGAGTAAAGGAGGTCGGAAGTATAAGAAGGGTTGGAAAGACTCGAACCAAAGTTCTTATTCACCATACTCTCCAATGAACGCTCGCGCAACGATTAGCAAGATTGCAACTCAGAAAGCCATCAAAAACGAGTACTCCTCTCATCAAATCTCCCGTGGAAGTCTTAAGTACAGAGAACTATCAATTCGAACAACCACAACCTATGAAGAATAAAAAAGGTCAAGATCCAAACCTCTTCTGTGATTTCCACAAGGACACAGGGCATACAACCGACAATTGCATTAGCCTGCGCACAGAAATTGAAAAGGCTCTGAAAAGGTAAGCTGACACACTTAGTGCAATCAGTTCGTAAAGAGGTCAGACAACTCACGCGCGGCGACGAAGGGCCAAGCAACAAAAAGATGAAACAAGTTGCTGTGATTCAAGGGAGCTTGTCGCGCAAGCGCAACATTCAAAGGTTCCGAGGAGAGTAATGGCGAGAGCAGCAAGTGATATTTCCTGTTGTCCCTGGCGGACCTCAGGAAGAAAGACCTGTTGTGATCACAGGTATTTTCGGACATTACCAGACTGACTACATGTTCATAGATCCGGGTAGTTCTATGGACGTCATATATGAGCAATGTTTCAAGCAATTGGATCCGGAAGACAAGGCACGTCTAGAACCGGTTGACTTCCCGTTGACCGGATTCTGCAATGAGGCTGTCTTTCCTCTTGGGCAAATAGTTTTTCCCGTAACTCTCTCAGATGGTCAACACTCGCGAACCATTCAAGTAAACTTTATGGTCATGCCAGCAACTTCTTATCACGATGTATTATTAGGACGACGAGCGCAACGAGATTTTAGCCTGATCACATCTGCGGCACATGCTGCTTGTGGTTTCCCAACGTGAACTGGCGTAGCTATTTTATTCGCTCGAAAGGAGATCATGTCTATCGAAGAACCAGTGGTTAAGGCTGTCAAACCTGCGACAACCGGTTATTTTTTGTTTTAATTATGCGCATAACTAACATTTAAACGATTATAAGTAGTGTGTTAAGACATAAATTAACTTAATTAGGCATTTGAACGCCTAGGAACGTCTATTCGGCTTCATGGTACGCGAATAGTGATTTGCGGGAAAACCTGACTAGCGTTAAACGATAACGAATTGACACCGGACGAAATACTGACAAAGGCCGTACTACCTATTCAACAACTAGAAGTGGTTGTGGTTACCTACTCAACAATTAGTAGACGCCATGATGTATGTTCCACAATTGGTAGGGAATTATGGTAACCTGTTTAACAATTGACGGAGTTCGTGATAATGAATAATTAAGCAATAAAGACAAACTGAATTTCGGGACGAAGTTCTTTCAACAGGGGGAGACTGTGACAACCCGCAAATTTGGACCAACATCTTTACGCGCTTGAATCTCACACACATCGTGATCTTATGTTTTAGACTTAATTTTTTTATTGGTTCGCCATATGCATAACAATCTTTGTTCGTGCCACAAATTTCATTTGGTAATTTTTAAAAATTATCGGGTCACTCACGAGTTAACCCGACACATACGAACGTTGGTGATAGTTGTCTAAATACTTGAGAAACCACTCTATAGAATTATTATGTGTGTAACAGGATAAATATATGTCTAGATATATATTTTTTTATTATTTATAGTTTTCGACGTGTAAATTGTAAAATTTATTTGCAATATACGATGAGTGCGACATAAATATAAACATATAAGAATACACTTTTATACAGCCGACACATTCATTTTTTTTATTACAATGCTATTTTTTTATTTGATAAAAAACGAGTAACTAGTACCTATAATTAAGCGGGTATTTATAAAACCCACTTTAACAAAATTTACACTCAATATATACTACCACCATATACTAAAAAAAATAAGAATGTCATGCTTTGACAAATTCATCCCTTTGTGAGTTACATCATCCCAAAATCACCACCTTTTTGAATTTGGATGTGACCTCACAACCCAATGAGATTAAACAAATAAAGAATGCCATACTTTTGCCGTGCATTCTCTCGAGAGTTCACACCAACTCAAACCAATCATGTAACATGTTTCTCGTTGACTCATCCATAATCATTTGCTTGTGTATGATCAACCTAATATTAAAAATCTCAAGTACATAATCTCAACTTCTTATTTTAACGGATATTGATCTTCATTCACACCCACAATATTCAACCAACTAAACCATATCTCCTTCTCGGCTTTCTCTCTAACCAAAGCCTTTCTCACACCAATACCTCACAAGTTAATGGAATCTCAAGTTGGAGTACTCACATCCTAGTATCTCATCTCATCATCCTTTTGGTATGATTTACTAGTCCTGTTTTGTTAATTTTTTTTCTTTCTTTTACTTTAGTTGAATTCACATCCAACATACATGTATACATTTGTTTCTACAAGACTACATATTAGGCTTGTTTTGACTTGATGAAAGTTCATATGCATCATTCTAATCAACTTTTATGTAAAAATTGTTATATTACATAAATATGTTATGGGGTAAGAAGATAAGGCACAATTTGTTGAACTTTGGGTTAATACATATAAAAATAGATCCAGAACATCAGATATATTTATATATTTTTACGGTAGGTTTACTTAAATAAACGAGCTTATTATGTTAACGTCTAAATCCAAGAAATATTTGTATTTATATTTTGGATAGAAGTTTACATATATACTTTGGTTATGAGCAGTATATGTAGGTTTAGTTGATGTTTCGGGTCTCGGTTCAGGTTCAGTTCAACTCGGTTCAACGCGGTTCAACACGGTTCAACACGGTTCAACTCGGTTCAACACGGTTCAAGTTCGGGTCAACTTTGATCAAAATAGTCAACAACTCAGATTTTTAGGTTTGGTCAAACCCGGTCAACTCGGTCAGATTTGGGTCCGGGTCAACGGGTCAAACCGGGTCAGTTTTGGTGCCCGGGTCAACATGGTCAAACTGGTCAACGCGGATAACTGCTGGTCAACTGCGGTCAACACGGGTCAACTAGTCAACGCGAGGCTTTGTAAAATTTTAACGACTCAAATTTCGTTATATTATTTATATAAATACTAATTTGACGCGAAACCGAGCTCAAACCGACCCGACTAGTGAAACGACAAACATTTTTTTTAGTAAACTATTAAATCTCACAGACTAGTGCATTTCGCACTATTATAGATTGCATATACTAACTTAAAAGCGAACCGACATTTCGTTACTATATATATTTGTAGTAGACTTACTCACGACAAAGTACGGCGTTGTTTTGAGGATACCACAGATTATATATATGTTGTTTACATCGAATTGTTGCGTTTTGAACATTTATCGACAACTTGTAATGTCAGGTTTTGTTACGAAAACAGAGGAAACTCTGCCCGTTTTTTTTCGTTTAAAGTATAAAGATGTATGCTATTATTTCAAAACCGACGAAAACATGCCAGGAAGCGTGTGAACACGTTATATGGGTCTTTGACGTGTACTATTTTATGCGAATACTTGATTACATACACGTATGACCATTTGAAACGACTAGCACAATTTCATAAATATATTTTTATAAAAATATAAATCCTAAATCACCCGAAAACTAAGTCGTCTTCGAGACTTACTTTTATCCCGATTATAAACGGGATCAAATAACTAAAGGTTATTCTAAGTCAGATAATAACACCTTCTTAGGATCGTTTGTTGACGATTCAGTAGAGCTCGGACACGTAGTTTAACTACGTTGTTTTATTTAGAAACTTATAAGCTTGATTCCTTGTTAGGAATGCTATAGTTGCACGCTAGCAAGTTCACGCTCTTAGAATAACATTATGGAATCACATTTAGCTAGCTATGCACAAGGATATCAAGGTGAGTTCATAACCCCCACTTTTTATGGTTTTACATGTTAAAAATGTTTTCGGGGGTGGAAAGACATGCATGTTTTTGTAAAAGTACCTAGTATTTCGAGGAACGAAAACAACAGATTTTTAAACCATGTTATGAATAAATTGCAACTACACGAATGGTTTACAAATGGTTTATACTAACTAAACATACCGGTTTTACAAAACACCCGCGTATTTTCAGAATGTGCATGAGTTTCATGGCTAGTGACGGGATTGTCATAGCTACAACTTAAGGACTGGATTGTCCTGGATACAACTTAAGGACTGAATTGTCCTGCATACAACTTAGAGACTGGATTGTCCTGCATACAACTTAAGGACTGGATTGTTCTGGATACAAATACAAGGACTGGATTGTCCACTACTCAACACTAAGGGCCGTAGGTTCGCTTAAAACTGTACAGTGAAGTCCTCGCTACATACTAGAACTATAACCGCCTGCTAGTCTACCGTCTTGAGTAAACGGTTGGCGAGGCACTTACTAGCTTGGGGTGGATTATAGGCTCATGCGGGGCATGTTGTCTTTGTCGTACGCGGACATCGACGGTTATTCAAACATTACGTATCCAGAACAACCAATTGTTCTTGGACCTACAGTATCCATGGCAATTCGCGCAAAGCTTAAAACCTTGTTGTTTCGAAATATGGATATCTTTGCTTGGACTCCTGCAGATATGGTAGGGGTTCCGCGCAAGATAGCTGAGCATTGCTTAAACATTTTCTCGTCAGCGCAGCCGGTGGTTCAGAAAAAGCGCAACCTTGGATCAGAAAAGACAGAAGCAATGAATGAGCAAGTCACAGAGTTTTTGAAAGCTGGTATCCTGCGCGAAGTCAAATATCAAACCTGGGTCGCAAACCCAGTAATGGTAAAAAAACATAATGGCGGCTTGCGCATGTGTGTGGATTTCAAAGATTTAAACAAAGCTTGTCCCAAAGACTGTTATTCTCTTCCCGAGATAGACAAGAAAGTTGATTCGTTAGCTTCTTTATGTTGGAAATATTTCCTAGATTGTTACAAAGGATACCATCAAGTGCAAGTGCCAATGAAAAAAGAGGATGAAGAAAAAACCGCTTTTCGCACGGAGAAAGGTACTTTTTGTTACACAAAATGCCCTTTAGTCTTCGCAATGCGGGAGCTACTTATCAAAGATTAATGGATACCGTCTTCGGCGATGCTATCGGCAAGACGGTAGAAGTATACATCGATGATCTGGTCATCATGAGCAATTTAGAGGATATGATGATAGAAAATATCCAGAAAACCTTCGATTCTTTGCGCAAGGTTAATTTAAAGTTAAACTCGGGAAAGTGCTCTTTTGGCATGGAGGAAGGAAAGTTCCTTGGTTTTGTGATTACAAAAGAAGGATTCAAAGTTAATCCAGAAAAGGTGGAGGCCATCCAAAAGATGTCGTCTCCCACCACCATCAAAGAAATGCAACGATTAGCTGGGAGATTAGCTGTGCTTAACCGCTTTTTGGCTATCAAGCTGCAAAATCATTTCCATTTATCCGAACCTTGCGTAACTGTGTTAAAGGTAAAACGTTTGTCTGGACTCCCGAAGTGGAGAAAGCTTTTCAAGAAATGAAAGACTGTCTTATACAACTGCCCACGCTTACGGCTCCGTGCAACAAGGAACCAATGATCCTTTACCTTTCCGCTTCTCCAGCGGCAGTTGGAGCAGTCTTAATGGTGGATCGAGAAGGCGTTCAGTCTCCAATATATTACATCAGCAAAATGCTGAACGATCCAGAGACACATTATTCTATAATGGAGAAATTAGTGTTAGCTCTTGTTCACGCTTCGCGAAGGCTGAGACGATATTTTTCAGGACACGTCATTACGGTCCTGATTATCATATTGGTCAAGTCTTATCTAAACTAGATGTCTCAGGACGCCTCACGAAGTGGGCAATCGAATTGGGAGCATACAACATTTGTTACAAGCCACGACCAGCCATCAAGGGTCAAGTGTTAGCTGATTTCGTCGCTGAAATTCTAGCAGATAAAATTGAATGAAGCGATTCAAAATCCAGTGCCCATCGTTGATGACAGAGCAAGGATCTTATATACTGATGGCGCATCAAACAACGATGGGGCAGGAGCTGGGTTACGCTTGATAAGTCCAGACGGCGAAGAGTTTACTTATGCAATTCGGCTAGAGTTTAAGAGTACGAATAATGAGGCAGAATATGAAGCTTTCTTAGCAGGCCTGCGCCTGGCTATTAAGATGGGTGCATCTAACTTAACTGCTCACGTTGACTCCAAGCTAGTTGCCAAATTACTGGTTCTTACGATGCAAAGGGTGATGTTATGGCTCTCTACCTAGAACAAGCGAAGGCTCTCATCTCTTGGTTTAAGCAGTTCAAAGTCGTTCACGTAAAGCGGAGCGAAAATAAACATGCTGATGCCTTGAGCAAATTAGTTGCGACAAGTTTTCAACATTTGGCAAGAGAGGTTCACATCGAAGTGTTAAGCAACCCATCTGTCCCACTCAAACAGGTAAGCATGGTTGAAGTCGGAGATCCATCTTGGATGTCTCCAATTATCATGTACATGCTACATGGGACACTCCCAGCAGATAAAGCTCAATCAAGAAAAATACGGTGCAAGGCCATCAATTATGATATGGCAGATGGTATCTTATATCAGAAGTCGTATTCAGGACCTTCGCTTCGTTGTGTGAGCAAACACGATGCGCAATATTTAGTACGAGAAATACATGAGGGATTGTGTGGTATCCATTCTGGACCGTGCATGGTGGTGGCCAAGATCATGAGTACAGGCTATTACTGGCCTAGACTGTATGTTGATGCAGTAGAGATTCTGCGCAAGTGTATGTCTAGTCAGCGGCATGCTCCGAAGACATTGCACCCAAAGAATCCTCTTGTTCCGATAACCACTGCTTGGCCTTTCCAACAGTGGGGGATTGATCTTATCGGACCTTTTCCTGATGCGCCAGGCGCAGTCAAATTTGTTATTGTTGCAGTAGACTATTTCACCAAATGGGTGGTAGTTCGTAAATTTATATGGGAACACATTATCTGCCGTTTCGGCCTACCATTACGAATCATCACCGACAATGGTCCCAATCTCACAGCTGCAGAACTACAAGCATGGATGCAGGAAATGAACATCGAACATGTTTTTGCCTCTGTTGCCCATCCGCAGGCAAACGGTCAGGTTGAAAGCATAAACAAACAACTGTTGGAAGGCATAAAAGCACGCCTGGGCACGGCGCGACGTGGCTGGGTTGATGAATTACCAAGTATACTATGGGCGCATCGGACGATGCCAAAAACAAGCACTGGTGAAACACCATTTAGTCTTGTTTATGGCACAGAAGCTGTAATACCCGCGGAAATCGGCCTTCCGTCACCCAGAATGATAGCCCTTGAAAAGCAGAATAATGAAGAGCAGCGCCGACTTGATCTTGACTTAGTTGAGGAGAGGTGCGACAATGCAGCGATACGCGAAGCAAAGTACAAATCTCAAATGGAAAAATATTACAACAAACGGGTACGCGTATGCGCCTTCTTACCCGGAGATTTTGTACTTCGTGACACTGAAGCATCAAAAGTTGAAAAGCCAGGAAAACTGGCACCAAAATGGGAAGGACCTTATGTGATTCATGAAGTCCTTGGCAAAGGAGCATACACATTGAAGCGTTTGGATGGTTCCAGCGTCCCGCGGACCTGGAATGCCTAGCAGTTGCGCATGTGTTACATGTAATCTCAGAGCTCATTAAGCCATGCGCTTTACATGAGCCTGCTTACATCAGTTCTCATTTGTAATCTTAGTGGCAGATTGTACGCTTTACGCATTATCAATAAAATAACATACTTTCTGTCGCTACTTACATTCTTTTATATATTTATTACAAATGCATGCAATTCCTTTGGATAAACCAAAACACATACTCATGAGCCACAAGACAACACAATGCTTACGCTCACACATGAGGTTATTGTTCATTCGTCTATGCTAAACAAGTAATTGGTCACATGCACAAAATGTAAACTAAATATATTATATTCACATTAACAAGTACTTGCGCATCAAGCGCAACGATACATCAAAAAGAAAATACAAACATCTACGAAAATGGAAATAATCTAACTCTATTTCCCTGCATCCTTCGCACCTTCTTGTTTCTCCGCTTCTGAAAAGATCTCTTTTAATCTATCAACGAAATCATCATGCTGCAGTGCAGCGTCAACAAGGTCCATAACAGGGATGTGCAAATGATCGTAACTCTCTTTGGCAGCAGCATAGAGAGCAACAGTATCGGTTCCATGAGTGTCAGCGCGGCTTGTATCCCATTGGGTTTTCAGTGCATGGGCAACATGAAGTGTGCATTCCTTATAGCCCTCAGCATGGCCATCATTCTGCGCTGCCACCATCAGCTCTGCTACTCTCTCATCTAACTCCGTAGAGTTCAAAATGGAGTTTGCAATCTGAAAGCAAACGTCAATATCAGATATGATGATTCAGCAAGATATATATATTCAAGAGTGGGATAATACCTCAACAATCCCATATTCACGCAGCCAGGTAAGCTGATTCATCAAGGATTCTGCCAGGCTTTCTGCTGCGGCATGAGCGACCTCTGTATTATTAATCTTTTGCTCGCCTTCAGTCAAACGGCGGGACAGCTCGGCTTTCTCAGTTCGATGAAGGTTAATATCCTTTTTCAAGGTATCAACCTCATCCTGCAGCCGCGCCTGATCAAATAACATAGAAGTTAGGTCATCAATCTCTTTATTCTTAAGGAGGAGAGTCATTTTGGTTGCTACCTCATTCTGTTCACTTCGCTCCCTATGTGAACGAGCTTCTACCGCCGCAACAACTACATCATCTTTCTCTTTCTTGAGCTTCTCAATCTCGTTGCGCAGAGAAATCTTTTCATTATTATCCCGATCACAAGTCTCCATAAAGCGCTTGTGATCAACTGCGTGTTGCGCGGCAGCAGCATCATACTTGCGCTTCCATGAAAGCGCAGACCACTCGTCGGTCTTCTTTTCAGCCTCAAACTGGGCCTTCGCAGCCTCAAAATCCATAACCATCTTCAATGTATTCTCCCTTTCAAACTTGGCTTTCGCCTTACCAATTTCTACTTCATCACGCTCATTATTCATGCTGCGCCATTCGCGCACAATCCTGTTTATTATGGAGGAGGCAAGGGCGGATTCTTGTAAATATGACTCATACGTAGCCTCATGGTTTTTCTCTTCTTGGCGTTTCACCTCCGCCGGAGGGAAAATGCCCTTATACCACTCTCTGCAGGAGCGCCAATCTGTGAAGACATCACCCTGTTTAACTTTCCACACAGGTTGGTGGATTTCAGATACCCGCTTATCTGAACAAGATCGATAATAAAAATCCCCAGGCGTTTCCTCAGGGCGAATCGAAGATTCTTCATCAGAGTCTTCAAATGAAGACATAAAACCTTCGTTTTGTGTTGAAGGGCCAGCACCCTTAGAAATAAACGTGGAGGGTTCAGCAATAGGTGTGGATGGTTCTCTTGCCCCGCAGCTACTGACCCTTTCACAGGAACATCAGAGACAATATCTTTAACTTGCTCGTCAGCAGGATTCTCAGCAACAAATTGTTTCGGCTCTTCTTCTAGAGCCACTTTCTCAGACCCTTCTGGAATAATGGAATCCGCATAAAAAATAGGTGCGCTTTGGTCCACATCTCTTTCTTCAATATTCTCAGGCTTGCGCGGAGATGGTAGAACAGAAGATGTGACCGTCGCAACCTTTACAATTTTCTCTGCAAAACCAGACAAGTGTTAAAACACAAAGCATTGCACAGATTACTTCACAAAGTGTGCAAAGTAGAAAACATACCAGGAGAAAATTTCTTCGCGAAGGCGTCTAGATTGCCTTTTTTACCAATGCGCGGTCGCGCCACCTTTTTAGGCGGAGACCTTGGTGCAGTCTCAGTCTCTTTCCTCTTCTTGGAGGTACGCCTCAACGCCTCTTCAGGGCTTGAAGGAATCTCCAAAGGGTCATCCGGATTCGAGGCTGGGATAGATAAGGTGTCGATAGGCTCAGGCTTTGGTTTCCTCAAATCTACAGGCGCAAGACCTTCTAATGAGTCTGACACCACCACGTAATCACACCAAGTATCAGATACGAGACGCGTACCTTTCTTGCCTTCAGCTTCTACAGCTGTAGATGGCTTAGCCTTTTGCTCTGTTTTGGAAGAAGTAGGCGCAGCAGCAGTTGGCTTCTTCTTTTTCTTTGTTCAGGGCCTACGCCGAAGTTTAGCAAATCACCTACATGGTCAATAATAAAGAAAGAAACATAGCGCCATAAGTTACATTGCAATCTTACTTAAGAATCGGTATCTACAAGTAATATTGCAATAACTAACTCAGGCTTCGCAGTATATGACTTACCAGTAGTAGAAGAGGGCTGCGCATTGAGATCTTCCTTCTTGGGGATTTCAAAATTCCCCAAAATTTGATCAAACCATGGTTCTTCATTCTCTGCGAGCGGCACCGCGCCATCTTCCCGTTGTCTCTCTTATACGCCACCAAGTACAAAGGCGCAACTGTTTAAGCAAAGCATAGCAACAGAATTTCACCAACATGCAACAATTATGGAAAAAAGTTCTAAAAATTAAGGAGTTACTTACCAAATCCATCCTCGGTATACACCGGTTTCTCTTGTCTTTCCTTCTTCCAGAGGATGCTCATACCTGCAGCAATTAAGGCCCTCTCCGGCAACATGATGTTGGGCACATCTTTTGTATTTTGGTACCACACTTCGCTGGTCGGAATGGCCAACGTCTCCAACTCTATATCCTCTCCGGCCCTAAACGTCATCGTTATCGGAATAACCACTGCCTTCACGTAGAAAAACTTCTGTTTCCAGTCATGGTAAGATTTTGGTGGCACCACCAACAAACGTTTGGCTTGCACACGTTGTTGGAATGAATAAAAACCTAAAGAACAATGAAGCTGGTAGAATACTCGAAACTTCTCCACCGTCGGTATAATTTGCATCGACCGGCAGACAAACTCGAAGTGCCGGATCCTCACCATTCCCATCGAATTTAGTTGAGAAATATGAAACTTGTAGAAATCAAGGATCTCCAACATAAAGTGGGTCATCGGTAATCTAAAATTGCCCTCGGCAAAGTAATCGTAGAATAATGTAATGTAGTCGGTCAGAGCGTTCGTCGCCGTAGCACCCTCCTTAGGGTAAAAAGCTCCCCAGGACTTGGCAAATAGAAAGTTGTCAACCAGGGCATCGAAGTATGCCTTCCCCCACTTTAACGGTGGAAGAGTAGACGTCGCCAGCGCCTCAACTCTCCCAGAACTAGATCCGGTCGCCATAAAAAATTTGCAGAAAGAAATCTTGAAGGAAAGGTTTTTTCAGAAAACAGGAAGATGATCGGAATTTTTGTTGTCACCGGAAAATACGAATACAAGTAATTTCTCTCTTTAGAATATCAAAGGGTGAAGAAGCAAATGGAAACACATTTCCCTTATATATACTAATCGCAATTAATGCCAGATATGACTGCAGCGACTTTTGCGACAGTCACACATCCCCAGGTAACTGCAAGGGCGAGTGGGGAACAGTAATCGCCCCACGCGCGCGAGTGTCGCCGAATTATCATTAAATGCAGTAAGACACGTACTGTTGACAGCCTGTCAACAACAATACCACCACGTCTCAAGAACGTGCGTGTTCACCAACTACATTATCTGGATGAGCGACACGTGTCCAAGTATATTCGAAATTCAAATATTTTCCAAAGATCACTTGTGACACGTCACCAAAAAAAAGCATAATACAACAAAAGACCAACACCCATACAGCCCAGCATATTTATCTCAAGTCCAGTGCTCCACCTACTCTCTACTTTAACATAGGAGCAACACTGGACTAGGGGGACTTGAAGGGGTATGGTCTCAAAAACCTTACGCTAATCAAGGAAACCACACCCACTATTAACTGCTAAGGAGATCTTGCGCAGACTCCTCTGCCAAAGAAAGACCTACTAAAACTCTGCGCCAAATATCCAAAGAAGGAAATGATCATTTAACTACCCTGCGCAGGCTCGCGCAAGGGTCAAAGTTAACCTTGATCAATTTCCTTGGATAAACTCCATGTACAAACCTTGCGCAGATATTTATATTAGAGCAAATACTCACCAAACGGTGTGCTAAGCAGCTGGGAGAAGAAAGAAGAGCAGTTAACTGATTTGCGCCTCTCGTGCAAGGAAACAGTTAATCCTAAGAAACTTTCCCTTAGCAAAAATCATTGAGTTGGTGCAGAAGCAAAGAGAATCTTTTCTGTTGTAACAGAATGTATACGTGGCGAGCAACAGATGGGTAACAACTGTTAAACCTTCTAGAAGCCATTAATATCCAATCGTGCAAGCATCTTTTCGGTTATAACCGATTGCCACATGGCAGCATCTGGACGATTGAGAAAGATCACGGTGATGGTATGCTCACATCTATAAAATGTAGTGATCTCATGACGACACGTGGTACCTCCCTAACCGTTGATGAGCCCACGATCCGTGTGCACTAACGGATTGCCACAAACTTAACGGAATAGCAAAAGATTCCGTTAGAGTTACCATCTCTCATTTTGGCGCCCAAACTCTGGCTATAAATAAGTAACTTGGACTTCAAGTAGGAGGTATTCACTCTCAACTACTCTCTCTCTTACTTCACTTTACTTCCGACTACCTGTACTTATTCTTATGCCGGAGGGTGGTCACGGAGAGAAACCCCCTTCTCCCGTGGCGAGCTGACAGTGTTCTGTTTTGCAGGATCAGGCGGAGTACTGTTACATCTGTTATCATCAAGAAACCAAGCGAAGGATTAACCCCTTTATGCAGAGCCCGTTCCATAGATCTACTCAGATTTAGGTTTGGTTGATCTAGGCTTTCTTCACCATACAAGAGAACTTTTTTTGTATGAAGGATATGTGAGATCTTTTATTCTTTATCTCCTAAAATCAATGGCTAAATATAAAGCAATGATATTTGGTAAATATGAGGTTCAAACAATTGAATAAAAACAAATAAAGAAATGGTATTCTAGTCTTTTCTCACTTGAACTCCTTTCCTTTGATTTTCAAACGGCTATAACTTTTTCATATTTTAATAATTTTTTTAAATTACACCGTATTAAGTGCATTTCATTCTCTTTATTTTGGTTAAAAGAAGTTCAATTCTTGGGGCACATAGTCAACGAGCAAGGTATACATGTGGATCCTTCCAAAATCACTACGATTAAGGATTGGAACACACCTACTACTCCCACAGAAGTTTGCTCATTTCTTGGTCTTGCTGGTTATTACCGTCGCTTCATCGCAAACTTCTCAAAGATTTGCGAATTCCCCTCATCGCTTTGACTCAAAAGAATAAGCCTTTTGAGTGGGGACCTAAACAAGAGGAAGCTTTTCAGACGTTGAAACAAAAACTCCGCGATGCTCCTATCTTATCTTTACCTGATGGCAACGATGATTTTTATCTAGTGACGCATCAAATCTAGGTCTTGGTTGTGTTCTCATGCAACGCGATAAAGTCATAGCATATGCGTCAAGACAATTGAAGGTCCACGAAAAGAACTACGCCACTCATGATCTTGAGTTAGGTGCGGTTGTTTTCGCACTCAAGATTTGGAGGCACTATCTTTATGGTACGAAGTGTGTGGTCTTTTACAGACCACAAAAGCCTCCAACACATATTCAACCAAAAGGAGCTGAACATGAGACACGGCGCTGGGTTGAACTTTTAAATGATTATGATTGCGAAATTCGCTACCATCCTGGTAAGGCGAATGTTGTGGCTGATGCGCTTAGTTGTGAGGAACGTGTCAAACTTCATTGTGTTCGAATTCAATCTGATATCCAAACACGTATCCGTCAAGCTTAGCGTACTTGTGCTATACAAGGCATGATGGGTAGTGAATTGCCACATCAACTTGAGCTTCAACTCGAGACGAAAGACTATGGATTATTTGAGCCGTTTGTGGGTTCCAAGTCAAGATAATCTTCGCACCTTATTGATGGACGAAGCTCATAAGTCTCGCTATTCAATCCATCCCGTGCAGACAAAATGTACAAGGATCTCCGTACCTAGTACTGGTGGCCGGGTATGAAATCGGATATTGCCTTGTATCTGTCGAAATGCCTAACTTGTCTTAAAGTCAAGGCTGAACATCAACGTCCATCTGGTTTGCTTGAACAACCAGAAATACCGGTATGGAAATGGGAGAACATTGCGATGGATCTCATTACTAAACTACCGCGCACATCTAGAGGTCATGATGCTATTTGGGTAGTCATCGATCGTCTAACAAAGTCAACACACTTTTTAGCAATTCGTGAGGATTACTCTGCCGACAAACTCGCCAAAATCTATGTCGATGAGATGGTATCTCGTCATGGTGTTCCTTTAGACATCATATCTGACAAAGATGCTCGGTTCTCATCTCACTTTTGGTGGACCATGCAATCTGCTATGGGAACCAAACTCAATTTGAGCACTGCTTATCATCCTCAAACGAATGGACAAACTGAAAGAAAAATTCAAGCACTGGAGGATATGCTTAGAGCTTGTGTGATCGACTTTGGTGGTAGTTGGGATTCGCGTCTACCGTTGATCGAATTCTCTTACAACAATAGTTATCATGCCAGCATCAACATGGCGCCTTTTGAAGCTTTATACGGTCGAAAATGTCGTTCACCTATCTGTTGGAATGAGGTTGGAGAGTCTCAGTTTACTGGACCTGAACTTATTCATGACACAACAGACAAAGTCAAGAAAATACACGATAACCTTCTGACAGCTAGAAGCCATCAAAAGAGTTATGCGGACAAGCAACGCAAGCCCTTGGAATTCCAAGTTGGTGATCATGTCCTACTCAAGGTGTCCCCTTGGAATGGAGTGGTCAGATTTGGGAAGAAAGGAAAACTTGCACCACGATACATTGGACCATTCAAGATCGTTGAAAGAATTGGAAAGGTGGCCTACCAACTTGAGCTACCTGCTAAACTTGGGAACGTTCACCCAATGTTCCACGTGTCCAATCTCAAGAAATGTTTAGCCAACGCAAATCTTCACATCTTCCTCGATGAAATTCATGTTGATGACACTATGCACTTTGTCGAGAAACCTGTGGAAATTTTGGACCTGAAGTCAAGAAACTCAAACGAAGACGAATACCGTAGTCAAAGTTCACTGGGAATCCAAACGTGGCCCAAAATTTACTTGGGAACGAGAGGATCAAATGAAAGCGAAATACCCACATCTATTTCCGCAAGTTTCCTCTAATTAAATTTCGGGACGAAATTTCTTAAAGTATGGGAGACTGTGACTTTTGTGGTGATTCGATCATGTAACAATTCCAAAATGAGTTATCAATTAATGAAATTTGGTGTTTTATTTATGAGTTTTGTATTTTTATCATGACAATTGCACATATTCGATTCTTACACGATAATAAACTCTCGAACGACTTCTGGAAGTGAAATCGCAAACTGTTATGTAAACGTAATCAGTTCAACGCGATGTACACTTCGGAACGTTGACACAAGCTTAACATACTTTAAATATCCTTTGCATCACTTAGAAATAAGTTTTGAAGGGTTTGGTATGTCAAAAACAAGCCTTTTTGATCACAAGGACTATTTACGAAGTCTCCCGATTCTTGTAGCGATGCACACTCCGGAACAAGATCATAAGCTAAACATACCCTAAATACCCTTAACATAGCTTAGAAATAAGTTTCGAGGGCTTCGGTATGGCAAAAACCTGCTTTGCAACTTCGGGGGCTATTTTGCAAATTCTGTGAAACTATGCCGTTACGCGTATTTCTTAATCCGGGACATGTACGCACATCCAAAAATTTTTGTAATCATTAAAATCTTGTATTATAATTATTGGAACACAAAAATATCATTCGTTACGCATTTACAGTCATGCACGCGTTCGTTACGATTTCGTCGTAATTAACCGAAAACCGCAACCATACGACCAAACGAACCGACATCTGGGACATTTTTGAGCACATTTCAAGTTCTCTGCGCTTTATTGTCCTTATAAAGCTTGAAAATCAGGTTAACGGGTGTTAAAAGTGCCAAAACACGACAAAACGTAGTGCAGGGGCCTGTTCTGTAATTATGCGAACGTTGCTGCCAGGTCCTATGCTTACGGACCGTAAGCATGAATACCATATAGTCCGTAAGTACCTGCCCAACTCATCATAATTAGCTATCAACAGCCTGTTTGTTTAATGACACTAAGCACACGAATTTTGCCACTTATCTTTTGCTCTTGACTAATCCATACCATAACATCTGGACAAACACTTGTCATGAATTGGTGACTTCTTGATCATTGCAAATACCATGTTCATCCCCACATTTGAACTTTTCATTTCCTTCTTGCTCTCATCTGCTATATCTGGAGTTGCAACTATTTGGAGATCATCTTCTGAGTTTTAAGGCTCTCCTAGAGTGTATGTAAGTGTTTCATTCAGATCTTGTTCAATTCTTTTTGCATATTTGAGCTAAAAATCAAACAGTTTGACTTTTTGTTTGACTTTCAATTCTGACCATGAATTGGTCAAAACAAGTTCAATTGAACTTTGCAACGTGATCGTAATCATGATGGTTATGGTCCTTAGTGATCATGCCTACTGATTACCTCGTTTACTAGTCATTGTGGCGAGTCAAAGTTTCGGTCAATAATGCGATAAATGCGCACTATAATACGAAACTATTTTCGGGTACCAAAAACAGTTTGTTTTGACATCAAAACACTCCTATAACTTAGTTAGACTTGTTAAAACATGTCTAACTCGTCACTTTTAGTTTAGTGCTTGTTTAGGATCGTTTGTCGAGCGGTTTTGACCACCGCTTTGACTTTCGAATCCGACCCATTTGGTTGATCTTTGAACCAACCAAATTCATATTTGTGACCATAGTTGAATAGGGAATAACCCTCTGAGGTTATACCTTATGATCATATCATTTGGTTAGTGTTATGATAATTAGTTGTTATGATCTTCAATAATGACCAAAATGCCCTTTTTGCAAATAAATCAACTATAAGCATATTTAACATAAATTTGGACTTATACACTGATGTTATAACATAATAAAACATGTTTTGGCATATAGGACTTATCATAACACATACCTAACTATCCGATCACGCGTTTACGCAAATGACGCGTTAAAGTGGCTTAAACTACCTTAACGGGTCATAACGGGTCAAAGCACTTAGGAACCTTTTCAAATCAGAATGTAGACTTTGTTAAACCATTTCATAAGAGTTCCATCACTCATTTGGTTTACAAGATCTTATTCTATCCGATCTTCCGATTAAGTCCCTATGTTTACACAATTATCCGAATTTAGGACACGCTTGATTTCTCGGACTTTTGAGCTTGTTTAATCTTTGATTCAAGGTTACAATAGCAATCCTAAGTGAGTACATAGCTCCCCTCTTTTTACGTTTTGCAAATATTTTGGGGTGATTCATATGTGCTAAATTCTTTTCAAGTTTTCAAGTTACAAATGCTAAACGAGACGATTTCAATAATGTGAACGAACTTGTTGGTGCGTTGTGTTGAGGACAAGAATAACATTCATTAACTTTGGCCAAGTCGACCAGTAGTAAGTTATGGTACCATAGGACTGACAATCCCGTTACCAAGGTTCCCGGGGTTTGTGGGGAAATTTGGGGAACGACCGAAACTGTTTACTTTAACAAACCCTTTGGTGGTTTGTTATTGCTATTTAAAGATACCCTTTGGTTGTATAGACAAGTCAACAAAGGTTTGAATGTATTCAATGAAAAGACCAAAAGTTTTCACGATTAAAACAAGGACGAATTATTTATGACAATGACGATATGGTTTATAACAATGACGATTTGGACGATTGGTTATAACAACGACGATTGGATGATTTGTTTATGAAAAGTAATTTAGATAACGTGACGGGTGTAATGTGATAAAAACATGGTGGATACGCCGCTGGTACTTCTTATATATAAGTGCTTTCATCGTTTTACATACCGTGGCCTTATCTAAATTTCTTGGAACAATGTTTTCGAACGACGTCACGTAACGATTTTCACTTAAAGATATAAACCATACTAACCTTTCTTTAAATCAATTTATAACGTGGTTTTACAAAAAGAAACATTTTGGTCAAGATTCATGGTTATAAGATTTTTCACAAACTTTAACCAACTAGTTGTGGTTGGTTATCTATATTGCAATATCAAACACATTTGATACAAGTATTCATTCATCGGCTCGAGTAGCCCGACGAGGTATTGCAATATGTATATGAGACCATGAATTTGACTCACTCACAAAACCTATGTACTCGCCAGCATTCTTTTATGCTGACTCGTTTTCACATATGTTTCAGGGAACAATGCTTGATTGTAACGCCTCGTGTTTTCCATACTTTCTATTTATAGCAAGCTCATGTTGTAATTCTATTTTGGAAATCCTTGTATTCGTATCCTTCATTTTGTTGTAATCGTTATAATCGAGACTTGAATCATAATGGAAAATACATGTTTATCTTTATACTTGTTATACACAATCATACTTGTTCATACATACTCATACATAATACATATACTTGAAAATGTGACATACTTGTTAATACACGACGTTGATACATTATACATACATTATACGTGACATTTATACTCGATCACAATCATTTGGTACATACACATATGTTATGATATGCTTCATATACTTAAAATGCACTTTTTATGCTTAAAACAACCTCAAACCATCAAATATAAACTTCAGGGACCTAAAATGACAAAAAATAAACTTCTCCAGCCACTCGCTGGCCGCGAGCGTGTAGGCCTTTTCTTCTCGCTCCCGCCAGTCCCCCTTATACGCAGAAAGTTTATTCAGCTCATGGGTTGGTCAATTTTAAGGCACAAGGATTGTGCCTCTTAAACTAAATGCACACCAAACTTAACCCTAATCACCTCCTATATAAACCAACTCACACCCACACTTCTCCCACTTTAAAACTCACTAATCCTCACTCTGAACACTCTAAAATCAGTTGTTAAACTCAGAATCTGAGAAGAAAGTTCAAGGTTTTCAAAGTGAGTTCTAGCTCACTTCTACCTCTCTTTTCTCATTATTTCTTCCTTCTTAGCACTTGGGACACCTCTAGGCTTGTTTCCTTAGGTTTTTCTATGGAAAACCAATATGGAACTCCTTTATATTTGAGGTTGAAGTGCAAGAAACTTTCTGTTTTAAACAAAACTCTTTCAAAACTTGTTTAATCTATTTGAAACTTGAGTCTAACTCATCTCAAACCGATGTCTGAATGCTTACAACACTATTTGTGGTTGGTTAGGCTTAAAAACAAGGTTGAGACATTCAAATAAGAGGATTTATCCTCACAATAATTCTGTTTTCATAGAGCTTCAAGCTCATAAGTGGTGTAAGTTCATAAGTTGTTCATGTGTGTCCACCTTGGTTAGCTTTGCCTATCCTAAACTTTGAGACCACCCATCACTTGATGATTTTCATCGTTATCCCAAGTAGTTTGCTAGTTCTAAAGTGTCACAACCCCGCCTAGCCGTTGACATGTGTCAATGTGTGCTCCCCGGGTTGTATTTCACTTGGCTACTTGATATCATGGTGACACACATTATATTCTTGTCATTTACATTCTTGATTATGTTCTTGTTCTAGTACCCTCCTTGTTACCCTTGGTGACTTGTGAAGTGGTGAACATCATAAGAGGTTCCAAAGTGGATGGTTAAACCTTCCACCTCATACTTGACTTACATGATACTTAGAGGTACAAAGTGGATGGTTCATCCTCCCACCTCCTACATGATTATATAACTATGTATATATTATGGACTATAATATAATCTTAAAAACCGAACCCTTGATAATGACTAAGTAATCATCTATCGAGTTATTAAGTTTTATCACTAAAGTATGTAGTTCCTTGTCACGATTCTAATAGGTCTCGAACCTATGAAACCATATCAAACATATTCGGTTATCATAGTGTCAAGAACAAGTACTATATCTTAGTGATTATTTTCATACTATAATACTTTATTCTGATTCCCTTTTCAATCTTGCTCGAATAATCTGAATCTTTCGTTACACTCATAACTAATACCTATGTTCTTCTTGTAGAAGGACAAGGTGTCAAACCCTAATCACAACAAGCTCATAGAATTCTTTAAGTGGAACATTTTAGCAAAACCGTGAGTACACTCGACCCATTTACCGTTTTAATCACTTTTGGGTTGTAACATGTTTATCTATCAAAATACACTAATCACAACTCATGCTTTACATGCTCAATCCTTGTACATGAATACTTGTTATGCCTAGATACATGCTTGATTATACATGCTTGATCATTAACTTAGCTAGCCCAACTTATCATATATAGCGCTATAGGAGTAGCACACCACCGGTCGGGGTTATGTTAAGATTATCGTATTCATTTTAGTCTTGTCGCTTTTGCGACGAGGGAAGCTCGATCTCGTAAAAATTTTTGTGGAAAGTCGGGGTTTGATCTAGTAATGCATGATTAGTATAGTCTTTTGCTTACAATTACCATGTGGATTCGAGTTAAACCTTTATTCTTATGCTATGTATCACCAAACTTGTGTACTCGCCTTTGCTTTTGCATTGAACTCTATTTTAAAACACATTACAGGTTGATGAAGATGATGCCCTGAAATCGGGATAGTGATGATGACTAGATACACACATAGACGTTAGGTTTATAATTGTTGTATCAAATTTTGCCTTGATTATTGTTGTATTTGGATTTCCATGTATTGTACTCGAATATTTTACTTATGAAATGGAATCCGGTTTAATTAAATATTGTCGCAATTAGTATTATGAGCAATGAGCAATCTCTTTTGTCCCGCCTCATTGTTTCCACCATCAGTTGGGGTGCGAGATTGATGATACTGATGCATGCTCACGTAGGAATGGACATGGACTTTAGCGCTTTAAAACTAGAAAGATAATTACTATGTTTGTTTAGTTGTGTAACCTCAAACAATATAATAACGTAATCATTGTTATTATTCAATAAAATGTAACTTTAGTTACCACATGTTATTGTAACAATCTGTTAACGTGACTCCCCGTTGTTTCCGCCGCGGTTCGTTGTTTTTACGCGGTCGAGTTGTTACACGATGCATTGTTTTACGTGCCGGCCACGGTTATTTATTTTAGATGTTCGAAAAAATGGCATGATCATATATAATGTCCCAAATTGTCCGTATTATAAAATGACTTGTTGTTTATTATGAATGTTCGGGTGTTACCCGTGCCTAACTTGTTCAAAACAAAATTTTCGTTTTCGCCGTTAGAGAATTTCCCAAACTAGCGTGTAATATACCCCAATTACCCAAATTACCCTATCATAGTATGGAATTACTCCGACTTTCCAATTATTGCTAATTAAGCCCATTGACAGTTTACAAGTTTCAGTAGGTTCGTTAAACGTTTATTTTGCCAGTTTTATTAATAATAATGCATTTTAAATTCAAACTTTTATAAAAAATATGTATATTAAATAAAATTCTGAAAATTTTTAAATAAACTTGAAATATTGTATAGAATTTGAAAAAAATATTTTCAAAATTTATTAACCCTTATTTATTAATTTAAATAAATTCGCTTTAAACTGTATTTAACCGATAAATTGGCGATTACAATGATCTAACTACGAAAAATTCCCAAAATCTTACAAAAGTCTCCCAATATATCCGGGAATATCCTAGAAAAATATTAGAGTTTTTCGAATTTTCTAAACTGGGTTTCCGGCTGCCGAAAACTCGCAACAACACGATTTTTAAAACCATATGCAATCTCAAGCAAAGAAACACGAATTTTCCCATGATGTTTCCCATGTTAAACTCAACATTCATGAAAATTTTGGTGATTTATTGAATCCATCTAGTATTTTTCCTGAATTAACACCTTTAAATACCATAAAATCCACTAAAGTTTTTCAGAATTGCAAAATTTCAAGTTCAAACAATACCCACGCAAAAAAGTTATGCAAAACCAAAGTTTATGACACCAAAATTCAATTTTCGGATCGTATAACTCGCGTTTCTTGATCTTTTTTGCAATTCCTACCCTCTCAAAGGCTGAGTTCTTTCTTACATAATACCTATACATCATATACAACACAAATATACATCCATTCTTGTCAATCAAGCGTTATCATCGTTTGTTTTTGTTTAGGGTTTGATTTGTCCGAAAATTGTCAAATAGTTTGTGTTTTGGATCCATGTGCCAATGTTTTATACCATCAAACAACATGTATGATCTTATTACATCTTATTTATGTTAAAAACACCCCAAAAATAATCAAGGTTCTATGGATCAAAATGGTTTCTTCTTGTCAATTATATGTTTTAGTATGAAAATCACATGAAAAACTATAAAAAAACACTAAGATACCTTAGATTATGGATGAAAGATGTTAGGATTTTGCTGGAATAGGTTGTTATAAGCTTGTGAGAGTGTTTCGAAAGTTATAAAAATGAAGCAGAGGAGAATAATGTCACACCCCAACTTGCAGCGGAAGAAAAAAATACGGGATGCAATAGACACCTCTGGTACAAGCACATTGTTTATAAAGACACTACATTTTATTACTTACAAAGCGTTGATTACATACTACATGTATGTTACAACTGCGTGTTTCCATGAACCACATAAGTCTTCTAAGCTACATGCGTCTATATCAGGATTCGTCTATCAACACGTCTTGAACAACATACATGGATCACATCACTCTCAAGTTACATGAAATGCATGTTAGTTTTAAAAAGGGTTAGCTAAACGCTGCGTGAGTTCCACTGGTTTAGTTGTTGTGTAACAATATGGATTCACAAGTTTAATTGCACTGGTCAAAGTCACAATGACGGTCACAGTCATAGTCGTAGATGGAATTACACGAGGACACAAGTGAAACCTTGACCTGTCATAGTCACTCCGTGTCATCATCGCACCAGGTCGTATCACCGCAGACACTTCCCACCGGGCCGTGTCAAGACATGCACGTCATCCCGGCAACTGAGTCATGTAAAGTTCAATGTTCCCCTGCAGTTATGCCTAACAACATAACCGAATTCAGGACGCGTGCAGTTGCCTAGTCACCGACACACAGTGTCACCTAGACACTGCCTGGAGCAACTGGTTTATCAGACCAATAGTACTATCCACTGCCCATGGCTTACGCTAATCACTTGTAGAAGGGAGGTAGTTCGTGTGTTAGATAATTCACATCATCACAAGTTGGTGCAATTAACACAGTTTCGTAACATGCCAATCATTACAGAAAATAGTCAAACAGTTTACAAGTGGGAGAGAAAACTCACTCCCAAATTGGTTTATTCAACACAATTTTAACATGCAAGTCCCCAGAAAACAGTAAAACCATTCAAAAGTGGGGAAGTGAAACTCTGAGTGCGAGTAGTGATCTCAACGCAAGAGTGATCAAGCAACTGGATCAACTTTAATAATCCACATGCAAGTATGGACTCAAATTAGTATCTAAGTTGGTAATGGTTATAACTTGGATCTGGTCAGGAGTTTTTACTCCAGATTGAGTCTATAGGACACTGGTATGGTGATGGACGTCAGGGTAGTATTAGTTTTCAGTTTGGCTTCCGGGCACCGTTTCGCGTGCCAGCCAAAGTCAGTAGTTTATCGTGTTCGGATAATGGTACGGGAATAAGTGTTCTAAGCTACATGCGTCTATATCAGGATTCGTCTACCAACACGTCTTGAACAACATACATGGATCACATCAGTCTCAACTTACCTGAAATGCATGATAAGTAATTTGTTTATGATAAGTAATTTAGATAATGTGACGGGTGTAATGTGATAAAAGCATGATGGATACACCGTTGGTACTTCCTATATATAAGTGCTTTCATCGTATTACACACCGTGTCCTTATCTAAATTTCTTGGAACAATGTTTTCGAACGATGTCACATAACGATTTTCACTTAAAGATATAAACCATACGAAGTTTTCTTTTAAATCAATTTATAACGTGGTTTTACAAAAAGAAACATTTTGGTCAAGATTCATGGTTATAAGATTTTTCACAAACTTTAACTAACTAGTTGTGGTTGGTTAACTATATTGCAATATCAAACACATATGATACAAGTATTCATTCATCGGCTCGAGTAGCCCGACGAGGTATTGCAATATGTATACGAGACCATGAATTCGACTCACTCACAAAACCTATGTACTCGCCGGCATTCTTTTAAGCTGACTCGTTTTCACATATGTTTCAGGGAACAATGCTTGATTGTAACGCCTCGCGTTTTCCATACTTTCTATTTATAGCAAGCTCATGTTGTAATTCTATTTTTGGAAATCCTTGTATTCGTATCCTTCATTTCGTTGTAATCGTTGTAATCGAGACTTGAATCATAATGGAAAATACATGTTTATCTTTATACTTGTTATACACAATCATACTTGTTCATACATACTCATACATAATACATATACTTGAAAATGTGACATACTTGTTAATACGCGATGTTGATACATTATACATACATTATACGTGACATTTATACTCTATCACGATCATTTGGTACATACACATATGTTATGATATGCTTCATATACTTAAAATGCACTTTTTATGCTTAAAACACCCTAAAACCATCAAATATAAACTTCAGGGACCTAAAATGACAAAAATAAACTTCTCTAGCAACTCGCGGGCCGCGAGCGTGTAGGCCTTTTCTTCTCGCTCCCCGCCAGTCCCCCTTATCCGCAGAAAGTTTATTCAGCTCATGGGTTGGTCAATTTTAAGGCACAAGGATTATGCCCCTTGCACTAAATGCACACCAAACTTAACCCTAATCACATCCTATATAAACCAACTCATTCCCACCCTTCTCTTACTTTACAAACTCACTATTCCTTACTCTAAACACTCTAAAATCAGTTGTTAAACTCAGAATCTGAGCAGAAAGTTCAAGGTTTTCAAAGTGAGTTCTAGCTCACTTCTACCTCTCTTTTCTCATTATTTCTTCCTTCTTAGCACTTGGGACACCTCTAGGCTTGTTTCCTTAGGTTTTTCCATGGAAAACCAATATGGAACTCCTTCATATTTGAGGTTGAAGTGCAAGAAACTTTCTGTTTTAAACAAAACTCTTTCAAAACTTGTTTAATCTATTTGAAACTTGAGTCTAACTCATCTCAAACCTATGTCCGAATGCTTACAACACTATTTGTGGTTGGTTAGGCTTAAAAACAAGGTTGAGACAATCAAATAAGAGGATTTATCCTCACAATAATTCTGTTTTCATAGATCTTCAAGCTCACAAGTGGTGCAAGTTCATAAGTTGTTCATGTGTGTCCACCTTGTTTAGCTTTGGCTATCCTAAACTTTGAGACCACACATCACTTGAAGATTTTCATCATTATCCCAAGTAGTTTGCTAGTTCTAAAGTGTCACAACCCCGCCTAGCCGTTGACGTGTGTCAATGTGTGCTCCCCAGGTTGTATTTCACTTGGCTACTTGATATCATGGTGACACAAATTATATTATTGTCATTTACATTCTTGATTATGTTCTTGTTCTAGTACCCTCCTTGTTACCCTTGGTGACTTGTGAAGTGGTGAACATCATAAGAGGTTCCAAAGTGGATGGTTAAACCTCCTACCGCATACTTGACTTACATGATACTAAGAGGTACAAAGTGGATGGTTCATCCTCCCACCTCCTACATGATTATATAACTATGTATATATTATGGACTATAATATAATCCTAAAAACCGAACCCTTGATAATGACTAAGTAATCATCTATCGAGTTATTAAGTTTTATCACTAAAGTATGTAGTTCCTTGTCACGATTCTAATAGGTCTCGAACCTATGAAACCATATCAAACCTATTCGGGTTATCATAGTGTCAAAACAAGTACTATATCTTAGTGATTATTTTCGTACTATAATACTTTATTCTGATTCCCTTTTCAATCTTGCTCGAATAATCCGAATCTTCCGTTACACTCATAACTAATACCTATGTTCTTCTTGTAGAAGGACAAGGTGTCAAACCCTAATCACAACAAGCTCGCGGAATTCTTTAAGTGGAACATTTTAGCAAAACCGTGAGTACACTCGACCCATTTACCGTTTTAATCACTTTTGGGATGTTACATGTTTATCTATCAAAATATACAAATCACAAACTCATGCTTTACATGCTCAATCCTTATACATGAATACTTGTTATGCCTAGATACATGCTTGATTATACATGCTTGATCATTAACTTAGCTAGCCCAACTTATCATATATAGCGCTATAGGAGTAGCACACCACCCGTCGGGGTTATGAAAGATTATCGTACTCATTAGTCTTGTCGCTTTTGCGACGAGGGAAGCTCGATCTCGTAAAACTTTTGTGAAAACTCAGGGTTTGATCTAGTAATGCATGATTAGTATAGTCTTTTGCTTACAATTACCATGTGGATTCAAGTTAAAGCTTTATTGTTATGCTATGTATCACCAAACTTGTGTATTCGCCTTTGCTTTTGCATTGAACTCTATTTTAAAACATGTTATAGGTTGATGAAGATGATGCCCTGAAATCGGGATAGTGATGATGACTAGATACACACATAGACGTTCGGTTTATAATTGTTGTATCAAATTTTGCCTTGATTATTGTTGTATTTGGATTTCCATGTATTGTACTCGAATATTTTACTTATGAAATGAAATCCGGTTTAATTAAATATTGTCTGTTAAGATCTGAGTTTGAATTACTTTTAGTTTTTGTTTCAAAAATGGAAACTGATTGAATTAAAAGAGATTTGCAGCGGAATAAGATGGAAAACTTTTACTACAAGCAATGGTTGTTTGTTTTCATCATCATCATCGTGCTTTCAAGTTGATTAACTTGCATGTGATTCACAAACTCCCCTCAACCTTTGCAATTACAGTTTGGTAATGAGAAAATGCAGAGAAGATGATATGCGAAAGTTGATCTTTTAAGAGACCAGTTTAAAGGTTACATGAGTTGCCTATTTATACTAACTATCTAACCTCTGAGCATCTTTGATGACGTCAGGGTTGATAGTGACATGAAACTAATATGTAACTAACTCTAAACACTGCTTATACTAACTATCAGTGCCTGGCACTGTTACATTGACTAACTAAGCTAATGACTAAACTCTGATCACTATCCTCTGTCCCTTGTTAACTCTGGCAGACCTTGAAGCTTTGTGAAGACAGATGATAGGATGAGCAGTCTTTATGGAAAGCAGTGTAAGTACATCGGAGGTTGTAACCTCTGATAGTTGAACCAAAGCTCGGATAGTGTTATTTGGCTTTATATCATCTGTTCCTTTCATAGGGTTCCATCCCAACAATCTCGTCCTGGAACAGATGAAGCCAAAAACACTTTATTCTTGGTTTTTATTCCTGAGAAGGAATTCTCTTATTTGACCTTTGAATTGGAGTTCAAAGTTAAGAGATTCCATGTCATCAGCATCCTTCACCAGCTCTAAACAATGTAGTTCTTGGAAGTCTTCTACTGTAAGCTCATAAGCATCTTCCATGGATAGTTTAGTGGCTGCGCCATCAGACTTGAGCAATGTCAATTCATGGGTTTCTTTGTCGACCTTCCATTTTAGAATTTTTGGGTCTGATGGTTTTCTTGAAGGAGCTTTTATTTCAGATGTTTGTAAATGAGCCATCTTTGATAAATCTTTATCCAGCTTGACACTTGTATCATCTGTGTGATAATCAATCATATTCTGAATCCCTTCTTTGATAAACGTATCCTCAAACTCTTTGTCAGTCTTATCATTCATCTCCCCTTGCTTTTTCCTGTGTTGCAGGGCAAGTGTGGAGTGGGCAGATGTTGAGCTGGACTTTTTAGAGAGTTAAGCTCTGAGGATAGCATCTTCTTTTGAATAGTCAGGCTTGGGAGGCATGGATGGATCCTTTTTCCTTCTCTCTTCCAAACTTTTGTAAGTTTCTATCACCCTCACCTCACCCCATCTCATCACTTGGTTTTTGGAACCATAATGATTTTGAATCAGTTCTTGCTTCATTCTCTTCAACTTCAAGGCATTTTCAGTGATATCTTTCTTGTATAAATCCCAGTTGGGAGAAGTTGGCTTTTTAAGAGGGTCTTTCAACATTTCTTGCATTCTGTTGATTTCCTCCCTTAGTTCATCTATGCTCCAATCACTGAATTGTTGCCTTGTTGCCTTATACATCTTCTTTTCCATAATAGACTCAATGAGTTCACTCTTGAGCAACTTATCTTCCCTTACGGACAACTGGTTGCTCAGATCCTTGACAAAATTTTGTAGAATGGTGACTTTACTCAGTTGAAAGGACATGATAATCTGTATCTCTCTATCATTTTTACCAGCTGATTCTCTTTTGGCAATATCCTCTGCTTGCTTCTTTTTCAATTCTAGATAGGCATCAACATTTGCTGGTCTTAGATAGCCATCAAGGGATAGAATTGTTCTTTTGTCAGGGTCATCCTCTGGAAAGAAACTTAGGATCTCTTCCCTGACTGCTGGTAAATCAAGAGGATACAACTTTGATGCAGGAATGACTTTAAGAGTTGAAGAAGTTGTAAGCACTGATGTGGGGATCACTGGTGTTGATGATAGTGGAAGAGGTACAGAGATCTCATCATCATTTATCACTTTTGTGATTTTCCTCCTTTTAAACCTTAAAGTAGGTGATGTTGGTTGTGGGATTTTTGGTGGTGTGGATAATGGTTGAGTTGATGTGGGAAATGTGATCATGGCAGTGGATGGAGTTGCATCTGTTGCAACCTCTGCTGTATCAACAGATGTTGACACAACAGTTGCTCTAACATCTGCTTATGTGGATGTGGGTTGTGGTTTTGAAGATGTGATAGGTTTTTGAGAGGTAGAGGTTTTCATGGTTGGATTGGTTTCAGGCTTAGTTTTAGGAGGTGTGGATGTTGGATGCCTGGCTTTTCTAACAGGAGCTCTTTTTAATGAAGTACCAACCTCTCCTTTTTATTTTTGATGATCAATCTTTTTCTCAACCAACACTCTACTCTTCTCAATCACATTCTTCTTGTGACTAGCCCTTGCCTTGGCCACAATTTCTTTAGTTAAATCTATCTTCTTTGAACCATCAGGCCTTGGAATGTTTAATATAGGTCTGGCGTTATCATCATCTATTGTTAGCTTCTTTGGACCCAAAGGTTTCTCCCCCTTTTTGGCTTCATCTGTTGTAACAAATAACCGTTGGAGGTGCATGGCCAGTGGTTGTGAGTAGATGTGCTTTGATGGCTTTAATGTCTGCTGCAGTATCTTGATACCTTGATTCAAACATGTTTCTAACATCATTCATCTGGTGCTTGTGTTGTAAATCCAAATACTGTTGTTGATGTTGAAACAGAGGGTTAAGAGCTTCCTTGAGATCAGCAGTGGATAGAACAGAGGGTTGACATTTTATAGCTATCATCTGCTTTAGTAAATCTTTGATTTCATCAACAGAGTTTTCTATTCTGGTCACTCTCTCTGTCAAATCCTGGTATTTTAGATCATCACCTAATTTAATAGGATCATCTGAACTCCTACCAGTGGTGGTAGTTATATCTATGTTATCATGAGCAGTGGTTTTAGGACCAGCTTCAAACATAGATGCCCCTTTGTCTTGGTACTGGGGACTTCCCACAATAGAGGTAACAGTTGTTGCCTCAGCAGTGGTTGCCTTCAACCAAGTCTTATTAATGAAACCACTATCCAACTGAGAACTAGGGAGTTCAGCAATTGTAGTGGCTGCTTGTGTTGAACTATCACCAAAGGTTACATGTAACCCAAGGGATATAGCCTCTTCATTTGCTGATGGGCTAGCAATGAATAAAGAATCAGACCCAGCCACTGGATGAAGTATATTATTAGTAATAGGTTGTTGAGAAGTGCCGGTTTGTGTCTAAACTAATTCAATTGTATTCAGCAATGGTACAATTATGGATGGAAGTGAAGGTATTGGTGAAGGTGGTTGAGTAGAAAGCGACATTGCCCTGAGAGAGGGGCTGTGGAAGATAGACCCAAGTGGATCTAGAGCTTCATAATTTGGTGTCCCTGTGTCTACAACCTTTTCCTTTTGTGAGGAAGAAGGAGGAGTTTCAAAGCCGGTGGGAGATCTTTAAACCATCTGCTGTGAAGAAGTAGCAGCAGTGGTTTGTGACTTTGGTGCTGTCACAGGGTTAACCTCTGGGATCTCATCTTCCAGAGGACCCTTTTTGGGTTTGGTGGGATTTTTGGAAGTTGTTTTAGTTTTCTTTTTGGAAATTTTTGGTGTGGGTTTCAGGGCAGCGATGTGTTGCTCTGATCACCAAGAGCAGTGGGCTCAGTAGCAAGAGGTTGAGTTTGAACATTTTATTCTGGTATAACTTGCTCATCCTCCTCTACTTGTGTTTTCTCAACTTTATCTTGGTTTGTTATTCTAGTGAAAGTTTCATGATTAACGCGACCTGGATTAACCACAACTCCAATTTTACTTTCAGGACCTTTAATTTGATCCTGTAAGTAAACACTCAAGAACCGTGGATGCATGAAAAAAGCTTTTCTTTTTTCAATATTTTTAAAATTATTCACAAGATCACTGAACATTATCTGGGAGTAGTTTAAATCGGGTTCAGTTAAAATTGCATACCCCAGATATTGCATGTTCAATGGGATTTCATTGAAAGTAGTAGATTTTGCTGAGAGACAAGTAAGAGTTGTGTGAAAGAAAAATCTCATCTCAGCAGGAAAGTTAGGTTTAAAAATGGTCATACCTTTCATCTGCCGATATAACCTCTTTCCAGAAACTCTGCTTGGATCTCATTAATAGGAAATGACACAGGGTGTTGTATGTCATTTAACTTGAAAACTTGAGAGATCGATTGGGGGCTAATTTGCATCAACCCTCCCTCTACTCTTGAAATTATTGTATAAGGAACACCATCAGCAGATGAGTGAACCTTTGCATTTTTCCAGAAATCACGAAGAGCATCAATGTGAATGGGGGCTTTGACGGTTAACATGTGCAAGAATTTAGACTTTTGCAAAATTCGAATCATTGGATGATAGCGGAGTATTTGCGTCGTTTTCTTCAAGTATGGCAGTGTAATTGTGTGGGGTTTTGATTATGAGAGTGAAAGGTGGAGGTTCTTGTTGCGATTTTGCTTTGGATTTTGAAGATTTTGATTTGGGAGCCATGGTGTTTGAGAGAAAAACTGTTTTGAGATTTTGAAATCGACACAGTTTAGGGTAACCACTGGTGAGATAAAACAGTGGTTTTATAGGAGTTTTGAAAAAGTGAACATGACATGGCATCTGTTGCAAGATCTGATGGCTAACATCTGGCCACATGTCACCTCTGAGGAGAAAAGTAACCGTTGATGTGGCAAACCACTGTTTTAGGACAGAGGTTTGGACAATACTGATTTTGTTTACAATATCAGAGGATAGCCATCAGTGGTTTTGAAGAGGTGGAAAAATAGAAGTCAGAGGATACACGTTATCAGTGGATAAGATTTTAAAGCCTATAAGAGGTTTTGAGCAAACAGATGTTGTGATCAGACTTTTAAAGATTTATTGAAAAATTACAATTTTAAACTATTTTTAAGGAATTTTTTGAATTTCTGAAAACATTTTGATGCTATATACACATGGATTTACAAGAAAACTTGTTTTTAATCCATGTTTAGCATACCAAGCCTTGAGATCAATTTTTCAAAGGTAGATGTATCCAATGCCTTGGTTAAAACATCTGCCCATTGATCTGATGTATGGACATGATGCAAAGAAATCAAACCTTTTTCATAGCAATCTCTCACAAAGTGATGTCTGATGTCAATGTGCTTTGTAGTTGAATGAGAAACTGGATTTTTAATGATATTTTCAGTAGCTTGTCTGTCCAATTTGAGTGGAGTCTTTAGTGCAGTGATACCAAAATCTAGCAACTGGTTTTGAAGCCAGAAGAGTTGAGCAGTGCAGCTAGCAGCAGCAATATACTCTGCCTCAGCAGTGGATGTTGAAACTGCAACCTGCTTTTTGCTTTGCCAAGACACTAGACAATCACCTAGGAATTGACATCCTCCTGATGTGGACTTCCTTGTACTTTTACACCCAGCAAAATCACTATTTGAAAAACCTGAAAGCTCAATATTTCCATTAGCTGGATACCAGATACCAAGTGTTGGAGCACCTTTTAGGTATCTGAATATCCTTTTTACAGCAATAAGGTCAGACTTTCTAGGTAATGCCTGTGATCTGGCACAAACACATGTTGCAAACATGATGTCTGGCCTGGATGCAGTTAGGTACAATAAAGACCCAATCATGCTTCTATAAAGAGTTTGATCAACAAGGTCATCTTTACCATCAATGGTGACTAGCTTGGAGGTTGCCATGGGTGTGCTACATGGTAATCATCCATATCAAACTTGTGAAGCAGTTCTTTCACATACTTGTTTTGATGGATAAATGTACCATTGTGCAATTGTTTAACTTGAAGACCAAGAAAACATTGGAGCTCACCCATTGCACTTATCTCAAACTCTGCTGCCATGAGTTTTCGAAACTCTTCACACATAGCAGTGCTTGTGGAACCAAAAATGATGTCATCCACATAAATTTGGACAAGCATCAAATCTTTTCCTTTCCATTTTAAAAACATGGTTTTATCTATTTTGCCTCTAGTAAACCCTATGGATAAGAGAAAAGGATAGAGTTTCATACCAGGCTCTTGGTGCTTGTTTCAAGCTGCTCTTGGTGCTTGTTTCAAGCCATACAATGCTTTGTTGAGCTTGTAGACATGATCAGGATGGAATGCATCTTCAAAACCTGGAGGTTGACAGACATACACCTCCTCTTTGATTTTTCCATACAAAAATGCACTCTTTTATATCCATTTGAAACACCTTAATGTTGTGGTTAGCAGCAAAAGCTAAGAACCGGCGAATAGCTTCCAACCTTGCTACAGGAGCAAAAGTCTCATCATAGTCTATACCTTCTTCCTGTCTGTAGCCTTGAACCACGAGCCTTGCTTTGTTTTTGACAACAATACCCCTTTCATCAGTTTTGTTCTTGAAGACCCACTTTGTGCCAATTGGACTTACATCTTTTGGCAGTGGCACAAGCTCCCAAACTTGTTGTCTTTTGAACTGAAGGAGTTCTTCTTGCATGGCTTCTACCCAGCTGTTGTCTTTCAATGCCTCTTGGTACTTGACTGGCTGTATGAGTGATAGAAAACCAGCAAAAAGACAAATATTTTAGGATTGGCTTCGTGTGAGCACCCCACATTTGATGTTGCCAATAACTTTACTCTTTGCTTTGAAGGCTTTTTGTAACCTTCATAAGAATGAGGAACCTTTTTATAAGTAGGTTGGCCATACCCTCTTGGAAATGAGTTTGAAGGTGGGGCATCTGTCACTTGCACCTCTCTTTGAACAGAGGTTTTGTTTAAGGTTTTTGTAATAGATGTTTCAATTGGTTCAAAACTCTGCTTGTATTTATTTCCAACAGAACCTGAACTTTCTCTTTCAAGTGCTTTTGCCTTGATCTCTTTTACCTTTTGTTCATAGTTTTTGAGATAGGAACACTGTTGAGTTGAGTGATTTGTTTTGCTGCAGATGGTGCATTTTGAAGAGTTTTTGATAACACACGTTTTGTTAATGTCATAGGCTTTTAAAAGAAAATAATCTGCAGCCACATGATTTCTTTTTTCACAAAATTCACAAAACAAGTTTTTAATCTTTACTCTTCTTTTCCTATCAGAATTTTTCTCAGCAGTGGTTGTAACCTCTGCTGGCACATCTTTGATAGGGATCACCAGTGCTTTTGGGGCTTTAATACCATCAGTGGTTGTGAACTCCATTGGCTTAAAGTTCTCTAAGATATCACATTCATCTGACCAGGTTGGTTTAAACTGATATTTTTCAATTTCTTTATCTTTTGTTGAAACCTCTGGTTTTTCCAAAACAATTTTGTTTTCAGCTTTATCTGTGATTTTTATCTGTTCACCAGCCAAATTTTTAGGGACAACTTCAACCAACTCAGAATCAATTTCATCAACATTTTTCTCATTTTGGTCATAGGCTCTAAAACCTACACCAAACTTGATGTTGCTCTTGATCTGAGCATCAAACATAATTTCATAACTTTTGCAGGACTCAACCCATTTTTCACAAGTGATTGGGTTTCTTCTGACTCCTTTTTACAAACTTGGTATTTTTCTACCATAGTTTGGAGTTGGTCCTTGGTTATGCTTGATTCATGTCTTAGGCTACTCATTTCAGAATCTTTTTCACTTAAATTTGATTTTAACTCTTTAATCAGTTTTTCAAAATTAAGTTCATCTTCTAAAATTTTGTTTCTCAGGTTTTCATTCACCTTTTTGATGTTTGCAAAAGCAATGATGCATTTGTCAGAACATAGATCTTTAAGGATCTGAGGTGATACCTTTGTAGCAGCCATGAGAGCACAATCACACTCATCTTCACACACATCAATGTTCCATGGGTCAGTAGGAGAGTTCTTTTCCTTATCAGCAGCATTTTCTCTTTCTTCACTTGAAACCACAGTTTCATTATAAACTTGAACTTCATCAGATTTTGACACTATCTCCACAGATTCAACACCTTCAGCAATTGTCTCTAAGGCCATTAAACAAAATTCTTGTTCAACATTATTTTTGGCCATTAAAGCAAAGTTTTCATCAGTCAAATCCTCAGGCAAACTGCTCCAGTCAACATAACTTTGTGTGAAAAAGTTTCGTTGACCAACCTCTGCTGGACTAGCAGTTGTTTGAGCAAGTTGTGTAATAATGGGTGCTTGTTGAACAAGCACTTGCGGATTAGATGGTGCCTGAACATATTGAATTTGTGGAGCAGTGGATTGAACATAATGCACTGGAACAGTGGTAGCAGGATGTGCAAAGTGGGCAGTGTTTTGAACATGTTGAGCATGGGCATATTGGGAATAATGAGCAGTGTTTTGTGTGTGCTGAGGTCTAGGGCCAGGATGAGTCACTATTGGTCCAGAACTTTGAGACCTGCATTCTCTGGCAACGTGTCCTAGCCTATTACACTTATAACACTTGACTTTTGATTTATCCAGCCCAACCTTCGACCCCCCATGCAAACCTGGGAATTTTCTACCAGTTCTCTTATAAAATTTACTAGCCCTAACACTCAATAGGATCAGTTGGTGCAAAATATCCATTTCCTCAAAATCAAAAGGTTCAGTGTGTTGTAAATCATTTAGCTCAAAGGATAGGTTGTTAGAGGTTTGGCTTTCCCCACTAGTAGTAAAAGCATAGTTGGGTGCATATGTTTCAGATCCAAAGTTCCCACCAGCTGTAATATCTATATAGTGATCATAACTTTGGTCTTTACTACTGCCAGAGCCCTCTTCTTGGCCAAAAGAGCTGTATTACCAAATGAGTAATCATCAGTCATTTTGCCAGAATCTTGCAACTTCTTTTTCTGGTTTAACTCTCTCTCATAAGTGAGGAGTATCCCATGAAGTTGTGTCAACGACATTTCTTTAAACCCAACAGATTTTCGCGTTACATAAGCTATCGTCTCCCACTTATCTGGTAACGATCTAAGGAAACGACTATTAACAGTCCAATTAGGAAAACCACGTTAACCAGTCTAAGTTCACTGATGAGACAGCTGTAATGTTCAAATTGTTGTGTTAGAGACTCTCCTTACAAGTGACAAAACGTTTCATACTGCTGATTTAGAACTTCTCTATTACTTTCTATCACTTCCTCAGTCCCACCGAATTGCTCCTTAAGTGCATCCCATAACTCCTTTGCACTATTGCAATGGAGTAGACCAGCATAAATTTCATTGGGTAAGGCCGAAGCAACTATGCTAAATGCCTTAGCATCCAATTCAATTTTCTGGAAATCCTCTGTGCTTGGAACCATTGGAACGTGAGGTCCATAAGCAACAGATTTCCAGCAACCGGTGTTTTGCTGAGCAAGGATGTGACCCATCCATCTTTGCCAAATGAAATATTCATTTCTACTGAGCATCGGCGGTTCGAACAAGGAACCAAAATTGGCATCCTGTGTGTTTTGAGACATTTTCAGTTGATTATTCACAGATTTTGTTTTAAAACTTTCAACATAATAAAACTCTGAATATCAAGCTAAAAACAACCAAACTGATTAGCAAGAGAGCTGATCTGTTCAAACCAAATCGATTGTTAGATCGAATTTGATGAATCAAGCTCTGATACCAATTGTTAGGATCTGAGTTTGAATTACTTGTAGTTTTTGTTTCAAAAATGGAAAATGATTGAATTAAAAGAGATTTGCAGCGAAATAAGATGGAAAAATTTTACTATAAGCAATGGTCGTTTGTTTTCATCATCATCATGCTTTCAAGTTGATTAACTTGCATGTGATTCACAAACTCCCCTCAGCCTTTGCAATTACAGTTTGGTAATGAGAAAATGCAGAGAAGATGATATGCAAAAGTTGATCTTTTAAGAGACCAGTTTAAAGGTTACATGAGTTGCCTATTTATACTAACTATCTAACCTCTGAGCATCTTTGATGATGTCATGGTTGATAGTGACAGGAAACTAATATGTAACTAACTACAAACACTGCAAATACTAACTATCAGTTCTTGGCACTGTTACATTGATTAACTAAGCTAACGACTAAACTCTGATCAATATCCTCTGTCGCTTGTTAACTCTAGCAGACCTTGAAGCTTTGTGAAGGCAGATGATAGGATGAGCAGTCTTTATGGAAAGCAGTGTAAGTACATCAGAGGTTGTAACCTCTGATAGTTGAACCAAAGCTCGGATAGTGTTATTTGGCTTTATATCATCTGTTCCTTTCATAGGGTTCAATCCCAACATTGTCGCAATTAGTATTGTGAGCAATGAGCAATCTCTTTCGTCCTGCCTTGATGTTTCCGCCATCGGTTGGGGTGTGACAGATTGGTATCAGAGCAATAACTATAGAGAATTAGGTAGAATTGCCATGTTCGACCGAGTCTATAGTTTAAGTGTCCATTTTTGACCATTCTTATATCATGTTTAAAACTTTATTCTCCCTTCATTGCTTCTTCCTTTCTTTTGGTCTTAAAACTTACATAACGTCTTTCCTAAGACGTTTACACAACGATTTGCACAAAATAGGTGCAATGACTTACAATTTTTGGTGAAATCATTCATTCCGCGTATTCGATTTTTCACAAAGTTACACCATCAAGCTAGGAGTGAGATCCACATCTTGATGGAATGTTGGTGCATATGGTCTGTTGCCTTCGTCATGAATGTCATTATGTATCGTGTCTGAGTGAATAGGGCTTAATCTGTGAGAAACGAGGCGTATTTAAGTGAGTTTGTAAGCAAGTTCGCTTGAGAAATAACTTGAGAAGTCAAGTTCGGCCGAACTTGACTAAGGTCAAGTTTGGACGAACTTCCAACCATCTTCGGCCGAACATGCTATATCTTTGGGCGAACTTGGTGTCTCCATGAGCGAACTTGCAAGTCTATAAATAGGTGCCTTGGTGATTTCATTTGTAACTTCAGAGATTTTGGCACAGAGACGGTGAAGCTCTGTTGGATCTGGTTCTCGATGTATATGAACTTTATATCAATGAAATCAATATTTAAATGAGTAATTCTTGTTATTCGATTAACTTGTCATTAATTTCCGCCTAATTGGACAATAGATAGCAAACTTAGGTTCCTGAGCTGTTCGTGGACGTTACTACAAGTGGTATCAGAGCCTGGATACCTAAATTTGCTGGAATCAAGACAAGAATCTCTCTATTTTCTCTCCATTCTATCATTTTTCTTAACATTTTCAAATTCTTAATGATTTCACGGTAAAAAAATGGGTGATTTTTGAATATTTCATTTTAATCACACTAATAACAAACCCCTGAGAGTTTGGACGTCAAATTCAATCATTTTGATATCAAAAAGTTCAAAAAACCATGTTTGTCAAAACCAATTCCATCGAACTTGTGACCAAGTTCGACCGAACTTGACTAAAATTCATTGAATTTTAATCAGGTTTGCCCGAACTTAGTAGTTTTTCAAGGTCTAGACACCAAGTTCGACCGAACTTCCTGAAAATTTGTTGAAATATTGCATAAGTTCGACCGAACTTAGTTGAATCATTTAAACTGAGTTGTAAGTTCGACCGAACTTGTTGATTTTGTCTCTTTAAACATCAAGTTCGCTCGAAGTTTAAAAATTCTCAAAAAATTTTCTTCAAAGATCGACCGAACTTGAAGTGTTTGTTAAAATCAGAAAAAATCACACTTAAGTTCGACCGAACTTGTTAAAGGTGAAACCAAAATTTAAGTTTCACACAAGTTCGACCGAACTTGCTTGTTACTAATCAATTTCCAAGTTGTTTTTGATCATATTCTCAGTTAATCCATCCGATTGTTAAAATTGAAATTTCCACAACGTGTTTGTTTCTCAAGTGGCTTCCTCGTCAAATGCTAATATCCTTGCGGTAAACCAGATGAATATCGACAACGAAATGGGTACTACTCAAAAGCCACCGAAGCTAATGAGTATAGACGAATTCGAAGGATGGAAAGAAAAGTTTGTGAATTGGATACAAGCGAATCAGTTCGACAGCTGGGTTACAGTTGAAGATGGCTACAAATGTCCAAAAGATGAGCGTGATCAAGATCTTCCGTTAAACAAGTTTTCACCAGGCGACAAAGCATAGTATGTCGCTGAGAAGAAGATGATTAGCTTGATTCAACAGTCAGTAAAAGAAGATATCTTGATATTATTGCCAGAGTTTGATACTTCTCAAGAATTATGGCACTCTCTCTGTGACAAATTCAAAGGAGGTGATGAAATGATCAAGAGCAAGAAGGCCTTAATCAAGACAGAATTCGAGATCTTTACGATGATTAAAGGTGAAACTATGAAGCAAATGATCGATAGATACTGTCACCTCATGGTCCAGATGCGAAGACATGACATTAAAAGATCTACCGAAGAGCAAATCGAAAAGTTGGCCGATGCACTTCTAGAAGGTGAATGGACGACATACTTAACAATTCTGAAAAATAGTCCATCTTGGAGACATTTCAAGTTATCATCTTTCATCGATAAATTAGAAGGTCATGAAATGGAATTGATGAAGATTGCAAAGTCAAAGAACGCTAATGTTGTTCAAGATGTCGGTGTCTATTACAAAGGAGGTATACAAGATACTCCGATTCAAAGCCCGAAAATTCAAACAGCTTTTAGTGCAAATGCAAATTCATCTCTGAATCAAATCTCTCCATATTCTAGCTATTCTAGTGCTAGTTCAAGCTCTTCATTCCAAAATCAGACAAGTCAAGCTAGTTCTGATTCAAATGTTTTCCAGTGCAACATAGCAGTCGATTTGAAGAATGTATTTCCAGAAAAGGTGGCTAAACAACACATAGCACTTCTCGCTACCGTTCTCGAATCATATGAAAGCCTTGTTGCTGGAAAGATAGGTAATCCAAAATGATGAAGAAGATTATGATCAGGTAGACGAAGAAGAATTGGAGCTGATGGATATCAAATGGAGCGTTGCGTCCATTATCAGAAGAGTTACCAAGTTTGTGGCACTCACCGGGAGAGATATTGGTAATTCAAGCAACAAGCTTGGATTCGACAAATCAAAAGTCACATGCTTCAGGTGTCGACAAAAAGGAAATTTCAAACGCGAATGCAGTAATCAAGAAGCAAATGGAAACCAAAATCCTTTCGGAAGCAACAATGAGTACTACAAGAAAGCTCTTCAATATAAGCCATATCCAAAGAAAACACAAATTGAAGTAGAAGATAAATCTGCAAAGAAATCCGAACAAGCTATTGGTGCAAATCATGAAGAAGATGGTTTTGACTGGAACAATTACATCGGAAAGAAAACTGGAGTTGCTATGATGGCAGAAGTTGTGAATGAAGCTGAAACTTCATATCTTGATGCTGCTTTGGAAAATGCAATATTGGAAGCTTACATGCGGAGAACTGAGGAAGAAGAAATAGCTTATGCCGAGATGCAGAAACAAGAAGCCTTGAAAGCAGAGACCGAAAAGGTAAAAGCTGAGGTAAGAATGTCTGAAAAGGAAGTTGTGAAAGTTGTGGAGGTTGAAAAACCTTGCACAAAGTGCACAAGTCCTTGTGAATCATGCCTTGATAAGGTCAAAATCATAAGAGAATTAACTGAACATAATGAAACTTTTCGTTATGATTACAGAAACATGAAAGAAGCTTATGATAAGATACAAGGCAAATATAAAAATGTCGAAAAAGCTAATCTTGAAATTGCTGCTAATGAAAAAATATTAAAAGCAACAGTGATTGAAAAACAAAAAGCAATTAACATGTATATCAACACTATTGCTGAAACAAAACGTGAGCTTCATGACATAAAAATTGAAACAGAACGTGTAAGACAGCTTTTGAAAAGCTACACCACAAATGCTTATGTCATTGATCACATTCTTCCTACGATCAAATCACAGGAAAATGACGGTAAAACCAAAGCGTAAAGAATACGGAAGTGTTCCTTCACCATTCCTTGAAAATTATTCTTTCAAAAAGGATGATGAAGTTGAAAAGGCATTTGATATACTACTTTTATCTGAATTGAAAAAACAATTGCCTGAGAACATTGAAATAGACTTTCGAAATCAAACGATGACATTAAAGCAGTGGTAGAAAATCTAGTAAAGAATGTTTTGGGAAATGATTCTGATGATAACAGTTCTGATTCACAGTCCGAAAATGACGATATAGCATCTGAAAATGATCTAAGTGATGATCCTAACGTGAACATGTACAAAGTTAAGGATTCTGATAGATTTCGATGATAGCTTCCCGATTCGGAACGTGAAAGAAGATCAACTTGATAAATTTTTCAAACTTGTGGAAGTTTTGTCAGATGATCTCGAGAAAAATCAAAAGAAATTTTATTCTAAACCCAAAAGGAATTTTAACAACTACCGTAGAATGGTGGTGATTTTCCTGAGAACAGGAGAGCAGGTTTGTGTTTGGAGGATGAAGAAGAAGAACCAACAAAGAAACCGAAGTCAACATTCCAGGAATACAAAGGTAAACACATGAAGTTTGTGTATGGAACAAATACGGTTCAGGAAGAAGGTAAGATTGGTAAGCAATCTAATGATGAGTTCAAAAAGGAGAAAGAACTTCGGGATAAGGCTAAGATCAAGCTCACAAGTGGTGTAAAACCCACTAGTGGAAATGTTACTGATTCAAGGACATGCTTTAAATGTAATACAATTGGTCATATTGCTCGAAAGTGCCTGAATCTAAAGCCTATGTTTTCACGAAGAAAAAATGTTTCAAAAGAAGAAAAACAGAAACAACCAGAGATTGTAAAATCCAAAAATGAATCTGTTTCTGAAATAAAACTCAAAAATGAATCAAAGTTTGAAAACTCAGTTTTTGAGAAAGGTGAAATTCAAAGTCAAACAAAAACGATGATTCACGTTTTTATATCAAGAAAGCAAGATTCATGTCACAATCCTGAGTTGTAAAAAGGAAATTGTCTGAAAATGGAAAGTCTGTTACTGCTAAGACTAATAATGTCAAATCAAATGAAGCAGTCATGAAAAATGATATTTCAAAGTTGAAAAATGATTTTCTAAAACAGACAGACAAAGAAAAGGTCGAAAAAGTTTCAAAATTGAAATTGAACGAAATGTTTGATGAAAATTTTGATTATGATGATGGTTACGATTTGATTACGTTGATTATCAAGTTCAACCCGGGACCAAAAAGGCTTGGGTTTCTTTTTTCAAGTAGTTACTTTCGTGTGTAGGAGTTTCGAGATCCACTTTACCAAAGTTGATTCAGGAATAAGGAAGCTACGGTTCGTTTTAACTTATCCAGAAATGTCATATCTTTGTCATTTTGAGGGTGAGTAGTTAAGAAGAAAAGTTTTTGAAATTACAAGTAAAATCCACACCGTTGAACAGAAAAACTGATTTCAAAGTTCTTACAAGTTCAAACTGCTTTTACAAGTGGTAAATGAGTTTAATGATTGTTTGTTAAACAATTGCAGATACAGGATTGAGAAAAAGGATCAGACGACGAGGTCACGGGATCCACATTGGTTTGTTACATTATTTTTAGAAGAATTTCTTTAAATCTAAAATCCAAAAATATGTTTTTGATTTTAGGGGGAGTAAGAAAATTTTAAAAATTATTGAAAAATAAAAAACATATGAAAAAGTTGAAAAGTACAAAAACATAAAAAAATTCAAAAAGAATTTGTTGTCAAAAAGGAAATGATAGTATATCAATGGACTATCACAATACGCTAAAGATTTGTAAAGTTTAAAAGTGATAAACAAGTCTTACTGTGGATATGTCGATAGGCTTTACACGTTCAGTAGATTGTCTCCGGGATATAAACTAAATTTTACAGCTGCTTAATCTTGTGGATTAACACATCTTGGATATATGGACTTATTACTCCGAAATTTCGATTGAAGGGTTGCCTGATTCTGAGATACGAGGTCTTTATAGATAGTTGATATCTGGGGTATTATACAAGTTCTTCTGATTTTGCAGAAGCAATAGCTTAGAACTTATATAATGCTTGTTGCTAAAAACCCCAAAATAGCATGCAATTGAAAAAATCGAAAGATCTAATCATTTGCAATGCTGAAAAGATTCCTTAAGTGGAACACTCTTGAAAGACGAGCCTCCATCCTTTGTCTGTACGGTAGTACTAACCTGAGCTCTCAAGGTCTCGCATAACCCAGATACAGATATCAATTACGCTATACTCACCTGTAAGATGAAATCTAGGGAGTCTGGATTCGGGAGTATATTCAAGAGGTGGGAACCATAGTTAAGTCAAGTTTCATAATTCTTAACTAACATATCTTGGAACAATTGAGAAACGTGGTGAAGTTTAAATGGACAAACATATCGACAATCTAGGCAAATGAGTTTAAAACTTAAAGTCTCAAAAGGGTCAACGGTACTAGTGATATGTCTCAATAAAACTGATATGATCCTTAGACACAAATTCACAAAAATATGTTTGTAAAAATGTTTGTACATAGTTTACTTTACTTGTTAAAAGTTCTGTAAATACTTTACTTACTTTTTAAAATCCAAAAAGATTTTCAACGAGCCAATGTCAGAGAACGGATCATCGAAGTCTGGTAAGAAAAAGTTCATTAATTTAAATCTTTAAAATTGAAGATATTATCAGTTGTTCACAACGTGATTAGCCAAGGTCATTAAGTTGGACTTGGCGAACAAAAATTAGTTAATCAAGGTCATTAACTTGGACTTGATCAACTAAGTGGATTTTCTCTAATCAAATGATAAAAATGTGAAAGTTAAAAGTTTTTGAATGTTAAATATTTCAAGATCATTAATTTGAACTTGAAATAACTGAAAATTGAAGATTAAAATTTGAAATACAAGTAGTGTACAGGTGGTACAAAATTTCAAAGTTAGAATCTGAAATGTTTATTTGAATTCCCAAGTACTTTGAAACAGGAAGTAAAGTTTTAGGGAGAGCAGGATGAAATGTAATTGAAGATAAAGCTCAAAGCTAGGGGGAGCACAGCTCATAGCATGGGGGAGCTTGGAGATTAAAGTGTTATCAAGAAATTGAAGATAAAGATGAAAATTGATGATCAAAAAGTTTATACTTATTCAAGAACGAAGATAAAGACTTAGAAGCTTATTTGAAGTCTGATGACTACGGGGTACTCAAGAAAGATTATGACACTGGAGAAACCCTGGGTGCATGTTGATCATAACCACCCTGCCGTCACTGTTCGTACATGGATAACATCATCCCCATCACTATCTATCTTGGTCATGGGGGTCACTGCTAACACTCACAACCATCCTCCATCTCTATTTTCGAAGTCGAACGACCATGGCAGGTAACCTTTTTCTCTAATCTCGCCCCCTCTATTTTATTTTCTCTCTCTCTTTAGTTTTTTTTCTGTATTCAGAAAGTGTGTGCTTATTAAAAAAGATAACTACTAAATTAATGGGCAGGAAAAAGACCAAAATACCTTCACGTGTTGCATGCGAGGTGACTTATCTAAGAAATCAAACAAAGTTTGTGCAGAAGGTGGATTTTGGCAACAAAAACCAAAGTAAAATGTTGATTCTACGGCTTTTAAACTTAAAGGTATAAGGTGCAAGTTCGGGTATATATAAAAGTTGATTTGTGTAATTTGGTCTTGTTAATATGACAAATGGATTCGAATTCTCTTATAAGAATATTATTTGACAGCTAAATTGCTTTTTAAATCTGCAAATAAAAGTAAATGTTTTTCTAAATACCGCATTGGTTATGTTTGAATCAATGTATTAAATATTTTCATTAATTTCATTATATTATCTTATCTTCGAGCAATTTCTTTACTCGTGTTATGTTAAAGAGTTTGAACGATGATAAATACGCATTTTAGATGAATGTTAAACCTTCCTGTAAACTCTATTGAGTTGTGAGTATGTTGTGTGATTAGTTATAAAGTAGGATTAAGGAAGCTATTGTTTACTCATGTAAACAATGATTGCTTTATTAGTAATTAAATTCTAATTTCATTAAAAGTGTCACGTTTTCGGGTTAGAGTGTTACAATGTGGATACATCATGACACCAAATTCAATATTACAACACGAGTTGTTCATGTAATATTGTGTTATTTAGGTAAATAATGTGCATTAAATAATAGTACAATTAAAATGATATCTTAATGAAGATATATAATGTATTTAATGTTTACATACATGTACAGCTATATAAGAAGTGTTCCATCCAGAACAGCCATCATCTCTTCATTCTTCATAGAAAAACAATATTAAGCAATATCAAACATCAAACTAATGGCTTTCACATCAAAACACTTTCTTGTGCTAACATTTTTTATGTTGGCATTTCTTTTCGTGACTTTTGTTCCATGTTATGGTATGAGATTTTTCTTTGGCTTTCCACACATTGAAGAATTTTTAAAGGTACTAATAAAATGTTTTTCTATACAGCTCCTGATCCAGCATGTCTTGGAGATTGTAATGCAATAAAGGAGGATTGCTTAACTCTTTGCCAAAGACTACACTTTGGAACTGGTTCTTGCACAGGAAATCCACCTAGGTGTTGCTGTCATAATTAGTTTGGTTATTTAAATGTTGGTAGTATGCCCCGCACTACTAAGTTAGTGGTTCTCATGTAAACCATTTCATGAGGATTTTGATTTTTAATAAAACTACCAAATTCGAATATGAATTATCCTTATATTCTCAAAGTTCTTCATCTTATTGTTTTTCTCTATTTGTGGTATTGCTTCCAGATTTTAGTTGTCTTGTATGATTTTTACGTGCTAAACTTTGTCATCAGCCGGAAAGGTTGAAAAATTGTTGGCAAAGATGTGCGGTTTACCATCAAAAGAACATCACAAAATTTACAAATATCACAAATCGAATTTGAATACTTGTGATTTTTGAACCATATCTGCCGGAGTTCATGGTTTGGAATATAATAGCTTTCTAATCATACTTGAATCCAATTTCAAAGAAGAGAATAATCTGAAACTGATTTGAAAAACTCGTCTAATTCTATTCTGATTTTTTTAATAATACAAAACCCTCTTATTTTGATGCCCTCAAATAAATATTTCCTTAACATCGACAATTAAAACAAAACTAATTTAAGGGAGCTTGCTTTCTACCATCTTTACCTGCATAAGCTAGAATGCGTCCTATTGGATGAAACAGCCAGATTTAGGAAAATTGGTGAACGGAATTCTAATTACAGGTTTTTAATTCGGATATAAAATGAACGAATCGTGTTAGCTAGTATTCAAATTAAAATCTCAATTAACCAATAATATATTACATAACCAAACATTCTAGTATAGTACATAGTTCTAAAGCAAAATCAGAGTTCAAATAACAAAACATAAATAACATGATACATGTCTCTAAGTAGGGTAGTCGTCACTTACATGCCAATCGTATCTTCCTAAAACTCTCATAGCTTACCTACACTTTAACCTGATGTGTATACTAAATGTTAGCTTTGCTGAGTGAGTTATAGTTTCATAAACATCTTTGATACTTTCACACACAGGGTAGGGTTCTAGCGTGAACACTAGTATATTTGTGAACTGAGTAAACAAATCCTGACCATTGATTTACACATGTGTATGGCTAGGATTTCATCATCCTCATAAAATACACTAGTGTATTTCATCATCAAATCCTGGCCATTGATTTACACATGTGTATGGCTAGGATTAGTTCGTACGGTTCGCAAATACACTAGTGTTCACTCTTGAACCTAATACTTCACACATAACATAACAATTTCATCATACACAACTTTGTGTAAAAACATAGTAATCACGTATCATAAGGGTACATAAACTGAAGTAAAAATATTTTGAACATACATTAGAAGTTAAAACATTTTAAATGTCTAGTTTTAATAAACATAACATAACATAACATTGAGACCACATGGGACTCGTGAGGGATCTTTAGCACTCATGTACCATTAATTGTTAGCTTCTGGAGTGAGGCGGTTGCAGCGACATGTTACACATTGAATAGGGTCTTAACTGTCAAACCGACTAAAAAGACTTGCTTTGAAATGATCAACCGAAGGAAACCAAATCTGAAATATCTAGAACCGTTGGTGCACCGTGCACAGTGATTGATCAAGATGGAAAATTCGATGCGAAAACGCTTGATGGTTTCTTTGTTGGTTACGCTAGTCCGCTAAGGAGAGTTTTTGTTCCTGCTTTGAGAATAGTGATCGAAGCGCAACACGTTGATTGCTTTCGGTACACAACTCTTATTCAGAGGAAAGGCGATGCGTGGTTGTTCAATTACCAAGATTTGTGGAAGTCATTTGATTTGCCAGAAGAACCGTCTGAAGAAGAACTTGCAGCTCTTTATTATCTTCAACAGTCGGCAAATCAAGAACAGATTCTAAGGCCAGTTCTGGTTAATCAACCCACTATTGGTTCTACAACTTCTTCTGTTGCAGGTGCGAGTAATAGTGGTGTTCCAGTTGAACAAGTTTCTGAAGCAGAAATAACACCTATTACAACTCCAGCAAATATTTCCCTTGAACCGGGAAGTACAACCTCAGAGCCAATCAGAACCAGAATTCCGACTCTGATGAAGCTCCAACTTTCGATGATAATGGAGAATCCTCCTCTGATGAAAAATCCGAGCAGATATCCAATATGCTAAACCAATCTGCTGGCCCGAGCAATCAAAATGAAGCTACATCTAGTGCTCATGAAGTTGATTTGATCGTTGATCTGAATATTTCAAATCAGAATAGTACGGTGGATGTTCCTAGTGAGGAGATGCCACGATCGTATTCATATCATCCTTCAACAAACATTATTGGAGAGTTACAGACTGGTGTGAGAACGAGAGGCCAGATCAACAAAGCATTAAGTTGTTTCTATATCCGAGTGGCTCCGAATCAAGATTACTGCTATTATTCATGTTTCATATCTTAAATAGAGCCGAAGACTGTGAATGAAGCTTTGGGTGATGAGAACTGGGTGATAGCGATGCAAGAAGAATTGTTACAGTTTGAGAAACTGGGAGTTTGGAGACTTGTAGACTTACCACCTAAGAAGAAAGCAATAGACACGAAGTGGGTCTTCAAGTGTAAGAGGGAGAGTGAACTTTAGAAAAAAAGCTCGGTTGGTTGTCAAAGGTTTCCACCAGCAAGAAGGAATTGACTATACGGAATTCTAGACATTGGTTGCACGCTTAGAGTCAATCTGCATTTTCCTTGCATTCGCAGCTTGGAAAGGTTTTAAGGTGTACCAGTTAGATGTGAAATCCGCATTTCTCTATAGTAAACTACACGAACAAGTTTATGTCGGCCAACCACCGGGGTCGTCGATCCGCTGAACAAGAACAAAGCTTATCTCCTAGACAAAGCTATATACGGTTTACACCAAGCCCCGAGAGCTTGGTACGAGATGTTATCTCAACATCTCGTTGGAAACGGCTTTATAGAGGCACAGTGGATAGTACATTTTTTACTAAAGAAGTCGGAAATCATCTATTCATCGTACAAATCTATGTGGATGATATCATCTTTGGTTCAACGGATGATAGTCTTTGCAAAGAATTCGAAAAGATCATGAAGAAAAAATTCGAGATGTCTTCTATGGGGGAAATGAAATTGTTTCTCGGATTACAGGACCAGTTACCAGACGGCACATTCATTCATCAACCAAATATGTTCATGATATTCTGAAGAAGTTTGAAATGGATAGCTCGAAGCTGCTTTCGGCTCCTCTGGCACTGAATCACGGAATTTGCATTGACGAAACAGGAACCAAAGTGGATGATATGCTCTATCAGTCGATGATAGGATCTCTTATGTATCTGACGGCACCTGCCTTTGCGCAAGATATCCGTCCAGTCCCCGAGTGTCTCACATGCAGATAGTCAAAAGAATATTCCGTTACTTGAAGGGATGTCCAAGCACCGGCTTGTGGTATCCAAAGAACGATAACTTTGATCTGACGGGATATGCTGATTCTGAATTTGGGGTGGACAAGCTGAATTCAAAATCTACGACGGCTGGTTGCCAGTTCTTCGGAACTACATTAGTAACGTGGCAACGCAAGAAACAAACCATGGTCTCTCTCTACTTGTGAGGCATAATACATTTCTGCTTCCAGCTGTTGTTCACAAATCCTATGGATTCAACAACAGATGAGGGACTATGGATTGCAATTTCTTTATACGCCTTTATATGTAGATAATAAGGCAGCAATCGACATCAATAAAAATCATGTTCATCACTCTCGAACTAAACACATAGAAATTCGTTATCACTTTATTCGTGATTGCTACGAAAAGAAGTTGGTGCGAATAGAAAAAATCTACACCGATGAACAAAAAGTTGATTTTTATACCAAAGCTTTTCCTTTAACAAGATTTAAATATCTAATGACGCTTAACGGTACTAAAAATTTGTTGACAGGTGCGGAGGCAGAGGTTGAATATGGATCGGACGACGAGTTCACGTGATCCACATTGGTTTGTTTATCTTTTAGATTAGTATTTCTTAAAAATTAAAATACAAAAATATGTTTTTGATTTTAGGGGGAGAAATATTTGAGAAAATACAAAAACATATAAAAAATTCAAAAAGTACAAAAACATTGAAAAAGACAAAAAAAAATTTGTGTCACAAAGGAAATGATTGTACATCAGTGTACTATCATAGTATGCTAAAGAATGGTAAAGTTTAAAAAGTGATAAACAAGTCTTACTGTGGATATGTCGATAGACTTTACACGTTCAGTAAATTGTTTCTGAGATATAAATTAAATTTTACAACTGCTTAATCTTGTGGATTAACATCTCTCGGATATATGGACTTAGTACTCCGAAATTTCGTTTGAGAGATTTCCTGATTCTGAGATACGAGGTCTTTATAAATAGTTGATATCTGGGGTATTATACAAGTTCTTCTGATTTTGCGGAAGCAATAGCCTAGAAGTTCTATAATGCTTTTGCTAAAAACCCCTAAACTGCATGCAAACTTGAAAAGAATTGAAAGATCTAATCATTTGCAATGCTTAAAATATTCCTTAATTGGAACACACCTTTAAGTCGAGCCTTCATCTCTTTGTCGATATGGTGGTATGAACCTGAGCTCTCAAGGCTTCGCATTAACCCAGATACAGATATCAATTACGCTATTCACTTGTAAGATGAAATCTAGGGAATCTTGATACGAGAGTATATTCTGAGATGGGAACCATAGTTAAGTCAAGTTTCATAATTCATACCTAACATATCTTGGAACAATTGAGAAATGTGTCGAAGTTTAAGTGGACAAACATATCGACAATCTAGGTAAACGAGTTTAAAACTTAAAGTCATTAAAAGGTCAACGGTACTAATGATATGTCTCAAACAACTGATATGATCCTTAGACACGAATTCGCAAAAATATGTCTGTAAATATGTTTGTACATAGTTTACTTGTTAAATCTCTGTAACTATGTATGTACATAGTTTATCTACTTTACAGATTAAAACCAAAAGGATTTTCAGTGTGTTTTAGCCTAAACTTTCAAAAATACAAAAAGATTTTGTTTCTACATTAGTTTCAACAAGCCAATGTTGGGGAACGAATCTTCGAAGTCTGGTAAGGTGCAAAACTGGTGGAAATATAATTGACAACGGGCTGGGAGCTAATCTGTAAAATCTGATAAGCGAAAAGGATTAAAAGTTCATTAATTTGAAACTTAATTTTGAGAAAAACCAACAGTTTGTTCATAACGAGTCGAACCGAGGTTATTAACTTGGACTCGGCAGACAAATCAGTTAATCAAGGTCATTAACTTGGACTTGGTCAACTGAGTGGATTGTTAAAACTGGTAAAAAAAGTTCAGGGTCTAAATTGAAAAATTTGAAAAAAGTTTAATTTTAGTTTGATCAAGTTCGGCCTGACTTGTAATAAATTTCGCCCGGACTTGTATATGCTTGAAAACCTTTATCAGATGACAAGTTCACCCGGACTTGTTGCTAATCTTAATTGATTAGTATTGCAAGTTCGCCCTAACTTATTAAGTATAAATACACCGCAAGTTCACCCGGACTTCATTACATGTTCTTCACAAATCAGAGTGAACTTAGGCGATTTAAGGCGATTTTCAAAATTGACAAGTTTAAGTCGAATTGCTGCCCGAATTTCAAGTGAATCTTAGTGATTTGCACACTAAGGATCATGGAAATGGTGAGAATTTGATATTTGGACCGTGGATTGATAAAGACTGAACTGATTGAATCTGAAATTATTGATTGGACATGATTAAAGACGTTAAAAGACAAATTGGACTTTAAAATGAGATAATCAACCTTAATCGACCTTAAACATATCATTAATTTGAATCAGAATGATCCGGACATGATGTTGCAGGTTTCATGAAGATGATGACAAGTTCGCCCGAACTTGTCAACTGGTCTTTGAACCAAGTTCGGCCGAACTTGTCCTCAAGTGTTAAATTGATTTGAATCTCACAAGTACGCCCGAACTTGTCTGATGATTACAAATGTCAAAAAATCTGATAAGTCCGCCCGAACTTGTCTATTAATCTATCAAAAAGGTTTTAACAAGTTCGCCTGAACTTGTTTGGGATTTAATCAACATGTTCAAAACAAGTTCGCCCGGACTTGATGATTTGTAATGTTTAAATGTTTAATCAAGTCCGCCCGAACTTGATATATGATTTTGTGAAAATTGTTAAACTTTGCTAATTTCGTCTCGATCTTCGTGCTTGCAGAATATTCAGCTCTCGTTTAATAAGTTCCACAATACGTGCATAACGCTCGACAAAACTGGCTGTCCATCTTTTGAAGCATACGACAGTATTCTCGCTTTCATGGAGCGTATTCCGGTTCATAAGGCGATTACGGAAAAAACGATGGTGTATAGGTCGCATGTTTATAGATTATGGAGCTCAGCGTCACTAAATGAAGATAAAACAGTGATAAAGTCAGTGGTTCACGAAGGAAATGAAGATAAGGAGATTACAGTATCTGAAGCTGATATCCGCAAAGTTCTGAATTTCAACGACGATTCTGAAGATCCAATGATGCTTGATGAAAGAATGGTGCGAGGTTGTTTTTGTCGCATGAGATACAAATGGCATGTAAATGAATCTACTTTGAAGAAAGGGGGAGTTCCAAATCCCTATAAGTTTCTGATGCACGCAATCATTCACGCATTCAGTCATCGAAAGGCTGGTTTAGACGACGTACAAGATTATATGGCTTGTATGGCCACGACGCTTATTCTTAACAAGAAGTTTAATTTCTCGAAGCTTGTATTCACGCACATGAAGAACAATATGGGATCTAACAGGCTGGTTATGTATCCAAGGTTTATTCAGATGCTGATCGACGACAAGTTCAAGAATATAGTGAAAGATCCAAATGATATTGTCTATCTTAGTCACTTGGATGATACGACTGTCAAGAAGCTTATTACATTCCAGAAACAAGCTTCAGCACCAATCGCAAAGCCTTTATTTGGTGCTATAACTTCTACTAATTACATTGCACCGCTAGAATATAAGTGGAGGAAAGATGACAGTGGTGATGAGAATGAAAGGAACTCTGAATTAGAATGGCTATCTACATTCAAAGAGAAACGCAGCGACTGGTTCTTAAAGAAGGTTGAAGAGAAAAAGAAAGCAGTCAGGAAGTCAAAGAAAGTCGATAAAATGTTAATCGATGAAGATGAGCCTATAAATGTTCAACCTGAAGTTGGTTCAAGTGCAGCGGTTATCATTGAAAGTCAGGAGAAAACTACACAAGAAGATGATGTTATTTTTGCGACATCTGATAAAGATGAAGATATCGATGATACATTAGAAAAAGCTACAAAGAGAGCTATCACTGAGAAAGAAGCAGAAAAGGTTAAAGAAGTTGACACAGATTATGAACCGGAGATTGAAAAGGGTTCAGATGAGGAGAGACCTAAGAAGAAAGTTAAACGTGTCAAGTCTTCTGCTAAAGCTACAACAACAAAGACTACAAGGTCTCTGAGCACTAAAGGAAAGAAAGTTCAGAAACTAAAAGCCGCCGATATGTTGGTCAAAATAAAATAGGCACAGAAGTCACACAAGAACCATCTGCTGCAAAACAAACAGGAGTTACACAAGAACCTCTTGCGGCTGAAATAGTGCAAACTTCTGAGATTCAAGAAACGATCGTATAGACAGGAGTCACACAAGAACTTCCTGAGTCTGAATTACTTGAAATTCCAATCTTCACGTCTCAAGATCCACCGATGTCTTCTCAACCTGAAAGCTCTGATACCACTTGTAGGTCTGTTGTACGGATCGTCCGGGCACTAATTTGGCAAACCTAAGGTAAATGTGCGGAATCCGTTTGCATAGGCGACATTGGATACAAGTTCTTTAATGATTAATCACTGTTTCATTGATTAGTAGACGTTACAGATCCTGGAAATACTTGGACAGAGCTTCGCCGTCCAGTACACAAAATCTCTGAATCTTACAAATGAGAAATCAAGACTCCTATTTATAGGAGAACAAGTTCGCTCCAAATGTGGCATGACCAAGTTCGGGCGAACTTATCCTTCATAGGAGAAGTTCGGGCGAACCTGTTCATCTACATTACAAGTTTGGGCGAACTTGTCTCATAACATACATAAACTTAACGTTTCGCTCCTAAACACAGACTCGATGTTATACGATGACGTAGGCAACAAACATATGTATCAACAGACTCCCCCTTGGATGTTGCCGTAGTCATCAGTCTTCAATTAAGTTCCTGAGTCTTTAATTTTTTCTTGATCTTTATTTCTTGAATAACTTTAACTTCCTTGATCTTCATAGCATCTACAATCCTTTTGTCTTTTCTTCTCGAGCTTGTCTTGATAAAACTTTAATCATAATGCTCCCATTGCTTTGAGCATTCTGGTATCTTCAATCAACTTGTTTTATCCAGCTCCCCCTTAAAATCAACTTCCTGTTTCCAAATTCTTCAAACACTTAAAGAAACATTTCAACTTTGAAATTTTTAAACATAAACATTTCAAATTTTAATCTTCTTATCAATTTTAAAACCCTCTCAGTTATTCAAGTCCAAATTAATGAACTTGAATATCTGATTCATGTATCAAGTTCAACTTAATGATCTTGACTAAATGTTTTGACACTAAACTAACGCATTTATTCAAATGTAGTTTCAACTTAATGAACTTTTAAACTTTTCAGATCAATTTGAAACTTTCAAATTTTTGATCAGCAGCTTTAGATTTTGAAAATCAGCATTTCATCATCAGTGGTCAAAACTAAAAGATAATACAATCTTTTTGTTTTTATGTAATGAATATCAAACTCTAAGTATGTACAAACATATTTATAAACATATTTTTGTTGAGTTTGTGTTAAAGGATCATATCAGTTTTTAAGACAAATCACAAGTACCATTGACCTTTTGAGACTTTTAGGTTTTAAACAAATTTACCTATGTTGTCGATATGTTTGTCCTCTTAAACTTCAACACATTTCTCAATTGTTCCAAGATACGTTATGTAGAACTCCATTCTCAGTAATTTGCTTTCATCTCAGAAGTTCCTGCACAAGAATTCAAACAATTAGTTGAATAATGACACCCAAGCCTTTTCAGTCTTAGGCGTTGTTTCTTCAACCTTAATTTTGATTTTCTTTTCACAATCAAGTTTATTTTGGACTTTCTCAAGTTTCGAAAAGTCCTCTAAACTTCCAGTTTTCACTGATTGTGTAAATTCTTTTTCTTTCACCAACCATGTTTGATTTTTCATTAAAACTTTCTTGAAATACAATTTAGAAACTTTTTGTTCATTACAACTCGAGGATTCACCAGTTTCAAAATTTAAAAACTTATAAATAACTGGTTTCACCTTGTTTGTAGTTTCTGTACATTGTTTCAAAACCTGAATTGGTATTTTCAAATCTTCAGAATTTTTCTTATCAATATGAACAAGTTTAGGATTAATTTGTGAACATTTTCTAGCAATGTGTTCCTTTATACCACATTTATGATACGACCTGTTATCATATCGTTTTCTATCAAACCATACACTCAAATCATAACACTGTGTGGTAGCCATATTTCCTGCTTCGTCTGTAACTTTGATTTGACGTTGAAGCACTGTGGTCCGGCCTGTACCACTTATTTACAATTTTTTTTGAATTTTTATAATGATTGGATGATCGTACTGATGAGATTTTATTTTTCATTTGAAAATTTTTGGAATTTTTAAAACATTGTTTTTCTTTTTGTTTTCGTTCTCCATTCTGCTTTGAAGGTTTTTGCGTTGAGCATTCACCTTTTTTAGTAGATTGTAGAACAGTTTGTTGAAAATTTTCTTTTAGTTTTAAAAATATTTCATTTTTCTCTTTTTTAGCATCGGTATCATCATCACAATCTTCAATTATGACATCGTCATAATTTGTGACATTGTCACTTATTGGAATTTTCTTTTTATTTTCGTTAATCGGTTTTGGACATATATGATCTAACATTAATGACGAGGTCACAAAACCTTTCAACATCTTTTCTAAATCAATAGCTTTATTTTTAGCATTCTCAACATCTTGTTCAAGTTTCCTGATTTTTTCAAGATGCGAGTTTATTAAAATTTGTTTTTCAAAATCATTTTTATCTAAAACAGATTTTTCATTTTCTAAAATTTTTATTCTATTTTCAAAAATCTTTTCATTTTCTTTTAACTTTTTTATTTTCTAATATCAAACTCTCTAGATTGTTCAAGAGTTTGGCATTATCTGCCAGATAATCATTCAGATCTACATCAAAGACTGGGCAGATTGGTTTAGAACTTGAAGACTCATTTGTAGATGTACTTGAAACTTGTGCTTCACAATTCTTTGCCATTATACTCCCTTCTTTCTTCAACTGCTCATTTGAACTTTGCATTTCCAAATCATTTCATTGATCACTGACAAGATCAGACTTCTTTAGTAATTCCACATCATATCCCTCTAATTTGTCAATGAAGGTAGAAAGCTTGAAAAATTCCCAGCTCAGACTTTCCTTTAACACCATTAAGTACGTTGTCCATTCACCCTCCGGAAGAGCATCAGCCAATTTGTCAATATACTCTGCTTGTGTCTTATCAAGACCATGCCTTCTCATCTGCACTTTAAAATGACAAAATCGCTCTATCATTTGTTTCATCGTTTCGCCTTTGATCATCTTAAAAATATCAAACTTCTTTTTGATTAGAGCCTTCTTGCTCTTAATCATCTCAGCACTCTCTATATATTTAGCACGTAGAGCATTCCACAACTTTTGTGTTGTATCACATTCTAGTAGTAGAATCAAGATATCTTCATTTATCGATTGCTGTAACAAGTTGATCATCTTCTTCTCATGAACATTCTGGTAGAAGAAATTTGCTCGTTTCCAGTTCTCGAATTTTTCTTTCCAGCTTTCATACTCGTTCATACTCATCAACTTTGGTGGCTTCTCGGACCCTATTTCATTTTCCAAATTTATCTGTCGTTCAAAAACAATTGAAAAATGATTAGCAAACAGACAATTTTAGTAAAATTTGACTTCTTAATCGACAATATTAACGTATCGGTTCGATAAAAACGTTTAAATTTTTTCCGAAAACTGTTTTTACCAGATTAGAGCTTTAGACCCGTCTCGTCGATACGAATCTAAAAATGTATGATGTCCGAGACGTTATTCTGAATTTTCATGCCTTTGGACAATATTAACGTATCGGTTCGATAAAAATGTTTAAAATTTTTTCAAAATCTGTTTTTTTTGTTTTGTTTTTTTTAGAAACTTTGGACAAGTTCGGGCGAACTTGTCAAAACTTGTGAAATTCAGCTACTTAACAAGTTCGGGTGAACTTGTATTAAGGTTTATGAAAATATCACCCTGAGAACAAGTTCGAGTGAACTTATGTGAAAATTCAAGAGAAACAGCAAGTTCGGGCGAACTGAAAGAATTAACAAATTGAATCAAGATTGGCGAATCAATTCGGCGAACTTTGAATTGATAAAAAACAACAAAGTTCGAGCGGACTTGAGTTAAAATAATCAAGCATGATAAAAATCACTCAAAAAGTGAAATTTTCAGTCAAGTTCGAGCGAACTTGATGATAAGTTCGAGCGAACATGTGTTTTCAAACATGGTTTTTTCAAATTTTCAACATGAATTCGTTTGTTTTAAGCTCAAATATTTTCAAGGGTTTTACTATTATGGATTTTAAGTATTATACTTGAAAATCAGTCCATTTTGTCCGTGAAATGTCCAAGAAAAGTTAAAAATGAAAAAATGAGTAAAAGATGTGAAGTTCTATGTCCAATGTCTTCAAATTAGGCCAATCCTGCTCTGATACCACTTGTAGGTCCGTTGTACGGATCGTTCGGGCACTAATTTGGCAAACCTAAGGTAAACGTGCGGAATATGTTTGCATAGGCAACATTGGATACAAGTTCTTTTATGATTAATCACTGTTTCATTGATTAATAGACGTTACAGATCCTGGAAACACTTGGATAGAGCTTCGCCGTCCAGTATACAAAATCTCTGAATCTTACAAATGAGAAATCAAGTCTCCTATTTATAGGAGAACAAGTTTGCTCCAAATGTGGCATGACCAAGTTCGGGCAAATTTGTTCATCTACATTACAAGTTCAGGCGAACTTGTCCCATAACGTACATAAACTTAACGTTTCGCTCCTAAACACAGACTCGATGTTATACGATGACATAGGCAACATACATATGTATCAACAGACTCCCCCTTGGATGTTGCCGTAGTCATCAGTCTTCAATTAAGTTCCGCAGTCATCAACAAATTGTCACAACTGTAACCCCCTTTAACCATGGCGAGCTATAAGTGCACAAGTATGTGTGGATGTGGTTTGAAAATTGTAAATGTGTGGGTGCCCATAACCGAATGTATGCAGAAATAATGTGTGTATGTGTGCTCAATGTATACTATGTACATGTATAATATGCTGAATGTATGTACATGTATGTGAGTATATAGATGTGTATGTAAGTGTGTAGGAAGGAACGTGTATATTACCCATGATTTAGATGATGTTTGGAGTATACGAACCAATATACGTAAACAAGTGTTTGGAGGGTTGTTGATTAGATTAGATAAGTTATTTTATGAAAATACATACATGCTTACATGTGAGAAAGACTAGTAAGTGAAAGTATGGACCATGCATATGAACGCCCTAGAGACCAAACTCACTTATATGAATATTGTTATGGAGAATTAAAATGCATAATGGAGATGATAATAGAAACTGAGGGTATGTGGTACGGTTGTGTGTAATATGTTCTTGCATGGATGATTAGGTGTAAATACATGAGTTCAAATATGGTGTAACTACTTGCATGTCATAAGTGAAGAAGTATGTGAATGTGTTCAACAGAGGATATAAATGATTTAAGTTAGTACTATGTTTAGATGTTTCCACACACTAAACCGAGATAATAGCATGAAACCATACAATAACCTTGCTAATAGAACTAATGATGGATGGTAACTATATATCAGGGCGTAGCTGACGTAGAAAGTATTATACTCGATTATTTATTACTACGCACCCTAAGGTGAATTCATGGACCCTATACTCTTTTAAATTACTTTAACATAGAGGGAGAAAGAATGCATTAGATTGTGCCAAAGTATTGTATCGACATAAGGGTTTTGTTATATTGGTTATCGTCATTACAGTGTCCCATATCACAAGTGAAGTCCTTACATCTCGATCCTTAGTATTGGATAACCATGGAATTTTTAGTAGCACTAATCGGTATGACAAGCCCCACCTGGGTTAGTGAAGCTACCCGACCGGTAAAGATCAAAGAGGTGTAAAATTTGCCTGACACTCCACCACTGTGGTTGAGAGACAAGGTAACAAGGCAACAATGCATAACACAGTCAGCTTCGGTTACCGAACACTTAATGAAGTGACTCTTTGGTTAGCTACCTATAGATATAACATTGCTGCTACTAACTAAAACACTGAAATTGTTTACTTTATGATAAAACCTGTGGTTGACACTTTTTCTTGCATGTAATTCTCAGGTCGCTAAGGTATTATTCACTGCTAGGATGCACTGAATGGAATGTCAAAAACTATTTTCATAATTTGCATGACTTAACCTATCAAACTTGTTGGTTTATTTTGGGCGTGTGTTTTACGGACTGATTTACTTTACATTTTATTTTATGCATCCGCATCGTATTTAATGTTTTAAAAACGTTTATTTATTCATATAAAGGTCATTCAATGTGACATGTGTCTTAGATCTTGGTTTATCACACGCCTTGCGGTAAAACTCCGCTAGTGGCAATTGAGGGTGTGATAAAGACTTCTATGGATTCTCAGCTTGGATGCATCCGAAACATTTTCAATTTAAAGAACTATCAGCTGGGATGAATCTGAAACATATTCAACCTTCTATCCCACAAAAGATATTCATCCTATAATCTGATATCACTGCATCTAAAGCATGTTTAAGGCTACATTCAATTTAGTGTTTTCACTTACTGAGTTGTTTTGGTTTTGATAATGAATTATACAACAACCTTGTATCAGAACATTGATTAATGTTTTTAGGTTAAAACAACCTTGTATCAGAACATTGATTAATGTTTTTAGGTTAAAACAAGACAGTAATATAATTATTGATTGGCAGGCCTATTTTCTTGTCAAGGTGATCATTTGCTGACTTGCGAAAGCCCGCTTTAAGAATATTGTATGGAAATAATCCATGGAAAATGTTGACCGGAATAAGGTACAAAATTTTAAGCTTTTAGTGGTTCTTATTGGTGATAATTAGATGCATGTTAGCATGTATTTTTTTATGATAATTTGAATTGGATTTTGAGTTGGAGGTTAGAAAAAGAACTTTTGGTTTAATAGAGAGGAGTATTGTAAGTAGTCAAATAGAGAAGATTATTTATGACTTAAGAATAAACTCTAGGACACGCTACACAAACTTCTCAAAAGTTTTTTAATCGAAATGCTAGACTAGACTAATCTTTGATCAGATGGACATGTGTTACTACTAAACTAAGCAACTGCCACCAATATTGGCATATTCATAACTGACCTGATAATGAAAATTAGAATGCAATTTGTATACTAATTAGTATCACGTGGATGGTTTTTAATTTATTTAGAGATGAAACATCATGTAGATGTAGCTTGTAACATGTTTTTGTCCATTGATCTCTAAATTTAGTTTCTATAAGATTCGTAATCTTCCACTCTAGTAATTGTGTGCATTATAGGTGCACACAATGGCAATTAGGCCAAGGACCAACCGAGAACTGTTGTGACAACCCGTAAATTCCCATGGTTAATTAAAGAATAATAAGGATTACGACGCTAATAGCTGATGTTTTAGACTCGGCTTAACATATTTAGGCCCCTTGGAAAGTCCAAGAACGTCTATTCTGATTCATGTTACACGATCGGTAACTTTTGGACATTTTAGCGCGCGTTTGAACTTTAACGAGCTGACAACCGATAATTACCCGATAATTACCTGACAACGCTAAAAATAAAGATTTTTATTCTTATAATTATCATATATACAAACATGCAGGTTATTCAAACGACCGAACACGACAGTGCACCAACGCAAAAGTTACGCAGAAATAAAAACACACCGGCAATCAGCCTCTCGAAACGGGAACATCAAATTCGTGAATTATCTTGAAAACCGACAAATTATGATATATTTAGCCTCTTGCGCCGTTTTCCGGCGAGCGATACCACGTACACCTCTAAATCAAGCCTCCTGAACACGTTTCCGTCGTCGGTTTGTCGGTTTCTCTGGTTTAGCAACGGTGTTGGCAGTTTCGAACTCCGACACCTGCGGATCAAGTATTTCTCCCCGGTAAGCGCATGTAGCTTTCTCCTCCCTTGAGATTGGTGGATCTATTGTTTTGAAAAAAGCTCCTACATCTTTTTTTGGGGTGCTTAGGTGTCGGCCATGGTGGTTACCGGCCGTGGTGACGTTAGTGATGGCGGCAGCCATGGTGGTGGCAGTAACGCCACAACCGACGGCCGTGGGCCCGGCCTGCGATGACAATGGTGGTGATGTTGTATTGATTTAGTTTCGGGGTTGGCTCGGGTCTGTTTGACGGAGTTTCAGGCATATCGGTCATGAAAGACGTAGGTCACGTTGGGTCAAAGCATTTTAGATACTTTTATTGTTTATATTAATGTTGCTTTAATGCAAAACCGAGCTCCAAAACCAAACCAACTAGTGAAACCGTATAGAAACAACCCTCCCGAACTTGTACATAATCATGTGTATACAAATTGTATATATTAGTTAAAACCGAACCGACACGCTGTGACATAATTTATATATATTGGGCTTATACGAGACCAAAATCGACGTTTTAAACAAATGATGGAAAATTATATATATTGTTTCATTTAGTTGTTGGGTTTTGAAAATTATCGACAACTTGTATTGTCGGGATTATTCTAAAAACAGAGGAAACTCTGTCTACTTTTTGTAAAAATTTGTAATACAAAACATGTTTCCTTTAAACAAACGAAATATAGCAGGACTTGAATGATTTTATAAAAATAAATATAAGTGTATATTTATTTTTGGCAACTTTTACAACTCATAAAACAAGTTTGTTTTTTCATAACCAACATAGTTATTCAATCTAACCGGACTCGGAGAGTTATAGAAAATAAATATAATTATTTATATTTATTTCAAACGCTTAAACTAGATACGACACCATACGTCAATTCATAATAAATAATATTATCTAAGTTAGCTTGGTAGTAAACAAACAAAAATTAAATCTAGCACACATACAACTATAGATTTATTTTAGAGTAAATTACCATTTTAGTCCCTGAGGTTTTGTCAAAATTGTCATTTTAGTCCAAATAGTGTTTTTTCTCCTCTAGGTCCCTGACTTTTCCGTTTGCTTGTGATTTTGATCACATTGCTTAACTTCATCTAAAAACCAGGTTATAATCAGGAGTATTTTTGACATTAAATTATTATGAGGTTTATAAATTATGTTGTAAACTATCCCTGGTTATCACTACACAACAGTTATGCCAAAAACACCCCTGGTAATAACCAGATTTTTAGATTGGGTTAGGCAATGTGATCAAAATGGCAAGAAAATGGACAAGTCATGGACCCATAGGAGAAAAGAAAACTATTGGGACTAAAATGGCAATTTGGACCAAAACTCAGGGACTAAAATGGCAATTTACTCTTTTTTTTAACAAATATAACTGGAACACATGACTTATCTTTTGGCTACGCGTCGTTTAATACATACATATACACATATGCATCCTACGAGAAATATGAAGGTTCGTATTACTAGTCGTCAATGTATACGACCATTACTTGGAAAACCGTATGAATATATTATCCAAGTTTACACCGTGTATTATTTTCATACAAACACTGGTTTATGTACACGTACTATTATCCGACATGACTAACACGATTATATATATATATATATATCCCTAATCTTTTGGAAACTAAGTTGTTCCCAAGATTTAGTATTTATCCCGACTATAAATGGTATTAAACAATCACATAGTTATTGTTTCAAATCAAGTTAATAACACTTCCATAGAGTAGTTTGGTTAACGATTCGGTAGAGCTCGTTGACGAACATTATAGTCGTATCCCTCCCATAGAAACTTATCTTTTTGCTATTTACTAGGGATGCCTTAGTATTAGTATACACATAGCAAGCTAATGGTTCAATGCCAATTTAGTTTTCCTACACAACTATATCAAGGTGACCCCCATTTTTTGCAAAAGCATACAAGATTTCGATGAACAAAAATACATATTTATAAACCATGTTACAAACAAGTTCCAACAAACACAAATGGTTTACTAAAAGCTTTTTGCCTAAACACACAGGTTTTACAAAAACATACGTGTTTTTCGAAACATGCATGAGTTACAGACTAGTGATAGGATTGTCCTAGTTACAATTAGGGACTGGATTGTCCTACATACAAACACAGGGACTGGATTTTCCTACACTTGAACTTAGGGACTTGGTTGTCCAACATACAAACATAGGGACTGGATTGTCCTCTACTCAACAATAAGGGCTGTAGAGTCCTTGGCAAAAACGACACAACTCTACAGTGAAGTCCTTGCTACATTTCAGAACTATAACCGACTGCTAGTCTATCATCTTGAGTACACGATATGGATAGGCACCTGCTAGCTTGAGGTTGGTTATAGGCTCATGCGGGCATTTTGTCTTGTCTTGCATGGGCAATGATGGTTAAACAAGTTTTTACATTTACAATGTATTGAAATAACATGCCAAAGAAAATGGTTTATTACTTTTTCTCAGTAACATCTAAACCGGTTCTCAAAAAGATTTAACTCAAGTATTTTACAAACAAACTATCAGCTCACCAACTTTATGTTGACTTTTTAGCATGCTTTTCTCATGTCTTATTTGGCTATGGCACGGTTGGAATAGGAGAACCATTTGGGGATTGATTATCTTAGAAAGCGTTCAACTTTCTAGAAGTCTTAGCTTTAAACTTTCATTGTGCAATGAAAATACCAGTCGTTACACCCAACTCTGATTTTGCGAGTGTGACAAGTGTGAGATTATATCTTTATATAGAGTATTAGACAGAAACATTTTGTACCCAGAGAGGGTTTAATCTTGTTGTACACAAAATGCAAAATTGAGAATGATGTCGTAGAAAGACCATATTATTTGGTTGAAAGTCAAAGAAGCGGTGGACATTTAGATGAAGATTATGGTGAACATTTAGATGAAGATTATGCTTATTGACAGTAAGGTGTTCATAAGATCGGAAAAATTTCCTTGTTCACTTTGTTGTATAAAAGCATGTGACATGCCTGAGGTGTGAGGCAATGCATCACTAACTACGTATTGTAAATGTGGAAACTTAGATATGCACGGCGTGGCTTTGGAAAAGAGGATTTAAGAGTTTTTGAGTTGATGAAGAGAAGCGGAGTCAAACAAGATGAAGTAACCATGTTAATCTTCTGTTGTAAGTTCTTTGTCTCATAGCATTTTGTGTATTCTTCGTGACACTTGTTTCGAATGATAGTTTTTGAAGATGAAGCTAATCATGTATTGAACTCTTTTAAAACTACTTTTTTAATCATTTATTGACCTCTTTTATTCTTTTTAATTAATTACGTCACTTAGGAAGTTGCAGAAATTGAAAAGATTTCATGTAGATGCAAATGCTGATGCGTACGTCTTTGAGTTATGTCTGTATCTGTAACAGGGCTTATGTTAGATTTTGTAATTGTGTGTTTCACTTCACACTTCGTACGAAGGTAGGCTGGTCATCTTCGTATGAAATTAAACAAATCAACCTTTATGTATACTCAAATTTACACCTTATACCTTTCAATTTAAAAAAGCACTAGAATCAACCTTTTACTTTAAATTTTGTTGCGATATCAACCTTTGTCATAACCAAGTTTGTTTTCTTTGTTACCTCCTCCACCACCGTCACAACCACCACAGTTTGTCATAACCACTGTCCGGTTACCGCTTGCACCACCATTACCCACCTCACATATGCAAGTTCGGGTATATATAAAAGTTGATTTGTGTAATTTGGTCTTGTTAATATGACAGATGGATTCGAATTTTTAATTCTCTTATAAGAATATTATTTGACAGCTAAATTGCTTTTTAAATCTGCAAATAAAAGTAAATGTTTTTCTAAATACCGCATTGGTTATGTTTGAATCAATGTATTAAATATTTTCATTAATTTCATTATATTATCTTATCTTCGAGCAATTTCTTTACTCGTGTTATGTTAAAGATTTGAACGATGATAAATACGCATTTTAGATGAATGTTAAACCTTCCTGTAAACTCTATTGAGTTGTGAGTATGTTGTGTGATTAGTTATAAAGTAGGATGAAGTAATTGGTTTATTAGCATTAAGGAAGCTATTGTTTACTCATGTAAACAATGATTGCTTTATTAGTAATTAAATTCTAATTTCATTAAAAGTGTCACGTTTTCGGGTTAGAGTGTTACAAAGTGGATATATCATGACGCCAAATTCAATATTACAACACGAGTTGTTCATGTAATATTGTGTTATTTAGGTAAATAATGTGCATTAAATAATAGTACAATTAAAATGATATCTTAATGAAGATATATAATGTATTTAATGTTTATATACATGTACAGCTATATAAGAAGTGTTCCATCCAGAACAGCCATCATCTCTTCATTCTTCATAGAAAAACAATATTAAGCAATATCAAACATCAAACTAATGGCTTTCACATCAAAACACTTTCTTGTGCTGACATTTTTTATGTTGGCATTTCTTTTCGTGACTTTTGTTCCATGTTATGGTATGAGATTTTTCTTTGGCTTTCCACACATTGAAGAATTTTTAAAGGTACTAATAAAATGTTTTTCTATACAGCTCCTGATCCAGCATGTCTTGGAGATTGTAATGCAATAAAGGAGGATTGCTTAACTCTTTGCCAAAGACTACACTTTGGAACTGGTTCTTGCACAGGAAATCCACCTAGGTGTTGCTGTCATAATTAGTTTGGTTATTTAAATGTTGGTAGTATGCCCCGCACTACTAAGTTAGTGGTTCTCATGTAAACCATTTCATGAGGATTTTGATTTTTAATAAAACTACCAAATTCGAATATGAATTATCCTTATATTCTCAAAGTTCTTCATCTTATTGTTTTTCTCTATTTGTGGTATTGCTTCCAGATTTTAGTTGTCTTGTATGATTTTTACGTGCTAAACTTTGTCATCAGCCGGAAAGGTTGAAAAATTGTTGGCAAAGATGTGCGGTTTACCATCAAAAGAACATCACAAAATTTACAAATATCACAAATCGAATTTGAATACTTGTGATTTTTGAACCATATCTGCCGGAGTTCATGGTTTGGAATATAATAGCTTTCTAATCATACTTGAATCCAATTTCAAAGAAGAGAATAATCTGAAACTGATTTGAAAAACACGTCTAATTCTATTCTGATTTTTTTAATAATACAAAACCCTCTTATTTTGATGCCCTCAAATAAATATTTCCTTAACATCGACAATTAAAACAAAACTAATTTAAGGGAGCTTGCTTTCTACCATCTTTACCTGCATAAGCTAGAATGCGTCCTATTGGATGAAACAGCCAGATTTAGGAAAATTGGTGAACGGAATTCTAATTACAGGTTTTTAATTCGGATATAAAATGAACGAATCGTGTTAGCTAGTATTCAAATTAAAATCTCAATTAACCAATAATATATTACATAACCAAACATTCTAGTATAGTACATAGTTCTAAAGCAAAATCAGAGTTCAAATAGCAAAACATAAATAACATGATACATGTCTCTAAGTAGGGTAGTCGTCACTTACATGCCAATTGTATCTTCCTAAAACTCTCATAGCTTACCTACACTTTAACCTGATGTGTATACTAAATGTTAGCTTTGCTGAGTGAGTTATAGTTTCATAAACATCTTTGATACTTTCACACACAGGGTAGGGTTCTAGAGTGAACACTAGTGTATTTGCGAACTGAGTAAACAAATCCTGACCATTAATTTACACACGTGTATGGCTAGGATTTCATCATCCTCATAAAATACACTAGTGTATTTCATCATCAAATCCTGGCCATTGATTTACACATGTGTATGGCTAGGATTAGTTCGTACGGTTCGCAAATACACTAGTGTTCACTCTTGAACCTAATACTTCACACATAACTTAACAATTTCATCATACACAACTTTGTGTAAAAACATAGTAATCACGTATCATAAGGGTACATAAACTGAAGTAAAAATATTTTGAACATACATAGGAGAACATCAATATAATCAAATTATGACTATGAATTAGTTTATAACATATTTTTATATGCATGTATGTGTAAAACCTTACTTTGTATGAAAAGGACCTTTTTGCAAAGTTTTAATAAATAATTATGGAACTTATACAGAAACTCAGATTTCTAATGAATCGAGTGAAGAAACTTTAGGAGGTCATCCTATACTTAAATATGGTCTTAAAGTGACCAAAGGTCAGTAGCCAAAATAGCTAAATCGGGTCAGAACCAAAAATTCAATGAAAAGTCAAATATAGCGACTTTCGGTTGCAAACCGACTCTAGACCAAAACTTGACGAGTCAAATCAGTGGGTATAAGTTCTAATACTTATTTTTATGTTGTTAGTGCATCAAAACATATTTTATAACATCTAGATTGTTAGTTATGAATTTTTATAAAACTGGACGTTTTGACTTTTAGTTTGACTCGTCAATTGATCAAGAATTCGTGGTAATCATGAGGTGCCCTTTTAAGGGATAAACACCTACATCATTACAATCAATAGCCACTTTCGTTACGATCGATGGCTAGATTATCAAGGCCTTAGCTATAAGTCAAGGTGTAATTACGACAAGACTTTAACTATGCTTAAAACTTAAAGAAAAGACTTAGCACGAATTTGGAACACCTACATAAGGTCCAGAGGTTGCTAAGATCAAAGAGGAATGCACAAGGCTGCCTGGAACTTCTCTAAAGTGAGCTTGATGAGTTATGTGGTGAAGAACAAAGTTGCAACTCATAATAAGCATCTCACAAGGATGGTTGAGGAGTTCAGAGGTGTTGCCAAGTGTTAAGGGACGTGAATAGGTGTCCCATAATGTGTCAAGCATGCAAAGAGGGCGACAAATTCATCAAGAGGTGGCAGAACATGGCTCTGCCATGTTTCTGCTCGCTGACAGGTCCTTGAGGACCGTATGGGTTATGCCTTATGGTCCGTAAGGACCTCAGTGGCCCATGGTTTTGAAATTGGTTACGGACCGTAACCAATATGGCTTGTGTCACTTTAGTCCCTCGACTTCTATTATTCGCATAATGAGGATATAAATTTATATTTCAACGACTTTGGTCCCTCCTGCTTTACCATACGGCACACGAGGATTACCGGGACACGTGTGGGAACTTAATTGGACGTAAAACACGTAGTGTTACAGATACCCTCAAATAAATAATTTCTTAACATCGACAATTATATCCATTTAACAATTCCACACAAATGATTTGATTTCAACACCAAAATCACATTATATCACTTGACCACAATACAATATATGGAGATATACACTGCAACATTAGAAATAATGTTTTCCTAGGAAAAAAAAAGCCATTAAACTCTTGAAAAAATGCCTGTTTAGATTATTTAAAACGAAACTAATTTAAGGGAGGTTTCTTTATACCATCTGTACTGCATAAGCTAGAATGGGTCCTATTGGTTGAAACTACGAGATTTAGGAAAATTGGTGAACCGAATTCTAACTACAAGTTTTTTATTCGGATATAAAATGATCGAATCGTGTTAGCTAGTTTTCAAATTAAAATCTCAATTAACCAATAATATATTACATAACCAACATTCTAGTATAGTACATAATTCTCAAGCAAAAGCAGAGTTCAAATAGCAAAACATAAATAACATGATACATGTCTCTAAGTAGGGAAGTCTTCACTTCCATGCCGAACGTATCTTCCTAAAACTCTCATAGCTTACCTACACTTTAACCTGATGTGTATACAAAATGTTAGCTTTCCTGAGTGAGTTATAGTTTCATAAACATCTTAGGTACTTTCACACATAACATAACAATTTCATCATACATAACTTTGTGTAAAAAATATAGTAATCACGTATCATAAGGGTACATAAACTGAAGTAAAAATATTTTGAACATACATAAGAAGTTAAAACATTAGACTAGTTTTAACAAACATAACATAACATTGAGACCACATGGGACTCGTGAGGGATCTTTAGCACTCATGTACCATTAATTGTCACAACTGTAACCCCCTTTAACCATGGTGAGCCACAAATGCACTACCCATAACATGCTTATAATGAATCAAGTTTCTTCGTGGCCAATGTACTATTCCATATATTCTTCCCCAAGAGGATCAAATTTCAATAAAGTATTGACTTAGAAAATATTTATCCTTTCACTTGCGCCTTTAAAGTTTACCTTTGACATGTCAAGTTTGTATTCTATTAAAAGGACTTACTTTAAAACATCTGATTGAGCAATTTAGCATTATTGGTAACGTTATAGCTAGAAGCCAAACCTTTACTTTCTTAAGATCATACATTGCTTTGAATTTTTTACTTTAAAACACCACCCCTAAATACTTTAATAAAGGGATCTTTAACACACTTGTTGGACAAGTCAGTCAATCTAATGAAAGGTTCACATGTGTAAAAAGGTCAACATTCGTTTACCGTAAGGTGGTCCAACATACCAGCTTACGCATGGAATCACATGAGAAAGTTAGGAAACCTTGGTGTGAACTATTTTGCGAAAGTTAGTTACCATTCGTGTAAAACATTTGCTTATGGTAAATTTCGCGTCGAACCACTTTCACTTGAACAACTTTTTTGTGGCACCAATATCGCCTGAGACTTTTTTGGGTGAAAGAATACACCTTGGTAGTAGAATTATCTCAGGGTAATCAGGAGACGCAAACCTTAACTCCTTGATTTAGCTCAACTGTATGCACCAACTTTTCAGTTTATTAATAATCTAGGCCGTCTCCACGGTAGTTCCATGTTTTAGGGTCTTTGGATGGACGACAGTTGCAACTTTTACTTTTCCATTGGGTAAAGTGGGGTCTTTTATAACACATGGCTAAATCGTCCCCAATATAGTGCTTTACTCGATGGCCATTTACGTTGAATGTTGTTCTGTCATGGTTCTATAGTTAATTTTTCCACATGGAAACACTTGTTGTATGATGTATGGGCCCGACCACATTGACTTAAGTTTTCCGAGGAAATTACGTAATCAGGAGTTGGAGAGTAACACCTTTTATCCTTCCTTAAGCTCCCCTTTGTTCTTCATGCCTTTGTCATGGAGTCAGCGAGTTCTTTCTTTGAAGATTGAAGTGTTTTGATAAGAATGTTCCTTGACTTCTAGCTCCTGGGTTTGAAAAAGGCGATTCCCTTCCGTCTTTGTGAGATCGAAATTGACTTTTTTGATTGCCCAATATGCTTAATGCTCGATTTCGATTAGAAGGTGACATGCTTTGCCATAAACTATGCGAAAAGGTGTGGTTCTAATGGGGGTTTTATAGGCGGTGCGTAATGCCCATAACGCAACCTCTAATTTATCCGCCCAGTCCTTGCGATTAGTGCCAATTGCCCTTTCAAGAACTCGTTTAATCACTCAATGTGTTACCTCTACTTGGCCGTTTGCTTGTGGATGGCATGGCGTTGATAATTTATGAGTGCAACCATATCTTTGCAATACCTTATGAAGTTGTTCATTGCAAAAGTGGCTCCCTAAATCAATAATAAGAGCTCTTGGTATTCCAGATATTGAGACAAAGTCTTCTAGAACTTCGCCATGACTTTAGCATTGTTTGTTGGTAATGCTTGAGCTTCAACCCACTTTGAAAATAGTTAACCGCCGTAATTATATGTTGGTTTCCTTTTAAAGGTGGAAATTGTCCCATAAAGTCAATACCCCAAACGTCATAGACTTCAAAAACTTGGATGTTTGTCTGAGGCATTTCGTTTTAATCCGATATGTTACTCGCCCTTTGACGATTCACAATTTGCCACTATGGTTTGAGCATCACTAAAGATGGTTGGCCAAAAAAATCCTGCTTCTAAGACTTTTCGTGTGGTAATATTTGGTCCATGATGTTTGCCCGTAGGTTCTTCCTCGCTTTGGACCAAAATATTGTATGCTTCCTTGCCATATACACATCTTCAAATCATTAGGTCTTGGAAAATTTTGAACAAGAAAGGGTCTTCCCAAAAATAGTAAAAATACTTCTTTAAATCGGAGAAATATTTTTTCTATATTGATAAGACATACCTTTAACTAGTACCCCACTTGCTAAATTATTCTCCAAATCCACAAACTGTTGGTACACAATGTCTAATGTCTAAGTCTTAGATCGAGTCTGTACGAAATAGAGTTGAAATGTTAGATTTTGAAGTTATTTAAGTAGATCTGAGGGCACGTTTGCACGAACTTGTATTGTTAAGGACAAGTTTGCACGAAGTCAAGTTCGTGCAAAGTTGGTCCAAGGTTGTTTTGGTGCAAACTTGTTTCCTTATAAATAGTTGTCTTGGTTTCTCATTTGTAACGGTTTTTTGCAAAGTTGACGGTGAAGCTCTGTCGGTTTAGGATCTTGAATGTAACTTTGAATTGAACAATAAACTGACTTTAAACGTATATCGTGTGTAAAATGTCACTAATTCATATAGTTTCCGCATATATGGATTAGATACAAGTTAGGTACCTTTGCTATCGAAGGAACTCGATCCTACAAGTGATATCAGAGCTATGGTTGCCTGATTTGTTGATATCTACACGAGACATCTTCTATTTCTACCCATTTCTTCTATTTTTTCACCTTTTTAATGAATCCATGGTCAAAATGGGCTAAATTTTGAATATGTCATGTTAAATCACCTAATGATAAACCCCTGACCTAGAATCAACCGAATTCATGTCGAAATTTGCAAAAAATCAAGATTTTGGATCACACATGTCCGAAGTCGTTTTGTATAACTTCGCACGAAGTTGCACCAAAACTATTAAATTTGTGTTTATCGAACTTCGCACGAAGTTGTCATCTGAACTTGAACTGGTTTTTGTTAAACTTCGCACGAAGTTGCATCAAAATTGCTGATTTTGGTGTTGGTTTACTTCGCACGAAGTTGATTAGGAGTTTGATTTATACATTTGTGCAAAGTTCGCATGAACTGGTCACTATCCAAGTTCGTACGAACTTGTTCTAGGACTAATCAAATTTTTCAAGTTTTTCGAGCGTGTTTTCAGGTATAATTTTCAGCGTGTCGAAATGGAACCAGAGTTTTACAATGCGTTCGCTACTACAACTGTTCAAGTAACAAATGCAGTTGCTCAAATCAACTTAGAAAACGAGATGGGTACTTCCGTAAAGCCTCCCAAGTTGATGAGTCTTGATGAGTATGAAAGCTGGAAAGAGAAGTTTGAAAACTGGGTGCAAGCGAATCATTTCCATTGCTGGCTTGCCATAGGAACTAAGTACAAATGGCCAGTAAACGAGCATGGCTTGGAGATTCCTATGTTGAAGTTTTCTCCTGTAGAAAAAGATGTGTATGTGTACGAAAAGAAGATGTTGAGCTTTTTGTTACAATCCATTAAAGAGGATATTTTGATGCTACTATAGCATGTTAACTATTCACAAACATTTTGAAATGCGTTACGAGCAAAGTATCATGGTAGCACGGAAATACGAAAAAGAAAAAAGGCTCTACTCAAAAAGGAGTTTGACATCTTTAACATAATGAAATGAGAGTCGATGAAGCAGCTGATAGAATGCTACTATCATCTAGTTGTTCAACTGAGAAGGCACGAGATTCACAAGTCAAATGAAGAGTTGATAGATAAGTTAGCAGACACACTACCAGAGGGGGAGTGGTCTACTTATGTGATGGTGCTAAAGAACGGAAGTGACTACAGCAACTACAGTTTATCAGAATTCATAGAGAAACTTGAGGGACACGAGATGGAATTGCAGAAGATTGCTAGGTCAAAGAGTGCACAAATTGTGCAGGATGTCGGGTTGTATTACAAGAATGGAATTCCTGAAACTCCAAGTCCTAAAATACAAACCACATTCAGTGTAAACATTAATTTTTATGGAAATTCTTTTCAAAGTCAATCAAATGTTCAATCATTTCCAAAAAACACTCCGAACACATCTCATTCAAACTCAAGCTCAAATTCACCATTACAAAGTCAAGCCAATCAAGTTCAGATCCAAATGTGTTACAGTGCAACATTGCGGTCAACTTAAAGAATGTGCCAGACAACACATGGCTTTACTTGCGACTGTTCTAGAGTCGTATGCAAGTTTGATTGCGGGAAGAATTGGAAACCCAGAGATGTCGGCCGAAGACTTTGATCAAATCGATGATGAAGAGTTAGAGTTGATGGACATAAAGTGGTGTTTAGCATCGATAATTCGAAGAGCTACGAGATTTGTTGTGCTCACTGGAAGAGATATTGGAGATTCTAGCAACAAATTGGGATTTGATAAATCCAAGGTGGTGTGCTTCAAGTGTAGAGAAAATGGGCATTTCAAGCGCAAATGCACAAAGAGAGAAGCAAGCGGCAATCAGAATCCGTTCAGAAACAACAATGACTACTACAAAAGGGCTATGCATTACAAACCACCTCCTCCACAAACAAGAAATGTTCAAATTGAGGATGGTTCGTCAAACTCAAAGGAAAAAGCTCTAGTAGTTACTCAGGAAGATGAAGGATTCGACTGGAACAAGTACATTTCCAGGAATGCAAGCGTAGCTTTGATGGCTGAGATTGTGGAAGAACAGAACCGGTGATTGATGAAGCGGGTTTGGAGGAAGCAATTATAGGGGAATACATGTAGAGATCTGAAGAAGAAATGATCTACCATAAGACCATGAGGGGCGTTATTCCACCTAACTTACAATCTCATTTTGCAGGTTGTTTTGAATCTAATTCGCAGGAACAACCAGTGGATGAAAAGAAAGCTGAAGTCGAGGAGATTATCGATGTGACACAAGAAATGAATGAAGAGAATCTTACCAAGATTGCAGATAAAGCTATCATGGCTAATCTAAGAGAGGTAGGTTCTGAGGTTGAGATAAAGGTGATCGAAAAAGAGGTGATTAAAGTGCATGTTGTGGAGGTTGAAAAACCTTGTACAAAGTGCACTAAACCATGTGAATAATGTGCTGAAAAGAAATTAATCATAAGTGATCTAAACATGCATAATGAACATTTCAGATTTGATTATCGAACAATGAAAGAAGCTTATGATAAAATGAAAGGTACTTACAACATGGTTGAGCAAGCAAATTTGGAACAAGATAAAACAATCAGAATGTTAAAAGCAACTTTGATGGATAAACAAGGTTCTATTAACATTTACATTAGCACCATTGCTGAGCTCAAACATGAACTGCAGGAAATAAAAATTGAAACTGAAAGAGTAAATCAGTTGTTGCTCAGTTATACAACAAATGCTTACGTCATTGATCATATTCTTCCAACAATTGCATCGGAAGAAGATGACAAAACACAAAAGGTAAGAAAAGTGCAGATTATAAAAATGTTCCGCCTCCATTATGTGAAGGCTAATGGCAAAAGCAAGTAGAAGGAATGGAGAAGGCGCTCAATTTAAAACTAAAAACTGAAATGAAAAATGAGCTGCCTGAGAACATTGATATAATCTACACTATATCAAATGATGACAATGAAGCAATTGTTAGTAACGCGGTTGAAAAAGTGTTGGAAAGTGATTCTGATGATGGCAGCTTTGAAAGCGCCGATTCGAATTTGAATAGTTCATAGAGTTCAGAATCTAAAAATGAAGACTGTATTCTTTCGGAGAATAGCCTAAGTGATGATCCAAACATTGAACTAGACAAGGTTAAGGATTCTGATAGACTATACTTTGATGAAAGTTTCCCGATTCATAATGTGAAAGAAGATCACATTGACAAATTGTTCAAACTTGTTGAAGTTACATCAGAATCTGGATAAAAATGAGAAGAAATTTTATTCAAAACCCAATAAAGTTTTTAACAATTATCGAAGAAATGGTGGGGATTTTCCTGAAAATAGGAGAGGGGGTTTTGGTTTTGAAACTAAAGAGAATGAGAAGAAAAAGTCACCACAACATGAATACAAAAAGAAAAACATGAAGTTTGTGTTTGGGACTGACATTGTTCGTGAAAAGGATTCGATTGGAAAGCAATCAAATGATGAATTTAAAAAGGATAAAGAGCTTCGTGAACAGACTGAATCCACAAGTGGAGTAAAATCTACTAGTAAAAAATTTGTTGATACTCGAACATGTTTCAAATGCAATGAAGTAGGTCACATTGCAAGAAAATGTCCGAAATCAAAGTCTGATCATTGAAGAAAAACAATTTCAGATGATGAGAAATCAAAGAAACCAGAGATTGTTCCAACTAAAATTTTGAAAAGAAACAATGAATCTAAATATGAAGAGAAACCTAAAATTGAAAAGTTTTCTAATTTTGAAAAGGGTGATTCTTCGAAGCAAAATGATTTTAAAGATTCAAAGTTTTATGTGAAAAAGGCAAGAATGAAATCTCAATCCCGGATTCTGAAAAAGAGTTCATCATCATCTGAAATTGTCAAACCAACTGGTTCAGTCGAAACCAAAGATTATAACCAAACAAACACTGATCAGTTGGTTCCTAAGAAAGATTTGAAAATTCCAACTTTCGATATCCCAAATCCACCCAAGACCAACAAGGCTTGGGTTTCCCATTTTAAGTAATCACTTTTACATATACAGGGGCTTCTAAGGTCTATCTTATCAAAGTGGATTATGGACAGTGGAGCTTCTCGGCACATGACGGGGATGCGAGCTTTATTATACGACATCAAAGCTATCAATGGAGGCTACGTTGGATTTGCTGGAAATCAAGGTGGAAGAATCATTGGAGAAGGAAAATTATCTAATGGCATGGTATCTTTTGATAAGGTCAACTACATTGCTGAATTGGAGAATAATCTTCTGAGCATCTCCCAGATTTGTGACAAGAAGTTCACCACTAATTTCAACGACAAGGAGTGCATGATATTGAAGCCGTGTTTCAAGATTCCCGAAGAATGGATTCTTATGCGTGCCTCGCGAGAGAATGATTTGTACGTGCTTGATATGTGTATTGCCACAACTACATCAAAGTCGGCACAATGCTTTGTCACAAAGGCCATAGAAAAATAGTCGATTTTAGGGCATAGAAAGATGGGTCAAATTCACTTACAGAAGATGAATTTCCTAGTTCACAAAAATTTGGTGGAAGGATTTAATCTAAAGAGCTTTCACATGAACGACAATTGCTTAAGGTGCAAGAAAGGAAAGCAGATCAAAAAGTTTCATCCGAAAAAGCTTTTGAACTCCATAAAGCTTCCACTAGAACGATTGCATATGGATCTTTTTGGACCGGTGAATGTCAAAAGCATTTCAGGAGATCTATATTGTCTAGTTGTTACAGACGACTACTCGAGATTTTCATGGGTGTTCTTTCAAGAAAGAAAAGACGAGACATTTCAGAATCTGATGATACTATTCAGAAAGCTTGAGAATCTGTATCACTTACCAATCAGAAGAATTCGAAGTGACAATGGTACAGAATTCAAGAATAACCGCATGGCCGATTTTTGCAATGAGAAAGGAATTCTACATGAATTCAGTGCTCCTTACACTCCGAAACAAAACAGAGTAGCTGAGAGGAAGAATCGCACGTTAATAAAACTGCAAGAACCATGCTTGCTGATTCTAAACTTCCTGTCAGTTTCTTGAGTGAAGCTGTTGCATCAGCTTTTTATACGTGGAACATAGTCTTAACTGTTAAACCTTCCAAGAAGACATGTTTCGAATTGCTAAGTCAAAGGAAACCTAATTTAGAGTACATAGAACCATTCGGATCTCCCTGTACAGTCATTGATCCTGATGGGAAGTTCGGTGCACGATCATTAAAAGGTTTCTTTGTTGGCTACGCAAGTCCACTCAAGCGAGTTTATCTTCCTAGCATGAATCAAGTGATTCTCACATAGAATGTCGACTGCCGCAGATATACAATGCCAACACAAAAGGCAGGTGATGCTTGGTTGTTCAACTATGACAACTTATGGAAATATTTCGATCTTCTAGAAGAGCCATCTGTAGAAGAAGTTGCCATTCTATATCATCTACATCAGTTAGCTAATCAAGAACAAGTTGTTAGACCAATAGTGGTTCCTCAACCACCTGTTGGTACATCTTCTTCTGGTGAAGGTCAAAGTAGTGTTCCAGATGAACCAGTGACACATATTACAGAGCCAGTGAATGATACTGTAGAACCCACTTCTTCAGAAGCACATGATTCTGATTCTGATGAGGCTCCGACTTTTGATCAAGATGGAGAATCCAATTCTGATGAGGAATCTGAGCAAATAACTAGTATGTTAAATCAATCTGCTGGTCTGAGCACAAGAAATGAAGGTCCGTGATCAGGCGGTTCTAGACGGAAGTTAGTGGATAAACGTATATAACAGTTTCGGTAGAATGTTATTAAGAATGGAGTAGAAACAAAATGCAGTGGAAGTCTTCATTCATACCGAAAGAGTATACATCTTTATAAGTCCAGCTGCCGGAGTTCCTAGAGAGAATCCGACAGCACCTCCCCATAGGGATGGCAAAACAAGTTCGCTTGACATGTGCATAGGAGGACAAGTTCGGGCGAACTTGTCCACCATACGACAAGTGCGGCCGAACTTGTCTTACCACATGTCAAGTTCGAGTGAACTTGACCTTCACAGGTCAAGTTCGAGCGAACTTGTTCCCTTTTACACTGTAAACTCCGTATTTTGAGCGTGTGTTCGATTCTAACCTATACAATATTCCACACAGGCTCAATCTAGCCTATTCGACAAGTGACGAACACAAAATGCATCAACAGACTCCCCCTTGTTCGTTACTGTCGAAGCTTGATCTTGAACTTCAAAACTTTGAGCCGTGTTTGAATATTCTGCAACTTCAATCAAGGTGTATGTCGATGTCGTCGAGATGCGTCAACAAATTCCCCTTAATTGATGATCTGGGTTTGCATTAACAACTTTCAATTCTGCTGAAATTTCCAGTTCAGATCTTTGGTTGCACGGTTTCCGATCTCCTCTGATTTGCTTGACCGACAAATTTTATCGAATAACCATCAACTCGAAGCTAATCAATGCAGCAGCTTCTCCATTTTGACGATAATCGCATCGGAGTTCAGTTTTTGAATAAGCGTTGAGCATCGAGAGTTTATTCCGCACACTCCTAAAGTATCAAAAACTCAACCAGAAATTGATAGAAACTTTGAATCACCGCATCAGAAAACTTCAAAGCAACGAAGACCCTCGAAAATCCGAAATCCTGATTTCCATAATCACAGTTAAGCACCATTCAGAAAGATTTGATCAGCAAATCTGTAATCTACTCAATCAGCAAATCTTTATCAGATACAGATAATCTAGTAACGCTTCGAAACTGAGAATCACACGTCCGTAATCCGAATCACATTCTTCTTCTTCAGTTACAACGACAGATGTATAGCTATCTCCGCTGAACCTGGCGCCTTAAAACTACAAAACATCCCTATTTCCGGCTTACCCGATCAAAATAGTTCATTTGCTTTGCAGAGTTAACGATAAGTAGTCGTGTATGCTCCAACCCCACATCAAAGATCAGGACCCAAATCCTACATCTCATAAGCATCAACCTGTATCATGATCTGAAAAATATGAACTTCATGTGATCACAAATCCCAAATGTATAGCCTCTTTTGTCAACAACTGGTATACACAGCTTTATCCGAAAGATCCAATCCCATAAATCATCTTCTTTAATCATGGTACCGCGTACAACCCGGGGCAACTGAAACTACAGAGCATCCATATCTCCTGGCGGTTAGTCCAGTCAATAGTTCATGTGCAAAGCAGAGTTAAAGATAGGCAGTCGTGTGTGCTTCCAAACCATACGCGCGACTCAGGTGTCAATCCACAACCACGACTTCAGAATCTGATATACAACTCCTTCAAGACTCAGTTATGTAACCACCCGCTTTAAAAATAAACATCAATTTGAAATACCCAATGAATCTCAATCCTCTGCATTTCTCGGTTAATCTGCAATCGGTAACCACCCAGATACTGTTGCAGCAGTCATAAATTTCAAAAATGCCTGAATCTTCAAATATTGAAAAATTTTTATTCCCCCTCATTTCTGCAAATTCTGACCATACTGAAATTTTCACTGAAATTCCCCCTGAAATCCGAACTTTCAGTATTTAACAAATGCGGATTTAACGTTTAGGCCCATTACTAGTCACAACACCCAAATGATCAACATTCTGCACTGGTATCAATGACTCTCCCGTTATCTTCAAAATTTTGTGACCATATCACCAATCTATACGCTGAAGCTCCAGATGGTGTCCCCGAACATCCCGGTTCAGTCTTCGAAAACCAGAAAAAATTTCTATCACCAGATTTTTCTGGACACTCATCTCATCAATACGATCAACAAAATTTTTCCATGCCTTTTTTTAGGCATTGGACCAAGTTCGGGCGAACTTGGTCTCCCAACTCACAAGTTCGGGCGAACTTGATTAAAGTTTGGGCGAACTTGATCAAAATGATACAAGTTCGGGCGAACTTGACCAATCAGGTCAAGTTCGGGCGAACTTGATCTCCAAAAATCAGCCCATTTTCACATTTTTCGATCCAGAATCCTTATTTCTTTGAATTTCGTGATGAATCCACCATAGATCTGGTCAAAAATCACTTTCTAACAATCCTATCCTATCCGTTCAATTTTACTTTTCATCCGTGGATTGTATGTTTATTTCAAGTTTTACGTCCAAAACCCCTCCTAATGTCCATAAATGTCCAAATTCATGAGCGTAGGTGATAACTATAGCTCTGATACCAATTGAAGGTCTGTGATCAGGCGGTTCTAGATGGAAGTTAGTGGATAAACGTATATGATAGTTTCGGTAGAATGTTATTAAGATTGGAGTAGAAACAGAATGTAGCGAAAGTCTTCATTCATACCGAAAGAGTATACATCTTTATAAGTCCAGCTGTCGGAGTTCCTGGAGAGAATCCGGCAGCACCTCCCCGTAGGAATGGCAAAAACTCAAATGACAAATGAACACACACCACCTATTTATAGGGAAACATAACAAGTTCGCTTGACATGTGCATAGGAGGACAAGTTCGGGCGAACTTGTCCACCATACGACAAGTTCGGCCGAACTTGTCTTACCACATGTCAAGTTCGAGCGAACTTGTTCCCTTTTACACTGTAAACTCACTATTTTGGTCGTGTGTTTGATTCTAACCTATACAATATTCAACACACGCTCAATCTACCCTATTCGGCAAGTGACGAACACAAAATGCATCAACAAGAAATGAAGCATCTTCTAGCATTCCTGCTATTGAGTTAGTGGTTGATCTGAATGTTAATAATCTGGAGAGTACAGTTGATGTTCCGAATGAAGTAATGCTGATATCTTTTTCTTACAATCCATCTGACACTATAATTGAAGAATTACAAGCTAGAGTCAGAACAAGAAGCCATATACCGCTAGGTTGTTTATACACGAAGGTGGCTCTGATTCAAGAATTTTGCTCTTATCACTGTTTTATATCACAAATCAAGCCAAACTCAGTTACTGAGGCACTGGGTGATGAAAATTGGGTACTCGCAATGCAAGAGGAGTTACTACAATTTGAGAAATTGGGTGTATGGAAGCTTGTTGACCTCCCGGAAAATCAAAAGGCGATTGATACTAAATGGGTCTTCAAGTGTAAGCGGACGATCGAGGAGTAATTGTGCGAAACAAAGCTCGACTTGTTTTCAAAAGATTTCATTAACAAAAAGGTATTGATTACACAGAAGTGTACGCACCAGCTGCGAGATTAGAGTATATCCGAATTTTCTTGGCGTTCACGTCTTGGAAAGGATTTAAAGTGTACCAGCTAGATGTTAAATCCGCTTTTCTCTATGGTAAACGGAGGGAACAAGTGTATGTCGGCCAACCACCGGGGTTTGTCGATCCACTGAACAAGAAGAAAGCATTTCTCCTAAAGCTTTTTATGGGTTGCATCAGGCCCCGAGAGCCTGGTACTCGACATTATCTCAGCACCTAGTCGGCAACGTTTTATCAGAGGGACAGTGGATAGTACGCTTTTCACGAGAGAAGTTGGAAATCATTTGCTGATCGTACAAATATATGTGGATGACATTATCTTTGGTTCAATGAACGATGATCTTTGCAAAGAATTCGAATCTATCATGAAGAAGAAGTTTGAAATGAGCTCGATGGGTTAAATGAAATTCTTTCTGGGATTACAGGTTGATCAATTGTCGGATGGTATCTTTATCCACCAAACCAAGTATGTTCATCATATTCTGAAGAAGTTTGAGATGGATAGCACGAAGCCGTTGTCAACACCACTTGCACTCAACCATGGAATCTGCATCGATTAGCGTGGAACCAAAGTTGATGAGACACTCTACAGTTTGATGATATGATCATTGATGTATCTGACGGCATCGTGCCCGGATGTCATGTATCCTACCGCCTCTGCGCAAGATATCAGTCTAGTCCCAGAATATCTCATATGCAGATCGTGAAGCGGATTTTCAGATACTTGAAGGGTTGTCCAAGCACCAGCTTGTGGTACCCGAAGAATGATAACTTCGATCTGACAGGAAATGTTGATTCTGATTTTGGCGTAGACAAACTGAATACTAAATCTACTACAGCCGGTTGCCAATTTTTCGGAACATGTTTGGTAACATGGCAGTGTAAGAAACAAACCATAGTCGCTCTCTCGACCTATGAGGCTGAGTATATCTTAGCTTCTAGCTGTTGTTCACAACTTATGTGGATCAAACATCAGATGAGAGACTATGGATTGCAATTTCTTGACACACCGTTGTATGTAGATAACAAGGCAGCAATCGACATAACAAAAAATCTTGTTCATCACTCTGAAAAAAACATATTGAGATTCGTTACCACTTTATTCGTGATTGCTATGAAAAAAGATTGGTACGAATTGAGAAAATCCACACCGATGAACAAAAAACTGATTTTTATACCAAACCATTTAGCTTAACAAGGTTTAAATACTTAATGAGGCTTAACGGTATAAAAAATCTTTTGACAGGTGCGGAAGCAGAGGTTGAATATGGATCAGACGACGAGTTCTCGTGATCCTCATTGGTTTGTTATCTTTTTAGGATTAGATTTAAAAAAAACTAAAATCTAAAAATATGTTTTTATGTTAGGGGGAGAAATGAAACGAGAAAATACAAAAACATATAAAAAGCAAAATGTACGAAAACATGAAAAAGACAAAAAGAATTTTGTGTCAAAAAGGAAATGATAGTACATCAGTAGACTATCACTGTATGCTAAAGATTTGTAAAGTTTAAAAGGGTTAAACAAGTCTTACTGTGGATGTGTCGGTAGGCTTTACACATTCAGTAGATTGTTTCCAGGATATAAACTAAATTTTACTACTGCTTAATTTGTGGATTAACATCTCTAGGATATATGGACTTAGTACTCGGAAGTTTCCTTTGAGAGATTGCCTGCATCTGAGATACGAGGTCTTTATAGATGATTGATATCTAGGGTATTATACATGTTCTTCTGATTTTGCGTAAGCAATGGCCTAGAACTTCTATAATGCTTTTGCTAAAACCCTATACTGCAGCAAATTGAAAGAATCCTAAGATCTAATCAATTGCAGTCAAAAGATTCCATATTGGAACATCACTTTAAAGTCGAGCCTTCATCTCTATATCGATACGGTGGTATTAACCTGAGCTCTCAAGGCCTCGCACAACCCAGATACAGATATCAATTACGCTATACTCACCTGTAAGAAGAAATCTAGGGAATCTTGATACAGGAGTATATTCTGAGATGGGAACCATAGTTAAGTCAAGTCCCTTAATTCTACATTACATATCTTGGAACAATTGAGAAATGTGTCGAAGTTTAAGTGGAAAAACATATCGACAATCTAGGTAAGTTTTGTTTAAAAAACTTAATGTCATTAAAAGGTCAACGGTACAGATGATATGTCTCATACAACTGATATGATCCTTAGACACGAATTCACAAAAATATGTCTGTAAATATGTTTGTACATAGATTCATTTCATTACAAATATAAAACCCAAAAAGATTTTTAGTGTGTTTTAGCATAAACTTTCTAAAAATAAAAATATTTTGTTTCTATCTTGTTTTCAATAGCCAGTGATGGAAAGCGGATATTTCGAAGTTCGAAAAGGTGCTAAAAACTGGGAATCCTGTTGACAACGGGTTGGGACCTAATCTGTAAAAATCAAAAATAATTTAAAACGATTAAAAGTTCATTAATTTGAAACTCTACAAGTGACAAAAACATCATTTTGTTCATAACGGGTCAAACTGGGGTCATTAATTTTGACTCGATTGACAAATCGGTTAACCGAGGTCATTAACTTGGACTTGGTCAATTGAGTGGATTTTCAAAACTGGTAAAAGTGGCAAAATACAGAGTCAAAAGTGTAAAATCAAAAAGTTTGAAAAAAATCTAAAAATGTTGACCTACTTCGCACGAAGTTGATTCCTCAAGTTTGTTGTGTTACTAAGTCCAATTCGTTCGAAGCTAAAAGATGTAAGTATTGACAAATTCGTTCAAAGTTCGATAATAAAAGTATAATCTGTGTTGTGTTGTCAAGTTCGTCTGAAGTTCTTCTATAGTATAAATACATAAGTTCGGACGAAGTTGTTTCATTATCTGTGAGTGTTTTCCTGAGGTGATTCTGAGCAAACTTGAAATTGCAAAGCAAGTACTGTTACTCTGCCAAAATTGACACTTGATTTAGGTGATTAGCACACCTATTTCAATGGCTGAGGTAAGATTGACGGTTAAAAATCATGATTTTGAGGGAAAATTGACTTATCGGACCTTAAATGTGTAAATTTGATAGATCTAGGGTTTATATGTTAAAATTGATTGGTGAAAAATGATAATCGACATATATAAACACTAGATGAACCATCAATTTGAACATAAGATCATAAACTGAGTTGCAGGTTATGTGTGTTTGGTTGGGGAAGATGACAAGTTCGTGCGAACTTGTTAAGAATCTGTACAATATAAATTGGCATCACTTCGTGCGAAGTTGGATTTATTGTGATAAAAATGTTGTTGAATAGTTCGCACAAAGTTAATTCTTGTTGAAGCACAAAAGTTGTTTAAGTATAGTTGTCCAGTTCATGCAAAATTGTGTTTAATTGGTCAAAAATGAATTTTGATATACCAGTTCGTGCGAAGTTATACTTGTTTGTGTTAAAAATGATAAATTTTCTAAATGTTTTTTTGTTTTGTCGTGCAGCAAATCGTGCAGCTTCCATTTTCAAAGTTCTATAATACGTGTATTTCGCTGGATAAGAAGTTATACCCGAGTCTTGCATCGTTTTCAGAAATCTTGGAATTCATGGGACATATACCGGCTACGAAGGCGATTACAGGCAAACATATTGTATACAGATCTCACGTGAACTTCTTTTGGAATTCTGCCGAGTACAATGAGACAGACAAAGTGGTTACATATGTTGTTCGCGTCGGAAATGAAGATAAAGCGATTACAGTGACAGCAGCAGACATTCGGAGAGTATTGGAGTTTAACAATGACACATCCGATCCGAAGGGTTTTCACGAGCGCATAGTTATAGGGGTGCTTCTAAAGAATGGGATACCGTGGTCATGTAAATGCATCATCGTTCAAAAAGGGTGGTCCAGGTCTACCATACAAATTCTTTCTGCACGCATTGATACACGCTTTCAGTCATCGAAGAACTGGTATAGACGACATGCAGGATTATATGATGTGCATGGTTACTGCGTTGGTCCTGAATAAGAAGTTCAATTATTCTCACGTTGTTTCTGATTATATGTAATATGGGAAAAGACAAGAATCTGCAATATCCTCGCTTTGTCCAGATGCTGATAGATGAAAAGTTCAAAGATATTGTGAAGGATCCTAATGATGTGTTTTATTTACATCATATGGACGAAGATACTCTAAAAAAGTTGAAGACGTATCAAAGACAAGATTCTGCTCCAACTGCGAAACCAATGTTTGGTGCTATTGCTAAAGCTAATTACAGATCGCCACCAGATGGTAAATGGAGGAAAGATGGTAGTGGCGATGAAAACGCTAAAGCGGAGCAGTTGAAAGATTTGTTGCTAAACGAAGTTATTGGTATATCAAGGATGAACCAGAGAAAAAGAAGCGTAAAAGAGCTACAAAGAAGGTTGAAACTATGTTGATTGACGAACCTGAAGAAGTACCAGTCACTGTTGAACAACAACCAGAAGTGAGCACAGTTGTACATGCAGAGACAGAGAATATTGATCGTGATGACGTAATTTATGCTACCTCTGATATAGATGGTCCTATTGATTCTTTGGAAGAACGCCAAAAATAATATGAGAAAGAAGTGGAAGAAGAGAGATTAAAGACACGTGGTGAAGGTTTGTATGAGCCATCTGCTGATGAAGAATCTGAAGCGGAAAGGCCTATAAAGAAATCTAAACGTGTAAAGTCTAAAGCTGGAGAAGGTTAGAAAACAATTGGATCTCCAAGTACCAAAGGCATAAAGTTACATAAATGGAGATATGTAAGCCAGAGAAAGAAGGTTGTTACTCCATCTGAAGCGTCTCAAGTTCAAGAACCGCAAATTACTAAAGTTCAAGAGGCTCCAACGGTGTCTGTTCAAGAACCACCAGTGATTGTTCAATCGAGTACGTCTACTCCAAGGAAAACTCCACCGCAGACTACTCCTAAGACTACTCCGAAAACTCCTCAAAGTCAAGCTTCTGATCGTGAAAGAGAAAGAGAATTCAACGATGCTTTTGGAAATATTCCTCTTCCACCAAGAGGTTTTGATACGGGAATATCGACAGAGTCACTGGCAGATATGTTTCACGAGTCAAAGAATGAAGAATTTGAAAAGAGAATTAAAGCTCTTGAAGATCAGATTAAACAGAATGAAGCCGAGAAAGAGATTTTGGATAATATAGTGAAATTTCTCGAAGATGATCGTGGTTATTTGAAAGTTATGGTTGAAAGCTTAGGTTCTGATAACGAAAGACTCAGAAAAGTGATTGCAGAACTTGAAGCTAAAAAGGTTATGAATAACAAAAGATTCAGTATGCTTCAACGTGTTTTATCCAACAATCTGGGAATTGATTTCATCACTGAATACAACCGTTTGGAAGTTCAAGATGAGAAGGAGCGAGCAGAGAAAGAAATGGCTTCACAAGGAAAGGGCAAATGGGTTGAAAAAAAACAGTGGTAACTGAAAGTTCAAATACTGTTGAAGAACATGCTCTTGTTGAAGAAAATCTTGAAGAGAGGATTAGTTATAGCAAATGAAGTAGTTGATATTGTTGATGATCCTATCCTACAGAGAATCGCAGAGCTAAGGCATTTACATTCTGAACAAGCTGAAGCTGAAAAGGATGAGGTAGAGGAAATGAATGATGATGATAAAGCTGATGATCATGCTGACGATAAAGATGATAATTCTGATCATGGTGATGATGGTCAAGGGGGTGTTGGTATTACAGTTGAATCAGCAAAAGTACATGAAGATTTTGATTATGATTCTGTACTAAACGATGATGTAAACGTTGAGGATGCACCAAGTAAGGGGGAGCAGACAAGTTCGAGTGAGACAGAAGAATCAGGGATCTTCACAGCTTTACTGTTTACAGTTGTCCCTGATTATCAGCCCCTAAACTTGATGCTAGAACATAACGTTGAGGAAGGAGATTTTGTGCATGATTACACAAAAGAAGAGTTAGCAAAGATGTTTGAAGTTGATGCTAATTCATTTGAATTTGATTTCAAAGAGGAACTGGTGAACATAAGTACTTCCGAGCCAAAAGATTATGTTTACAAGAAAGTACTAGAAGCTGACGATTATGATCGTGTTATCATTGAAGACGCTTCTGATGACAAGGTTGAGAAATATTCTGGAGCAAATACTGATAGTTTTCCAACAATTGAAGAGATTATGAGTCAGATAGACGTGGATTTGCTGAAACGAAAAATTGATGAAGTGGTCAAAGATGGTAGTATTCCTAAACGCTTATCAAAAGAACAGATTGCTGAAGCGAAGAAGTCATGGTTCAAAGAAATGCCAAAAGAGAGGAAGTTTAAACGTCCACTTGCATTTTCACTTGAGATAAAGACAAACCGCTGGAGACATTTTAAGTTAGAGATGGATCAGTGAGCTTGATGTTTATGCAATAAAGAGAGAATTTGGCGTACAATACTGCAGATATTTGAATGACATAAAAAGTTTACCTTTCTGGGATGTTGAAGAATTGGTACAGACGAAAAACATAAGCTACCTGATGAAATTTAATGATCAACGGTTATGGAAAGTTATAAATTTTGAAGCATCACGTGGTTTTGAGCTCTGGAAACCGTTCATTCCAAAGCGTAGAGTGAAGATTGATAAAGAGACTAAAGAAAAGGATGTTACATTGGTGATGAAAAGGCCAAGAGCTATGAAGAACATGCCATTAAAACCGATTGAGCAAGATTTTCATCCATACTTCTTATGGTGACAAACGGATCCTAAAACATGTGAAGTTGTGATAGTTCTTAGAGCCAACGGAAATTGGGATATTACTAAAGAAGAAACTCCTGAAATGATCGAAAGACGAAGGATTTGGGGGTTGTGGAGATTAATTATAGTACTAGACCTGATGTGGCTAGTAAATTGCTCAAAAGATTATATTAAATGCTTGTTCTTTAACAAGATATGTTTCACAAACGAGAAGAAGTTCAAGCCAAACAATTCCAAGGTGTAGTGAATGTTTGTTATGCACATGGAATTAATTCAGGGCACATGTGGGAATCGAAGTAGCGAGAACTTGAAAGAGAAGAATTTTTGAAGGAAGAAAGGCGTCTTGAAAAGATACATGAAAGGGGGAGAGAGGCGACGCTTAGAAGATTTCAGTTTAAGCACTTCTTTGGTCGGTATCTGTATAAGCAGTTCTTTGGTTGTTAAAGTCAGATTTTGAAGATTGAAGATTTTGAAGACAAATCAAGACTACAACACTATCCAAGGGGGAGGCTGTTGGTACACGATGTCTAGTGTCTAAGTCTTAGATCGAGTCTGTACGAAATAGGGTTGAAATGTTAGATTTTGAAGTTATTTAAGTAGATTTGAGGGCAATTTCGCAAGAACTTGTATTGTTAAGGACAAGTTCGCACGAAGTCAAGTTCGTGCGAAGTTGGTCCAAGGTTGTTTTGGTGCGAACTTGTTTCCCTAGAAATAGTTGTCTTGGTTTCTCATTTGTAACAGTTTTTGCAAAGTTGACAGCGAAGCTCTGTCAGTTTAGGGTCTTGAATGTAACTTTGAATTTATCAATAAACTGACTTTAAACGTATATCTTGTGTAAAATGTCACTAATTCATATAGTTTCCGCATATATGGACTAGATACAAGTTAGGTACCTTTGCTATCGAAGGAACTCGATCCTACACAAATCATGGGTGATCTTCTATTTCTTGGACTCGATACATATGCTTATGTGGAAACTAGTCATCAAATACTCCTATGTCTTGATTATCTTGGGGAGATTCGTCTAGTCATGATAGATAATCCGCGACTAAATTTTCCGCACCCTTTTTATCTTTTGTTTATATGTCAAATTCTTTGAGCAAAAGGATCCATCTTATTCACCTTGGTTTTGCATCTTATTTATTAAAGAGGTGACGAAGAGTCGCGCGGTCGGGGTAAACCACGGTTTTGATAAAACCAAGTAAGACCGAAAGTTGTCAAAAGCGAATACAACCACCAAAAGGTACTTTTCTGTTGTTGTATTGTTTTCTTAAGCATCATTGAGTGTCTTCATTGCATAACCATAAGATGAAAACAATGCTCCTTTCCTTGGCCAAGAACCACTCCAACCACATAGTATCTAGCATCTTGCGGTAGCTCGAAAGGTAGACTCCAATTGGGCAAAATCACTATAGATGCTTCTATCAACTTTTGTTTTAGGGTGTTGAATTATTCCAAACACTCTTTAGTAAAGACAAATGGATTGTCTTTTTCTTAATCCTTTTACCGTTGTGGGAGGTGGAAGCATAGATATAACATCTATTTTTCCTTATCAACTTCTATGCCTTTTGTCAAGATTTTGCCCAAGCACGATTCTTCTTGGACCCTAAAGTGACATTTTTCCCAAATTATAGCCAAATTAGTTTCTTCTCATCGTGACAACATACTTTCAAGATTAGCAAGATATTGATCAAAAGTCTTGCCAAAAACCAAAAAAATCATCCATGAAGACTGAGACATCCACTACATCTAGGTTAACAATGTTAACATTACTTATTTAAACCCCAATAAATTAAGTACGCTTGTACATGCAAATTGTCACACACATGTAGGTTATTATTAATTAAACGTGTTAGTAGTTTCACGTATGCACGGTCACTCGAGACGGACTAAAGTTGTAATATTATGAAAGTTAATTTATTAACTTTCTACCCAGGTTTCAAAGTGCTAAAAACATCAAGGACCCAAGTGAAAAATAAAATCTAAAAAAATCAAAAAGCACTAAAAAAAATTTTTCTAATATTTTTTAAAGAGTAATTGCTATATTTCGTTAAAAATTTTTTTTTTTTCAAGTAACAGTTATCCATGCACATGTGCATATGTATCATTACTTTGACAAATTCCGTAATACACTATCAGTAGTAGACAATTACACTTTAATTTACAATACCATCCGTAATACATTACTTTTTACATTACCAATATTCAAAATGCACATGTGCATCATTATGTATAACCAGTATATAACGTGTTTTGGTACAAAAAGTTTGTGATTTTGAAGGATGAAGTAGGCCCATATACATGTTTTTTTGTTAGTTATATCTAGTGGTTTATCGTTTGATTACAGTTGTCACTTTATTATGTAATATGTTGATTGGATGGTATAAATGGTGTTGATATACATATAATAAAGTGAAAATATTGGTATTGGTATTGTATAATAGATGGTAGGAGGTAATGGAAGTGTATTATGGATGGTATGATAGATGAAAGAGAAAGTGTATTCAAAGTAGTGTACCTAAACACCTTATTTTCTGTTGATACATATAGATGCACATGTGCATTCTAATATCCGTAACGTAAAAAGTAGTGTATTACACATGGTAGTGTAAATGAAAGTACAATTGTCTAATATTTGTAACGTATTACGGAATTTGTTGAATAAATGATAAATATGCACATGTGCATGGCAGTGTATTATGGATGGAATGATAGATGAAAGAGAAAGTGGATTCAAAGTAGTGTACCAAAACTCCTTATTTCATGTTGACACATATAGATCCACATGTGCATTTCTAATATTGGTAACATAAAAAGTAGTGTATTACACGTGATAGTGTAAATCAAAGTACAGTTGTCCAATGTTTGTATTGTATTACGGAATTTGTCAAAGAAATCATAAAAATGCACATGTGCATGGATAACTATTACTCATTTTTTATTTTTTGAAATTTTTTTATTGTTGACGAAATATAGCGAATTTTTCAAAAAAAAATATTAAAAAAAATTTGGGGGTGTTTTTTAGATTTTTTTTCGGTATTTGTTGGGTGGTACGCGCAATAAAGGGTGGTTCCTAACGAATCCTTCTCCTATATATAGGGTAGGGTTCTAGAGTGAACCTAATGTTATTTGTGAACCGTGAGAACCATACTCAATTACTGATCTATTTGAGATGGACGGTTATAAAAAAGGTAATAAAATAAAGAGGTTAATGATATAATTAATTAATAATTAAAGATAAGGGTGTATTGGTAATTTTGCTATCCTATCATAACTGAATATTGTATTTTTTTTTTAATTTTTGCTGAGGTTATGTGTACACAAGTGTACAGGCCTATATAAGCTGTTTGTACACTGTTGTACATTTGTGTATTGAACTCATGTACACCTGTGTATATAAACAATAAAACGTTGAAAAAACGAAACTTCATATGTTTTACGTTTTTATTAAAAAAAATTTATAACACTATTATACTCAAATTAAAGAGAATAGAAAACCAGTTTTTGTGGTGTATTTAAAAGAAAAAAAATATTGACATATGAAAAAGTTATAACGATTTAAAGATCGCAAGAGGTAGTTAGTTTTATGTTATAACTTCCTTATTTAAATTGATTAATTACAATCATATCCTTTACATCTAAAAAAATGATCAATGGCTCGGATTGGTTCACAAAGTTCACAAACAAGGATATGGTTCACTCATGAATCTCATCCTATATATATATATATATATATGAAGGATTTAGAGAAAATGGTCATAAGAGTGAAAACGATGAGAACGCCTCTCATCCGTTGGATGAAAACAATCTATGGATTAGATTGGCGCAATGGCATTTTCGTAAATAACATCAACTTTATTACATGGACGTGCTTCATTAAGGGTAAAAAAGTCTTTTAACTTCCCCAAATAGTACAAACGCAGAATGGTTATTGATTAAGAACGTACCGGTAACCACTGCAGGATCATCATGCGCTTTCCCAGCATTCAAAAAGCACTATCTCTGGCACCCTGGCCTTTCAATAGAGGAGAATTCCGCTTAAAGTGTCCATTCTCTCCACACTCGAAGCATCCTTCAAGCTTGAATCCATTTGATGTGCTTTTTGGATAGCATTCACGTGTCGTGTGCCCAGATCGACCGCATCTGGTACATTTTCACTGCTCATCCCCGTGAGTCTTCTTCACTGAACAACTCTTGCCATCCCTGGCGTTATCCTTTCCTGAACCACTGGAGTTAGCCACATAAGCATTACCAGAACCGTGCTTCCTATCACGCCTATCATCGAAATCCTTCCTCGAACTCTCAGATTTTCGCTTCCGCGAACCTTCTGACCTACGCTCGGAGCGTTCATGTCAATCAGATTTCCAGTCTGCAACATCTTTCACTGACGATCCCAGTCTCATCCTTCTTGTTAAGCTTACTCCTACGAACCGCATCATCTGTCAAAGATTTTTCTAAGGAAGTAGCTTCAAGATAGGTAGTCGGTTTCGCTGATGTGACCATACTACGGATCTGTGGCGCTAAACCCAGATGTACCTCTCTATCTTAACATACTCAGGAGTGACCGTACGAGGAACCAACCTAGCCAGATCATTGAACCGAGACATGTAAGCTCTGACATTCAAGCCTTCCATGGTCAGATTCCAGAAATCAGTCTCAATTTTCTACAGCTCACTACGCGGGCAGTATTCCTTAAGAAGCATCTCTTTCGGTTCGTTCCAGGTAAGACCGTAAGCGACGTCTTCTCCCAAAATCTGAATTTGAGTGTTCCACCAGGATAAACCTTCATCAAGAAATGAACACGAAGCATACCTAACCCTTTGATCTGCGGCACAACCACTGATGGCTATCACAGACTCCATCTTCTCGATCCATCTAACGATATCAAGGAGGCCTTCAGCACCGGTGAATGATTTCGGGTTAAAACCCTGGAATGTTTTGTAAGTACATCCGTGCACTGTTCACAAGGTTAATGAGAATCAAGATTACTCTTAGATTATATCATAACACATGAAACTACAAGAACTTTTCCAATCATTACACTACCTTGAGGGGCTCCAATTGGCGCTCCACCGGGACCAGGTGCATCACCACGTCCACGTCCTCGCCCCATCCTCTGGTTAGCCTCGCGCTGTTCCATGGTGGGTGTGGTAGGTAATCCAGTACCATCAACAGAAGGACCTTGTCTCGATTTTGGTGGCATATTGTCGTTTCTATTATTGCAATAATAATAACAACGTAAGACAATAATTAAATAATAATGGACTAAACAATACACATGCATCCACATAATAATGAGAATAATTTAACCAAAACCCTTATCATTGATATTTATCATAGAAATTACAAAGCTTGTTTTTAGTACAAGGACTAATCAAAATTTGATGTGTCAACATCATCACCAATAACTAGTCGATATGAAATTTCCTCCTAAATATCCAAAAATTTGGCATGCAAGCCATAAACAGGGTTACCAAAAGAGAAATACAAACAACAAATCAACAACAAATCACTTCAAACCCGCGAACTCCAGAAGCTTCCTAACCAGCTCATCAAGCTGATCCTCCAGTGCATCTGATCCATAGCGCTGTCATCCAAATCCTTAAGCTTGTCAAACCAATCCATCTGCCCCTCGTGATCCTTCACCTTCCCTTTGGTCGCCTCCAAATCCCCGCAAATAGCCCCTAACTGGCGGTCGCAGTGATAATACCGGTCAACCCATACTCCTTTCTGCTTCTTCGAAGCAGACTCCATGGCAGCTCTAGAGGTTGAGGCAATGTCTCCAGCAGGTCGAGTCCTCTTCCTACTGCGGTAATAGACTAGCATAGGTGCAGTAGGAGCCTGTGACTCAATTGACGGTAAGGGTGACTTAGTAACAACAGGTGGAGGGATCTCAACGGTGGGCTCGACAACATCAGTAGGTGGGACGACCAATGGCTCTAATGGTTGAGCCGTAACAGTGTCTACTACTGGTGCGATACCGAAAGACCTCCAATGAGTGGGACACACGGTATCTGATGATTGTCCGATCTCGAAAACCGAGGGCGGAACACCATCATCGTATCGATCCAACCGTTGCTCATGAAAGCATAACGGGGTCAACCTGGATGGCGAACGCAGCAGGGTTGGCATGGAAGGATGAGGCAAATCCGGCCATATCAACGATCTGTGGAATTGTGAGGGGTACCTCTGGTAATACGGATATGGGTGAAGTCTTGAATTCTGGCTCGCTACCTGAGTCATGAATCTCGATGACCTCGTGCTCGTGTGACATTTGTGACATATATAACTGTACAAAGTAAGTGTGTGTTCAAATGAAAAATAATACATAAGGCCCAAATAAACAGATTAACACGTATGCACATAAACACGCAATGGTTTCCATACATGATAAAAATCCATGTTTATTTAAAATTTTTGGCTTCACGAATGTTGGGACTTAGTCTCAAAATTTCGTGGGTTGAAGTCTAGAGTTTTCCCCCGGAAACATCTAGTTCGCTACAACCATTGGCTCTGATGCTAACTTCTGTAACACCCCAAAAATGTCGCAGCGGAAATACAAACGTAATGGTGATGGAAGTTAGTGCCCATAAATATCTTAGTGGACGATGCATAGTTAATTATTGGACATTTAACTTAATTAAAACATAGTTTAAAAGTTTAAACATAAACTACAACCATAACGTAGTTAAGTTGTCTTGATCCTTATGGATCATAATACAATTGGTCCCAAATAAGTTTTAAATGTTGTCCAAAGTTTATTATTAAACGGAACATGTATCACATCCACAAGATACGCCAAAATTCCCCGAAGCCGAACTCATGTACATGAAGAACACATTAAAAATCAACTGTCAACACAAAGGAGGGTGAGTTCACGTATTCAAATTTAAAACAATTTTGATCCAAGGAAAACTTTCATATTATGTGTTTATAGTTAAACATCCATATAAATTTTAGAAAGTCTATTTAATTTCCTCCATAAAATCCAAGGGTCAGTCATCACTAGCATTCCCTAAACCATAGCGATATCCCCGACTTGTTCCCAAGGTTTACACATATTAAATTAACAGCATCAAGTGCTCAGATTCGTAAGTTTTCAAGACGTTACGAGCCATGCATTTACAATGAAGGTATAATCAAAGCTAGAATATTAAAGAATATTAATTCGTCGCTTGACTTGACACGGAGCTACCGGTCACAACGGGGTGGTCAACCCGATAGATCTATCAACAATTCCACACATACATATTAATGATTAAACGACAAAACTTACGCAAGAGCCCGCAATGGGTCTCTTATAATGCCTGCCTCACGTACAATACATATATCCTACTAAAATGATAAATTTAATATATAACGAGTTGTATGAATTTCCCCGAAGTCCCCACCGAAACGTAAGTCTAATACTCGATACTTACTCTCTTGAGACCGAGCGAATTTGTTACAACTTTAGATTTAAGCAGTTTTAAATCTACACGGTCGCTTTCTCTTAAGCACCGTATTAACACTCGTTTCTCCCCGAAACATATATTCACATTTATCTAAAATCCGTTTCTCCCCGAAACATATTCATATCCAAATCCATATATTTTCCACGAAAATATATTCATAGTTTAATAAAAGGCATATTTTATACAAAAATGTATACTTATCCTTTTAAGGTGTGTTCTTCCCCCAAAATAGTTATAAAACAATAAAAAGAGGGGCGTAGTGACACTCACCTTTGTGTACGTAATTAAATTAGCGCGATCCCACGATTGTTTCTACACGTCCTAATATACGTAGGAATGATTTATCAAACAATATTTCACAAAATTCCTAAGTTTCTCCAAATCTTGGAATTTTCACATAACTTTGAGATTTTCTCGAAAAGTCATTATTTTTTATTATGTTGGCATTGTAATATATATATATATATATATATATTCATACATATATTTTAAGATTTTGCAACTTGAACGATTTTATTGGTGACCCTTAATATGTTATATACGTTATCACTCCCGTTTATAAGTACTATATATCTATGATTTGTGCGTCTTGATATATATACATTAACGTACACAAATATTCAATATCGTAACACGCGAAAACTTGTTAAGTTATACATTATATCATTTTTAAAGCATGAATACATGAAATAACTTATTAAGTTAACCTATGTATCAATTTTCATGCTCGACAAATAAGTTACACATTTAACGCAATTTCACCGATTTTACAGTTTTAAACTCACAAATGTACATGCATAGTCTAAATTCCCGCTATCATGTCAACACTTAACACATTATCATATTCATACTTTGAATCACATAACACATTTACACACATAAGGTTCACCCATGAACAACCTATACTAGTGTACTTTGTAAAATGCGTATTTTAGTGATTCGGTAATGTTTTCGGGCGTCGGAAGTCACGTATGACTAACCAAACATCAAATAAATTTAATATAAGTTAATATATTTATATTTATATCAAAAATATCAGTTTTGTTACTGATTTAAAACAGTTTCGTAAAAAACTCTTAAAAAGGCGATTTTTACAGTTTTTACCGCATAGTTTTGCGTCAAACATTACCATAACCATCCGAACTCGAAACAACATGATATTTTAACACAATACATGTCATTTACTGATTAGAATGATGGTTATAATCAGGTTAGTGCAGTTTTTGTGTTGGTCACATAAATCATGCGATTACACACATTTTACAACTTTTCAAGCACAATGTACAACATGCAAAGCTAGTAAACTTCATGACAAGTTTCATACCACTTTATCACATGAAATAACCTTATTTTTAAGGTTTATAATCTGATTTGAAACCATTTTTATCATAACACAATTATCTCATCATTTCTTGTACCTAAATTCTCATGCATGCTCATGTACCAACACTTAATGCACACATATCATATCTTCATCATTTCTCATGAACTAAATGCATATATTCTCATCTTAAATGCATGTTCATATAATCCAAAACATTCAAGTTCATCTAATCATGTACATCATCATCACAAGATGCATGCATGTACACACATATATACACGGCTACATATACATATATATAAACTTAACTTTTCATGTTCATACTTTAATCATATGAACTTTATTTAAAAACCCTTTTAGAACCTTCTAAAACTTACATGCATTCACCTTTCAACATCTTATCCAACAAGAATCAATTAAACATCAAAACTAAAAATCTCATATGTATATATACACATACATACATCGGCCATACATATATACATACACACCTCCATTTTCATTTTCTTTAAAAACTCATTTATTATTTGTTTCAAGTTAGTATATATATTCAAGAACAAGAGAAACTTCCATAACCATCAATCACTATAAATCAAGAACAAGATGAAGTTTTATACCTTCAAGATTCCTAGTAGATTTTGATGAAAATGGTTATATGGAACTTGTTCTTGCTTGAACCTTCTTGAAAACACCTTTAAATCTTCAATACATATTGAAATGGGTTTGTATGAGCATGGATTCTTCAAGAAACAAGTTTAAATTTTGAAAATGGGTGTTACAAGGGGGTGTTCGACTGAGCTTTAGAAAGAGAGAGTGAGTTGGTGTATTGTTTGATTTGTTCTTGGATTTGTGAAGATATGAAGAAGATTTGGAAAAGGTTTAATCATTGTTTCATGTTCCCCATGTCAACACATAGAGGAGAGAGGGAAAAGGAGCCCTAATGGCTGCCACCAATCTCCACACACACACACGACACGCATATATACATATATATATCATATATATGCTTAAAACTGGTATTTAACTCGATACCGGGTGTTTTATTTAGCGTTTTAATTGTGTTTAATGCGTTTTAAATATTTTCAGCGCTCTATAAAAATAAACACACCAAAATATTACTGATCAATATTTTATTTGCCTGGACCGGCTACGTTGTCGATATTTGGCCGTATACGCGCTGTGTTGCGCAATACGCGCTTAAATTCGCAAAATAGGGATTTTAAGCAATTTAATTTATTTTTATCATTCTATAATAATAAACTTGTCAAATTATTACTATAATACGCCCTGGACTGGCTGTGTTGACAGTATTCTGTCAGATACTCGCAGTGTCGCGGAGTACGCGCTCAAACTCGAAAAATAGAGTTTCTTAGCGTTTTAAATTATTTTTTCCTCACAATTATGATTAAATATATTATTTAACTCATAATGGACTATTTTCAGATTTTAACATTATTCAGGCGACCACCAACGTTCGTTTCGCATTTTAACCATTACCCGATAAGCGTTTATCTTAATATTGCCAACATAATTTTTATCAAACTTTGGATTTACCAACACATCAAATACCATATATAAACATCATAAATAATAAGATACAACCTTTTATTCATTCATGACACGTGTTACATTTGTATGGTACAGCCTAAATAGCCGGGTGTCACACTTCGAACTCCTCAATCAAAGAAAACCTAACTTGGAGTTTCTTGAACCTTTTGGATCTCCTTGTACGGTAATCGATCCTGATGGCAAAGTTGGAGCAAAGTTGCTTAAAGGTTTCTTTGTTGGATATGCAAGTCCACTACGAAGGGTATATTTGCCAAGTTTAAATCAAGTGATTCTTGCGCAGCATGTTGATTGTCGAAGATACACATCGCCACACACAAAAACCTGGAGATTCTTGAATGTTTAACTACGACAATTTGTAGGATTCTTTTGAATTACCCGAAGAACCAAATGAAGAAGAACTTGCAGTGTTATATCAAATGCAACAAGCAGCAAATCAAGAATATGTCTCAAGACCAATAGTGGTAACACAACCACCTGTTGGTATTTCAAGTTCTGAAAATGTTCAAACGAATGTTCCTGAAGAACCAGTTGCTGCAACAAATCCAAGTTCAACAGATCCCATTCTTTCTCCAACAAATGAGTCTGATTCTGATTATGCACCAACGTATGATTAAAATGGTGATTCAAATTCTGATGAGGAATCTGAGCAGATCACAAGTTTATTAAATCAATCTGCTGGTCGCAGTTCAAGATATGAAGCTTCTACGAGTGGTACTATTGCTGATTCTGTGGCTGAACAGAATATTACTAATCTAGAGAACGAAGTAGCTGGTTCTGACGAAGTGGTTCCTCGAAATCTATCATATCATCCTTCAGGCAACATAATTGGTGAACTGCATGCAGAAGTAAAAACGCGAAATCAAATTAATAAAGCACTTAGTTGTTTCTATACTAAAGTAGCTCATGTTCAGGAATATTGTTCTTTTCGCTGTTTTATTTCGCAGGTTGAACCTAAGCATTGGAAGGAAGCAATTGCTGATGAAAGCTGGGTTAACGCTATGCAGGAGGAACTGCAACAATTTGAGAAGTTAGGTGTTTGGAAGCTTGTGGATCCTCTAGCAAATCAAAAGGCAATTGATACTAAATGGGTCTTTAAATTCAAGCATGATCATCGAGGAGTAATTGTGCACAACAAAGCTCGGCTCGTTGTCAAAGGTCTTCATCAATAAGAAGGGATTGATTACACAGAAGTGTATGCTCCGGTTGCGAGACTGGAAGCAATCAGATTAGCGTTTGCGTCATGGAAGGGCTTCAAGGTATATCAGCTAGCTGTCAAATCAGCTTTTCTCTACATAAAAGTGAAAGAATGTGTGTTTGTTGGACAACCACCAGGGTTTGTCGATCCGCAGAACAAAGACAAGGTATACCTGCTGGATAAAGCACTTTACGGGTTGCATCAGGCCCCGAGAGCCTGGTACAAGACTTTTTCTCAGCACCTGCTGAGCAACAGCTTTATCAGAGGCACTATGGATAGCACACTATTCATCAGAGAAGTTGGTGGACATTTACTGATTGTACAGATTTACGTGGACGACATAGACTTTGGTTCTACAAATGACGATTTGTGCAAAGAGTTCAAAGATATCATGAAGAAAAAGTTTGAGATGAGTTCGACGGGAGAGATGAAATTCTTTCTAGGATTACAGGTTGATCAATTACTCGATGGTATATTCATTCATCAAACTAAATACGTGCATGATATTTTGCAGGAGTTTAAATGACGAGTTCTAAACCGATATCTACACCATTGGCGACCAATCATGGTCTCTGCCCTGGTGAACACGGAACTAAAGTGGATGAAACGTTGTATCGATCGATGATAGGGTCACTAATATATCTGAAAGCTTCGAGACCAGACATTATGTATCCTACCTGCCTATGCGTCCGTTATCAGTCCTGCCCAAGAGTATCACACCTGATGGTTGTAAAGAAAATTTTCCGATACTTGAAAGTACCGACTTGTGGTATCCTAAAAACGATGGTTTTGATCTCGCTGGATACGTAGATTCTGATTTCGGATGTGATAAACTTAACGCTAAATCTACTACAGTCGGTTGCTAGTACATTTCAGCTTCCCGTTGTTGTTCCCAACTCTTGTGGATACAACAACAGATGAGAGACTTTGGTTTGCAATTTCTTGACACACCGCTGTATGTAGATAATAAGGTAGCAATCGATATTACAAGAAATCTTGTTCAACATTCTAAAAAAAACATATTGAAATTTGATATCACTTTATCCGTGATTGTCACGAGAAAAAGTTGATTCGAATTGAAAAAAATCCACACTGATGAAAAGAAGGCAGATTTCTATACCAAAGCTTTTACACGAAAAAGATTTAAATATATTATGAGATTAAACAGTATGAAAAACCTTTTTCCAGATGGGGAGGATGTTGAATATGGGTCTGACGATGAGTTTTCATAATCCTCATTGGTTCGTCACTTTATTTTAGTTAGATTTTATTGCTATCTTAAAAATCAAAAATCCAAAAATATGTTTTTTATTTTAGAGGGAGAAATTTGGAGAAAATTCAAAAACATATAAAATTCAAAAAGTACAAAAACATGAAAAAAGACAAAAAGAGTTTTGTATGAAATGAGGAAATGATAGTACATCAGTGGACTATCACAGTATGCTAAAGAATTGTAGTGTTTAAAGGTTGAGAAAACAAATTTCACTATGGATGTGCCAGTAGGCTTTGCACGTTCAGTAGATTGTTTCTGAGATATAAACTTAAATTTACAATTTCTTAACTAGTGGGTCAACATCTCTCGGATATATGGACTTGGTACTCTAAAATTTCATTTGAGAGATTGCCTGATTCTGAGATACTAGGTCTTTATAGATAATTGATATATGGGGTATTATAGTTCTTTTGATTTTGCGTAAGCAATGGCCTAGAACTTCTATAATATTTTTTTCTAACCCTAACTTGCAGCAAATTGAAAGTATCGTAAGATCTAATCAATTGCAGTCAAAAGATTCCATATTGGAACAATACCTTAAAGTCGAGCCTTCATCTATTTGTCGGTACGGTGGTACTAACCTGAGCTCTCAAGGTCTTGCACAACCCAGATACATATATCAGTCTAGCTATACTCGCCTGTAAGATGAAATCTAGGGAATCTTGATACAGGAGTATATTCTGAGATGGGAAACACAGTTAAGTCAATTTCTTAATTCTACCAAACATATCTCGGAACAATTGAGAAACGTGTTGAAATTTAAAAGGACAAACATACTGACAATCTAAGTGAAATTGGTTTTTGAAACTTAAAGTCTTATAAAGGTCAACGGTACTGGTGATTTGTCTCAAAACTTGATATGATCCTGAAACATGAACTCACAAAAATGTCAATAAATATGTTTATACATAGTGCTTTAGATTTCATTTTCATAAGACCTCTAAAATATTTTCGGTGTGTTTTAGCATAAACTTTGGAAAATTCAAAAAAAATTATTTCTATCTTAGTTTCGATTATAGAAAGCGGATCTTCAAAGTCCAAAGAAGGAGTGTGCTGATGAAAATCTTGATGCAATGGGCTGGGAGCTAATCAAAATTGATGAAAAGCTTTGAATGATTTAAAATTTCATTAATTTGAAACTTTAATACAACTGAAAACTTTAGTTTGTTCATAAAGAGTCAAACCAAGGTCATTAAGTTAGACTTGGCAGACAAATCGGTTAACCAGGGTCATTAACTTTGTAGTTCTTCTCGTGAACTTTCAATTGTCTCGATACGTAGGCTATATAACTTTGTCTCTTTGCATGAGAACACAGCCAAGGCCTAAGTTTGATGCATCACAGCATATGACAAAGTCATTGATGCCCTCAGGTAAGGATAAAATAGGAGCATTACAAAGCTTCTGTTTCAAGGGCTAGAATGCTACTTCTTGTTTAGGTCCCTACTCAAAAGGTTTATTCTTTTGAGTGAGAGCAGTGAGGGGAACCGCAATTTTTGAGAAGTTTGCAATAAAGCGTCAATGATAACCCGCGAGACCAAGAAATGAACGAACTTTAGTAGGAGTAGTAGGTGTATCCCATTCCTTAATCGCACTGATTTTGGCAGGATCTACATGTATACCTTGCTCGTTGACAATGTGTCCCAAAAATTGAACTTCCTTGAGCCAAAATTCACATATGGAGAACTTGGCATAGAGTTGTTCTTTCTTTAGGAGTTCCATGGTTAAACGTAGATGTTGCTCGTGATTGGCTCAAGACGTCGAATAAATCAAAATTCCATCAATGAAAACAGTGATGAACTTGTCTAAAAGGGCTTACAAACCCTATTCATCAAGTCCATGAAGACGACAGAAGAATTTGTCAAACCAAAAGGCATAACTGTGAACACATATCGAGTGTAGAAAGCTGTCTTGGGAATATCTTCCTCGATTACACGAAGCTGATGATACCCAAAATGCAGATCAATCTTTGGGAAGCAGGTAGCACCTTGTAGCTGATCAAAGAGATCCTCAATGCGAGGTAGGGGATATCGATTCTTGATTGTGAGTTTGTTGAGCTCACGATAATCGATACATATACGGAAAGATCTATCTTTCTTTTTCACAAATAGGACTGGAGTGCCCCAAGGTGAAAAGCTCGGATGAATAAATCCTTTGTCAATAATTCCTGAAGCTTTTTTGACAAATCTTGCATCTCAGACGATGCAAGACGGTATGGAGATTTAGCAATAGGGTTGCCACCAGGTACAAGATCTATACGGAACTCAACTTGTCGTGCTGGGGGTAAACCAGGTAGCTCTTCGAGAAACACCTCAGGATAATCCCGACCAAAAGGGATGTCTTGAATAGTTTTTCCATTGCCTTTGTCCTCTACAAGACGTGCCAAGAAGGCAACATAATTCTTTCGTAGGTATTTATGGGCTTGGGTACATGTCATGAGTTTAAGGCTACTAACAGGTTTTTCTCCACGAACTTCTAAAGTTTCACCAGACGAAAGGGGTATACCAACGATCTTATCAAAACAGATCACCTCAGCATGGTGTTTAGTTAACAAGTCCATCCCTATTATGATATCAAAGCTCCCGAGTTGCATTGGCGTGAGGTCAATGGCAACAAGATGGTTATTAAGGTTCAATTGACAATCATGGATGACAGAATCAAGTTTAAGAGGTTCGCCACTAGCTATTTCGACTGCCAGGAGCTTTCCTAGTTTGGTTCTAGGCATTAAAAGCAACGGTTCAAAAGCTAGGGATACGAAACTTCTATCGGCACCCGAATCAAAAAGAATTGAACCAGGTTGTTGTTAACGAAGAACGTACCATTCACCACCTCATTGTTTGCACGCGCCTCGTTTGCATTGATATTAAAAGCTCGTCCATGAGCCCGGTTCGCATTTGCCAACTTCGGGCAATTGTTTCTGTAGTGGGTAAGATCCCCACAATTGTAGCAATAACCAGGTGGATAGTGAGGTCGTACTGGATTGGCTGGCTGAACAGGGTTTTGAACTACATTATTCGGGGCAGGAGCTGAGCGACATGTGTTGGCCAAATGGCCAGATCTACCACAATTTGTACAAATACGACATGGAAGATAGGGCTGGTGGTGACTGTTGCACTTGTTGTACAAAGGTGTGGTACCAACATACTGTTTCTTGGCAGGTGGTTGAGCAGGCTGCTTAGGAGTAGCTTGGTTCTATTGTGTGACAACGGCAAAGTTCTTGGAGGCCTTATGCTTCTTCGACTTCTTGGAGGTTTCAGCTTTGTTACCCTTCATTTCTCAGACTTGTCAAACGGTTTCTTTTCACCCTTACGGTGTAGTTTACCCTTTTTGACTTGTGATTCAGTCAGGGTTGCAGCTAGCTCAATGGCTTGTCTAACAGATGTCGGGTTGCTACCGGTGACAATATCCTGAACAGGTTCAGGAAGACCATCTATGTACTTCTCAACCGCCTTATCCAAAGGCGTCATCATCACAGGACATAACAAGCTTAATTCCTCATACCGATCAGTGTAAGCACGGTGTTCTCCACTGTCTTGTATTAGGTCATGGAACTCATTTTCTAGTGCCCTCTACTCATGACGAGGGCAGAACTCTTTCATCATCTGAGCCCTGAGTTCCTCCCAAGTTTGACCCATCGCAACATCAGCACACCTTTCTCTCACCACCATTCCACCACGTGAGTGCCCTCTTTTGAAACACACTTGAAGCAAACTCGACTTTACGTTCATTCGGACATTGGACATGGCGGAATGTACTCTCAAGACTTTCAAACCACTGTAGGAGCCCAGTTGCTCCCTCAGAACCACTAAATTTAAGTGGTTTAGCCTAATTAAACTGTTTAAAGTTGGACAGAGTAGGTGCATTATTTTTGTTATTGTTGGCTTGGTTTATTTGAGTTATGAGATTGGGCAGCACAATAGCAATTTGCTGAGCTATAATAGCTGCCATGGTGGCGTCCGGATTTGCGTTAACGTTATGTCGAGGAGGCATTCTAAAAAGAAAGAAAAACATGAGAGAAAACGAGTGAGATGAATATTGGATAATCAAGATGAAATGCTATAAATATTGACAAAATGTAAGGATGGTGGTCATTTGTTCGTTACACCAAACAAACAAACGAAACACAGTGACTAATCAAAGTAAATGGTTACTTATAATGTATCGTGAAGACATGCTTTAGCCCATAAGTGGACACTCACCCCAAGAGTTCCCAGGTAAGAGTGACCAGTCCGATTAAGTGGATTTGTACGAACACTCTAGCCTTAGACAGAAAACTCAGGGTACAGGCACCCACCTTTCCAGATTGCACGTGTTCACATTATTAAAACCCAAACTTTGACGAGATTTTGAAAACTTTGAAGGCTTTTAAGCCAAAAGCGAATCATCCAAGAATATACGATTGATTTCAAAATCATTTTGAAAATTGTGTTTCTGTTTTGGGTAATCACCTAAGGATAGGTGACATTATTGTTTTAAGATCTAAACACAAGATAACTTGTGCTAGGGTCTTAGAAAGGTTATAGTCTAGGTCAAAGCATTACTAATAACGTAATTCCCTATAACCATTGGCTCTGATACCAATCTTTCTGTCACACTCCGACCGCGTAAAACAACAAATCATGGCGGAAACATCGGGGAGTGTCGTAACATAACTATTGTTTCAACAACAATGGTAATTAAAGTTTTGTATTATTGCATTGAAATTGTTTACATTGTCTCTGATTAAACAGAAAACATAACGAAAATTAAATTGTCTTCAGATTTTATGTCACTAAAGCCCAAAGTTCATCCTGGTGTAGTATGATCAACCTCTAACGTTCGCTCCTGAAACATATGTGAAAATAAATACGTCAACATAAAAATGCTTCTGAGTAACATAGGTTTTTGTTTTAATGTTTCATGGCTTTGAATGTTTAAAGAGTTGTTTAACTGATACAAAAGTAGCCATGAACCATAAAACGTTCTTTTTATGAAAATCATACAGAAATCAAAAAATGTAAAAGAAATGATGCAAAGTTAAATAAATAACCATAATTTGTCTTTTCCTGTATAAAAATGTCGTGTGTTGTATAAAGGATGTCTTGTCATGTATTTTGTTTGAAATGGTTTAAATAACACTACGATATGTAATATAATAAAAGCACTTATATAGGAAGTACCAGCGGCGTATCCACCATGCTTTTACCATATTACACCCGCCTCGTTATTTAAGTCACTTACTAAAAAACCAATGTCTTGTACAAACAGATGTCATGTGTAAACAATGTCTTGTATAAACCAAATGTCATGTATAAATAATGTCTTGTGTAAACCAAATGTCATGTATAAACCAATGTCTTGAATAACCAAAATGTCTTGTATAAAACAAAGTCTTTGAATAAACAATGGTTTTGTTAAATCCAAAAGTCATGTCTTATAAACAATTGTTTTAATTGTAAAAAAACATATATTAGTATTGTTGGCGAATAAATTCAAGCCTTGTTGACTGTCGGATAGACCCTTATAAAGATAAAAGTCTATCAATGTTCATCGGATTCTGTCATTCCCTAAAGTCGCTTCCAAACAAACCTAGGAAGTGAGAACGGGATTGTCAATCCTATGGTATCATTACATACTACCGGTCGGCGTGATCAATGTTAATGAATATATCATTGTCGAGTGAAATGCATTAATATGCCTTAAACAATGCAAGCTCGTCATGAAAATGATTTGAAACCATGTACTTGGCATACTAAGTCAATATACCAAGCAAAAATGTCTTTGAAACCGTGTACTAGGTATGCTAAGTCAACATACGAAGTAAAATGTCTTTGAAACCATATGTAGGTATACTAAGTCAATACACCATGAAAATGTCTTTGAAATCAATGTGCTAGGCATGCTAAGTCAACATACGAAGCAAAATGCAATTGAAATCATGTACTATATGTACTATGTAATCAAAGCATATATAATGTCATGAAATTGAGAAAATAATCATAAGCACATATGTATCTCCCCAAAACATTTGAAAATGTAATAGAGTGGACTATGTACTCACTTGGGATTGCAAGATTGTCCTTGTTTCAATGAGTAAACAAAAGCCCAAGAGTTCGAGAATTCATATGTGTCCTAATATCGGATAACTATGTTAATATCGGGACTTTAATCAAAGGATCGGATAGAATGAGTTCTTGTAAACCAAATGAGTGTTGGAACTCATATGAAAGGGTTTAACAAAGTTAACATTATGATTTGGAAATGATCCTAAGTGCTTTTGACCCATTACGACTCGTTAAGGTAGTTTCCGCTACTTTAACGTGTCATTTCCGTAAACGCGTGATCAAATGGTTATATATGTCCTATGATAACCATTATAGATTTATGCGCAAAAAGGGCGTTTTGGTCATTATAAAAGGCATAACTAGCGACTTATCATAATACTAACCAAACGACGTAACCATAAGGTATAACCTCAGAGGGTTATTCTCTATACAACTATGGTCACAAATATGTGTTTGGTCGGATCCTAAGATCGACCAAACGGGTCAAATTCGAAAGTCAAAGCGGTGGTCAAGACCGCTCGACTTACGACCCTAAATAAGCACTAAACTAAAAGTGACGAGTTAGACATGTCAAAACATGTCTAACTAAGTTATAAAAACTGATTTGGTATAAAAAATTAGTGTTTTGATACCTGAAAATAGTTCCGTTGAAAAATGCACATAATGCGCATTTTTTACCGAAACTTTGACTTGTCACTTTGACTAGTAAACGTGGTAATCAGTAGGCGTGATCGCCATTGATCATAACATTCGTGATTACGATGACGTTGCAAAGTTCAGTTAAACTTTGGCTTTGACCAAAATGGTTAGAACCGAAAGTCAAACATAAAGTCAAACTGTTTGACTTTTGGCTTAAAAAAAGCCAAAATAAAAGAACAAGACTAGGTAGAACACTTACTTGTGTTCAAGGATGAAGAATACTCAGATAGGAGGCCTCCACAAGGTGGTAGCACTCCAGCTTGGAGCAAGAATAAGGAGAAGAAGGAATGAGCAAAGAAAATGGCCAAGTTTGATGCCCTTTTATAGTTATCTTAAAGCCACAAGATCATCACACATGTCCAATGTGTTGGCATGATCTTAGGGAGGTCCTAACAAGTGTCTCTTGCAGGTACAAAGCTGGAAATTTCGAGATCTTGGAGAACAAGCAAAGGAACAAGAAGCTGCCACCTTTCTGCTATGCTGGAGGGTCCTTACGGACCGTAACGTGTGTAGGCTTACGAACTGTAAGCCTATGACCTGGGCAGCAGTTATGAAAAATGGCAGAACAAGCCCCTGCACTCGTTTTGTCGCGTTTTGGCACTTCTAACATCCGTTAACCTGATCTTTAAGCTTTATAAGGACGATAAAGCTTAGGGAGCTTGAAATATGCTCGGAAATGTCACGGATGTCGGTTTGTCCGGTTGTATGGTTGCGTTTTTTGCTTAATTACGACGAACGCGTTAATTAATGCGTAAACAACCGTAATTGCGTAACGAATGATATTTTTGCATTCTCATCACTAAAATCCAAGATTTTAATGATTACAAAAATTTTTAAATATGCGTATTGTAACACCCCAATCACGTAATACAACAAGACGCGGCGGAAATATCGGGGAGTCACGTTACAAATTGCTCACAACTACTGGTACTAAATTGTTTCATTATGGTTAACATTGTTTTACAATACAAACAATACATGAAGTTGTCTTTTGATTTAAAGAAGTCTAAAGCCCGGATGCGTTCCTATCTGCAGCATGCTTGAACAATCAAAACCTTAAACATATGTAAAAAGACATCAACAAACAATGTTGGCGAGTACATAGTTTTGTTGGCCAAGTTAATGGCGAAAAAAAGTTTAGTATTGCAATACTTCGACAACTACGAGAGTCGTTTACTGAAAATGGACTCTTTGAAGCCAAGGAATGCCAAAAAGATTTAGTATTGCAATACATTAACTTGATTATGAAACTTGTGACAAAAAAAGTTTTGTATATGACAACATGACTAATACTAAGTAATTTTTATGCCATTGAAAATTGTACTTTGTTCATTGTAATCATATTGAATTCGGTCATAGAACTTGTGAGTATGTTATTAGAAATCCAATCAAGGATTACTAACAACAATATTGATATTGATCATATCTCGCGTGAGTATTATTAGAAATCAAATGAATGATTTATAATAATACTTTGGATATCCTTCTAAGAATGTAACATATAAAAATATGAAAGAGTTCTACAAGGATTTGGATATTGTAATTTGAAATAATCGAACACAAAATCCTAATATGATTTGGATAGCGCTACAAGAGTAGTACAATAAGAACACTTATATATAGGAAGTACCAGCGGCGTATCCACCATGTTCTTATGGTATTACCACTCGTTTCGTTATCTAAATCACAACTAATCACAATAACCACATAATCATCGTCTCTTCACATCTTCTTGTCACATATGCATTAAAGTACACAAAGAATCCAATCAAGGACATCAATTTAGTACTTTAAACATCCTACAAGAATCTAACTATGAAGATAGATAGATACTTTACGGATTTAGTTTACTCACTTGTCTTGGCACATTATCTTGTCTCATACGCATTAAAGTACATAAGAATCCAAATAAAGGACTACAATTTAGTACTTTAAACATCCTACAAGAATCTACTATAAAGATAGGTAGATACTTTATGGATTTGGTTTAGTCACATTGTCTTATCACAATTGTGTTGTCTCATTGAATCACAAAATCCTAAATCCTAATGGTGATTCGGATAAGGCTACGAAGGGTACTACAATAAGCACACGTATATGTAGGATGTACCAGTGGTGTATCCACCATGTCCTTATTGTATTACTCTAGTTTCGTTATCTAAATCACCAACAATCTCCACACAAAAACAATAACCAATGTCATCGACGTGTAAAGTACTTCTAAGAAATCTCACTATGAAGATAGAGGATTTAAGACTGTACTTCAAATATCCTACAAGAATCTAACTATAAAGATAGAAAGATCCTACAAGGATTTGGTTCGTGTCCCCATTTGTCGTGTTTTTCATAATTGGAATAATACACAAAAAGTACTTAGTAAGCACATTCATGCCATACATTTGAAAAATTCGGTTACACATATGAATCACCCCAAACATTTGAAAAACGTAAAAGAGGGGAGCTATATACTCATATCGGATTGCGTATAGTTCTTGTTCAATTGGTATAACAAAGCTCAAAGAATCAAGAGTTCAAGCGTTGAAGTGGTTCCTAGTGTATCGGATACTATGTTAGTGTCGAGACTTAAAAAACAAGAAATCGGATAGAATGAAGTCTTATAAACCAAACGAGTGTTGGAACTCATAGGAAATGGTTTACTTAACTTAACATTCTGATTGGGAATGAAACCTAAGTGCTTTTGACCCGTTAAGGTAGTTTCTGCTACTTTAACGTGTCATTTGCGTAAAAGCGCGTTCGAACGGTCAAACTAGTCCTATGATAAGTCTTATATGCCAAAATAAGTTTAATAAAGTTGCAACATCAGTTTATATGTGAAAAAGTTGGTTACATATGCTTAAGATGGATTTATGCGCAAAAAAGGCATTTTGGTCATTATTAAAGGCATAATAAGCTACTTATCATAACACTAACCAAACGGCTTGACCATAAGGTATAACCTCAAAGGCTTATTCCCTATATAACTATGTTCACTAATATATGTTTGGTCGGATCCTAAGATCGACCAAACGGGTCGGATTCGAAAGTCAAAGCGGTGGTCAAGACCGATCGACTTACGACCCAAAATAAGCACTAAACTAGAAGTGACGAGTTAGACATGTCTAACTAAGTTATAAAACTGATTTGGTATCAAAACATAATGTTTTGATACCCGAAAATAGGTATGTCGTAAAATGCGCAAAATGCGCATTTTTTACATAAACTTTGACTCGTCACTACGACTAGTAAACGTGGTAATCAGTAGGTATGATCACTATGGATCATAACCATCAAGATTACGATCACATTTCAAAGTTCAATTGAACTGTGCTTTGACCAAAAATAGTCATAACCGAAATTCAAACAGAAAGTCAAACTGTTTGACTTTCAGCTCAAATAGCTAAAAGAAATGAACAAGACTAGAAGAAGGCACTTACTTGTGTTGTAGCACCCTCAAGAGCTTAGGTAGGAGGCCTCCAAAGGGAAGCAAAGTCCACTTAAAGCAAAGTAGAGAAAAGAAAGAATTGAGCAAGGAAAATGGATGAAAATGCCTTGCTATTTATAGTAGTTTGGATACCACAAGATCATCACACATGTCCATTGATTTGTCATGATCTTAGGAGGGTCCTAACACATGTGTAAAGCAGAAGAAATGGTGGCAAATTCGAATACTTGGTGCCAAGGCTTTAAACAAAGAGCTGCCAACACAACTGCTGTGCTGAGCACCCCATGCGGACCGTATGGGGTTCTGGATGCAGTCTGCATGGCCCTCAGCTAGCAGAAACTTTTCAATTTTGGCAGAACAGGCCCCTGACATGTTTTGTCGCGTTTCGTCGTTTCTAACATCCGTTAACCTAATTTCTAAGCTCTATAAAGTTAATCAAGCTTAGGGAAGTTGAAATATGTCCAAAAATGTTTTGAATGTTGGTTCGTTCAGTTGTACGGCTGCATTTATCGGTTAACGGTGAACGCTTTAATTAACACGTAAACGACCGTAATTGCGTAATGAATGATATTTTTACATTCCAATCATTAAAATGCAAGATTTTAATGATGGAAAAAATTTTGGATGTACGTACGTGTTCCATATTAAGAAATACGCAAATCGGCGTACTTTCGCAGATTTTGCAAAATAGTCCCTGGAGTTACAATAACGTGTTTTCGCCAAACCGAAGCTTTCAAAACTTATTTCTAAGTTATGTAAAGGGTATTAAAGGTATGTTAAGCTTATATCCTCGTCTCGATGCGTATGTTACGTTAAATGGGTTGCGTTTAAGTATCAGTTATCGGAATGCCTTCAAAGAAAAAGTTTCTGAAAGCCTGAAATTTTGGCACTAGGGTTACACGTGTGTGTTCTGTATTAAGAAATACGCGAATCGGGATACTTTTGCAGATTTTGCAAAATAGTCCCTGGTGTTGCATAAGCGTGTTTTTGCCATACTGAACATTTCCAAACATATTTCTAAGTCATGTAAAGGATATTTAGGGTATGTTTAGCTTGTGTCATTGTTCCGGAGTGTACGTCGCGTTAAACTTATTACGTTTGCGTAACGGTTTTGCGATTTCACTTCCCGAAAAGGCTCGAAAGATCGAAATTGAACAAAGGTTGAAAATACACAAATGTTATGAATTTAAACAAATCTCGGGAATAAAACACAATATTTTATTAGTCATAAAATTGCTCGGAAATTGTTACATGATCGAAAGTTACAAATGTCACACCACTCTTACAAACCAATTTGGGCTTGATCCACTTTAAACAAATCTATTTGGGCTTGGCTCACTTAAAGAAAATAATTTGGGCTAGGCCCACACACATAAAACAACTTGGCAAATTGGGTTAGGCCCACACCAACTAAACAAATTGGGCTAGGCCCACACCACTTAAATGAATTGGGCTAGGCCCATATACCCTAAACAAAGTCAATTGGACTTCACAACTAACATATGAGCTAGGCCCATTCAAACATAAACAATAATGAATATATATATATATATATATATATATATATATATATATATATATATACATATAATATATATATATATATATAATATACATATATATGCAAACAAACGTAACAAACAAATACAAGTATGGATTCAAGATGAGATACTTGAATGATGAACGAAAATAAACCTAAGTGTCTAATGAATAGAACACTTATAGGTTGAGAAACCAACGAAGAACCAAATTGAAACAGGATTTTCTTGGAACGCAAACTAGTGAGTTCATGTTTTCCCCTTTTACTTAAATGTTTTTATGGTTTTAAACGCTCGGGGATGTATACATGTTATGAATTGTATAGCTGGGAAAAAATGAAACCAAACTTGAATCATATGCGAATAGGTGTTTAAAATCAAAGGGGCCATTAATCAATAACAGAACCGAGGAACAATGGGATAGATCTATTGGGTGTGGATGAGCCCCACTCTGATAAAACAAGTCCGTTCAGAGTGCTTTTGTGTCTAAAACTAGTGTCTATGACACAGATAAATCGTGAAGGGTTGGTTGCCTCCTAGTTCGGCATACAGATTAGTGTCCTAACTAAACACTAATGATCACACGGATTTCATTTTAAGCTATACAAAACGAATTATACTACTGTAAATGTTTTTAAGATTCATTTGGCACTAAAACTAATAAAATGAATTCACCAACCTTTGTTGACGTTTTCAAAACTAACATGTATTACAAGAAACTAGTAGACGGTCTCGGAAAAGTTTATCCGTCGAATGACAAGTCAAGCTGGGGAATGTTGTCTTGTATTTGGTCCTTTTGTGTGTAACAATGTATTTGGAAACTTATGTTTTGGAACAATGTTGTCATGTGTAGAACTTTTCGAACAAACTTATGGTTGTAAACTCCTTTTAAATAAATGTATGGATGGACAACTAATTATGTTTTATACGTAATGTTTACTCGGTTGAATACTATGAATGTCGCTATGGCCACCCCTCGTGATGCTTCTGCTAAACCAGAATTCGTGGTGTGACACCCAACCCGTTGTTTTCAAGATTGCCTGCAGCAATCAGAAGCTTCGGATTTTGGAGATCAGTTTTCCATCATCTACAGTCGAAATAAAATGAAAAATAAAATCTTTTTGATTTTTCCAAAGTTTATGCTAAAACACATTGAAAATCTTTTTGGGTTTTCTGAAATGAAACAGCTGTGTACAAACATATTTACAGACATATTGTTGTGAGTTTGTGTAAGATGATTATATCAGTTTTTGAGACTTATCACAAGTACCGTTGATCTGATAAAACTTTAAGTTTTAAGGAGATTCACTTAGATTGTCAATATACTTGTCCACTTAAACCTCTACAAATTTCTCAATTGTTTCAAGATACGTTAGTTTAATGTTTTAGAGCTTGACTTAACCGTGTTTCCCACCTCAGAATATAGCCCTATATCAAGATTCCCTAGATTTCATCTTACATGTTAATTTATATCTAATTTATATATGTATCTAGGTTGTGCGAGACCTTGAGAGCTCATGTTAATACTACCATACAGACAAAAAGATATGAAGGCTCGACTTAAAAGTGATGTTCCCAATTTGGAATCTTTTGTACTGCAATTGTCAGATCTTTCTTTCGATACTCTCAGTTTTGACACAGTTTTTAGGGTTTTGAAGCAAAAGTATCCTATAAGTTCTAGTCCAGTGCTGACGCAAAATCAGAATAACTTGTATAATACCCGAGATATCAATTACCCACAAAGACCTAGTATCTTAGAATCCGGCAATCTCTCAAACAAAATTTCGGTGTACTAAGACCATATATCCCAGAGATGCTAAACAACTGATTAAGAAGTTTTTCTTTATGTTTATATCTCGAAAACAATTTACTGAATGTGCGAAGTCTACTGGCACATCATCAGTGAGACTTGCTTAAAAAACTTTTTTGACACTACATTTCTTTAGCCTATGATAGTCTACTGATGTACTATCATTTCCTCTTTTATACACGAAAACTCTTTTTTTCTTTTTCATGTTTTTGTACTTTTCGTATTTTTATATGTATCTTATTTGTCTGTTTCATGTTTTTGTACTTTTCGTATTTTTATATGTTTTTGAATTTTCTCCAACTTTTCTCCCCCTAAAATCAAAAACATTTTTTCATATTTTAGATCAGGTGACAAATTCACAGGATTACTTTTCAATTTACTGTTTCGCCGTCAATGACCACACACTCCTATTTATAGACAATCACCTTCGTGCAGACTAACCTGAGTACCTTCGTACGAAGTAAACATTACCTTCGTATGAGGTAACATTAACTACCTCCGTACAAAGTGATTAGTTCGTACGAAGTAACATACATACAAATCAAAATCTACAATCATGATACCTATTACAAACTCCGACATGACTCGTAGACGTACGCAGCAGACATATGTATCCACACTAGGCAAGCCCGAGCAAGAGCTATATACCAAAACATTCAATTAGCACATTTCAGCATTGTAATGTTTATGAAATAATCCTAGAGTTTTAAAGATATATGGAAGATTAAAGAAAATTCTCATACCATAAAATGGAACAATTGTCATGAAAAAAATGCTAACAACAAAAATGTCAAGACAAGAGATTGCTTCAATGTGAATGCCATTAGAGTGATATTGCGTAATAATAATTTTTATATAGAGATCGAAAAGATGATAGTTGATGTGGCTACACGAGTCAGGACCCTTACATATATAACCATATAAATTAAATACATCAGATATCAAAATCAATATCCCCTAAATTGCACTATTAATGTGGATTCTGTAATTAAAGTAACACACAATATTTTACAAACAAGATGTGTTCAGATAAGAAGAAGACGCGTTTAAATGTTGTAGTTGAAACTACTGTGTCCCGATACAACACCTTATTGTTAAAAGGTGACATGACCCGTTAATCAGAATTAATTAAATACTAATAAATGGTAACTTCATTATTAATAATAGTTGACACTATAGCGAATCACAATTTAAATAGTTTAAATTAATTTTGAGGATTTATCTTCAATGACTATTCATCTTTGTTGGCACGCTTAAAAACTTTGAAACTTGTTGAGAACAAGGAAGTGATGCACAACTAGCCAATTATCTCCTGAGCCGGTGAAACCAAATATAAATAATCCATTATAAAACAATACAATGCATTTTTGAAAATATTTAATACATATGATCAAGCTTGATATTTAATACACCATATCACATTTTTAAAAAGTATTATCAAGTAAACCATGGACTTTTAATGTGTCGGTATAAGAAATAAATTTAATTATTATAGCATAATGTTACAAGATTACTCCTATATGAATTAAATTGTCATATTAGCAAAACAAAGAATAATGAACGTAAAAAGGCATTTAAGGATTCAGTTATACCCGAAGAAGCATACTTGTTGTGACATCACGTATTTTTTGTAAGTGTATATGTATATTCGTATATATTACCAACATTCGTGACACGTGTCCAACTTTCAACTAAGCAAAATAAACTTTTGATAAGTTAAGGGATCAATGTTGTCATTGATTGCAACGATTCAAGTTCCAAGAACTTAAACTGCAGACTCTGAAAATACGTGCATCACCAACCAAATTATCTACTTTTACGGTCTGTAAGGCCACATGCAACGCACTGTCTTGTTAACCAAGAAACCAAACCAGGCGCCAACTCCCCATAGAAGGGGGTCCAGATAGGGATTGGGGTTAGTAGAGGAGCTATAGTAGCTTTTCAACTTGGAATGGTCTGCCGACGCGAATACTGGCAATATCTCACGTTGCCTCAGCTCCAGAACACGTGTTAAGACGCGCTCATCCTCTTTGTTCGATATTTGGAGTGTCTCATCATCTATTTCACATGCTCACATTCGAATTCAGATTCTAAAGCAATTACCTTTCATTTTCTTGATGTTCTTGTGCTCTTGAAAAAATTGAGGCTTCAGCCTTGTTTTTTGTTACGTGTAATTCAATCTCAGAAGCATTTCCATGCCTTGTATTGTTAGGATTTAGAATGAGGTAGATAATTTACAAAACTAATAATGCTACCGATAAACAAAATAGTTATTCCTATAATATTGCGACCTTGGCCTCTCTAGTCATGATCCACTTTCCTGTTATTTGTTATGTCTATAGTTTACCCTGATATCTATTAACACCGATATCATAATTAGTCTTGCAACTAAAGCATTTTAAGTTAGCATGCATTCACCCCAAAAATATATAAAACAAGGCGGAAGATCACAAGACTCACTTGGGGGTTATGGCCCACGTTATTATTTATATACATCCCATTAGGATGCACCTAGTTTTATCCATATAGTTCTCCACATTAACAAGTCATTTATCTACAACTGTCTCCAATGGAACACTAGGGTAGTCAAGTGGTGCAGTCCATAGTTAAAGAGTTGAAAGTTAAACAAATACAAGATGCAGATTGTATTGTATTAATCCTATAAAATATATGAAAAATTGTTAAAAAAAATACATTTAAAGCATGAAAATAAGAGGTATTTAGCTTATCTAATAAATATGAGAATAGAATTTGGGGGTTCTTTTCAATTTGGTTTGGCTTATTTGAATTGGATCTTTGAAGTTGTATTCAACTAGGATTATAAAACCCATAAAATTAAAAAATATGAATTCAGGAAGTTTAAAAATCACGGGTACCCAGTACCCTTAAAAAACTTTTTTTACTGAAATTTTAATTTGCATAGTAGCTAACTTGATCAGTATATTTTAAATCCAAATTCAAATTTGTTACCGGAAATAGGTTGGTGAAGCTCCCTAAATTTTGGTCATTTAAACCATAGAGGACCGTTCTAGCTTATACAGCTAAAGATCCTTATATGATCTAATAATGATCAACGGTCGCTAAAGGCAACCTTCCTTAAATCAACTTTTGTTTTAAATAATCTAAACCCAAATTTTTTTTTACATTTTTATATATCTTTTCTTCTACTATGGTAGTGTCAGCGACTAACTAGTCATCTGTAAGTTGAAGGCTGAAGCGTAAAATTTGTAATCTTTGAAGATGATAAACCATCCATCTTTGTGAATAATAGCTTTTATTTACTTTTCCCAATTCCCAATGATGATTAACATATAGAATGTAAATATCATATAAGATATCTAAAATAGGGAAGCAATACCTTTTGAGAGAAATGAAAAGATGAATAACTTTGACGATACGTAAATATATTTATTTTAAGACGATGTTAGTATTAATTGAAATCTTCATGGGGAGGATTACATAAGATAATCACTAACATAATGGTGTATGGAATGCTACCAACATTTAGTTAACAAACAAATCATGACAACAGCACATAGGAGGATTTTCCGGTCTGCAAGAACAGGTTACAAAACCTACCCTTCGACAAAGCTGTAAGCAATCCTCTTTTAATTCTTTACAATTTCCTAGGCATGCCGGAGCAAGAGCTATAGACCAAAACATTCAGTTAGCACATTTCAGCATTGTAATGTTTATGAGATAATCCTAGAGTTGTAAAGATATGTGGAAGATTAAAGAAAATTCTCATACCATAAGATGGAACAACTGTCATGAAAAGAAAAGCCAACAGACAAGAGAATGCTTCCATGTGAACGCCATTAGAGTGATATTGCGTGATAATATTATATAAAGATCGAAAATATGATGGTTGATGTGGCTACACAAGTCAGGACCCTTACATATATAACCATATAAATTAAATACATCAGATATCGACATCAATATATCCCCTAAATTGCACTATTAATGTGGATTATGTAATTAAAGTAATTTAACACAATATTTCACATACAAGATGTGTTCACATAAGAGGAAGACGTGTTTTGAGGTTGTAGTTGACACTATTGTGTCCCAATACAACACATTGATATTAAAAGGTGACATGACCGGTTAATCAGACTTAATTAAATACTAATAAATGGTAACCTCATTAATAATAGTAAACAATAACTTCATGACACATTATAACGAATCACAAATTTAAATAGTTTAAATTGTTGTAAAACAACAGTCTATTAGCAACCTATATATAAGTATATAAACCTGAGAACAAGAGTATAAAATCATGTAGAAAAAAGAACATGGAGAATTCTTATTCATTCATCTATATACACCATATACAAATGTCATTTTATATAGGCACATACATTTGACAAAAGAAACCAAAGAGATAGGAGTTATGTATGAGGTGACTACGGTCTATTAGCAACCAATATATAAGTATATAAACATGAGAACAAGAGTATAAAATCTTGTAGAGAATAGAACATGGAGAATTCTTATTCATTCATCTATATATATCATATACAAATGCCATTATATATAGGCGCATACATTAATACAAAAAGAAACCAAAGAGATATGAGTTATGTATGTGGAGAGTAACCATATAAATGATACATTTATAACACTCCCCCTTGACTATCGACATACCTTTAATACACTTGGTGATGCTACCTCGTTATAAACCTTGCTAGGAAAATCAAATGAGACAAAACCATAGCTAAGGAAAAACGAGTGTAGCGTGTTGTTTCCATATAAATGATACATTCATAACACTTCCCCTTTAGTATCCACATACCTTTTATACACTTGGTGATGCTGCCTCGTTAAAAATCGTGCTAGGAAAATCAAATGAGACAAAATCATAGCTAAGGAAAAACGAGTGTAGCGTGTTGTTTCCCCATGATACTTATGGTTCAGTTATGTTGCCTCATTAACAACCTTACTATGAAAACCCTATTGAAACAAAACTTAGTGAAGACTAAAGGAGTGAAAATTATATAATACTCCCCCTCACTTGAACATTATGGATCTTCAGTAGAAGTTGCTCAAAACTTTTGTAGTTGATGATTCTTGCTTGATCCCTTTAGGTGCAAGTATTTATGTTGAAAAAAATGTATATGATCTTCATATGTGACTTCTGATACCTCCTCTTGTATGAAAAAACCATAATATCAATAAATATATTGTGTTACATTCCCAACATCTATAAGACTAGCCAAATTTGTTTTCACCGGTTAGTAAAATTTAATATCATATCTTGCAGAGCTTTGATGCATCGTTGTAACTCATTCCAATGTCTCCTTGCTTGACACATGTTATATCATGTGAATAAATTTAAGAGTTAAATGCCAAAATGGTCCCTGAGTTTTGCTCATTTTTGCCACTTTAGTCCAAAATTCAAAATTTTAAATCTGGATCCCTGTGGTTTGCATTTTGTTGCCATTTTAGTCCAAATTTCAAATTTGGTCAGATTCTCAACTTAAATCCTGATATTTTGTCTTTATCCTCATGGGTATTTTAGTCATTTTAGCATCAATATTAGAGTTAAATGCCAAACACCCCCAATTAAGATCTCTGCACACACACTCTCTCTCTCTTCTCTCTCTCTCTCTCCCCCTTTCTCTCTCCCCCCTTCTCACCACCGCCACCTCCTCCCCCCTCCATTAACACCACCACTGCACCACCACCACCCCCGCCACCGCATCATCCCTACCACCACTATCCCACTGCCGCCGACACCACCAGATTCCAGCAACTTCTTCTCTAACCCTAGCTAAAACCTCCGGATGTGAATCGAGCAACGTAACCGCCCAGAGTAGTGACGAAGTTGAAGCGTCTTGTGATGCGAACAGGAAGTCAAATAGGTGGCCGCCGATCTTGGTGCTGGAGGTGTGCGGTGGTTCTTTTTTCTGTGGCGGCGATTTCGCGAAGTGTCTTTCGCACACACAGCGCGAGTTTCCACCAGCCGTGAAACCGTTAATCTGGCGTTATGAAATGCGAAACCCGGTAAATCCACCTGTAATTTCATCAACCTGACGTTGAAGAAGTGGGGTGGTGGTCCGGTGGGGATGGTGGTGGTACAGTGGTGGTGTTAATGGAGGAGGGGGGAGAGGGGTGGGGGGGAGAAGGGTGGAGAGAGAGAAGAGAAAGAAAGGGGGAGAGAGAAAAGAGAGAGAGTGTGTGCAGAGATTTGAATTGGGGGTGTTTGGTATTTAACTCTAATATTGATGCTAAAATGACTAAAATACCCTGAGGATAAAGACAAAATATCAGGATTTAAGTTGAGAATCTGACCAAATTTGAAATTTGGACTAAAATGGCAATAAAATGCAAACCACAGGGACCCAGATTTAAAAATTTTGTATTTTGGACTAAAGTGGCAAAAGTGAGCAAACATAAGGGACCATTTTAGCATTTAACTCTAAATTTAAATAAAAGATTTTTAATAATTCATAGATAACAAGAAATATTAATGCACAAATGAACTTAACTATGGTACTTCTCGACAAAAAATTTCAATTTCTTTAATTGGAGATGATTAGGTTTATTTTCTATATCAAGTAATGAACAACCTTTAATGTAATTTAAGGATGAACTTTGACGATAAAAATATAATCATAATATACTTGAAGTACAGGTTGAGTAATAATTATATTGTGCCAGGGTCATTCAAAAAATATAATCATAATATACTTGAAATACAGGTTGAGTAATAATTATATTGTGCCAGGGTCATTCAAAAATTTCCCCTCTAAAAGCTTTGAGAGTTTCTCTGGATGATACCTATAATTGATCAAAGTATATTGCCATTAGAGTGAACTTTTAGGAGAGGACTTTTGATAAAGATGGATAATAGTATCAAACTTATATTGCACTTTATTAGAATATCTCATGAGTTGTCAATTCGACAATTTTAGTCCATACTATCCTTTTGACATTATAAGATACATTCTGCAGGTTTTGAAATCAATGCTTCAAGCATTTACAATCATTCACGTACTTCTTTCCACTTTGAAAAACAATGTATGTGCATACACTCTTTAGAAGTTCTCTTATATAAACCTCTCTTTAATTTCTATATCATGTGCAACGAAGTGTTGACATCTGCTTTATTCATAAAATCCATAGTGTACCATGCTTGTACGTTGTACATTGCGACACCATAATCACCAAGCACAAGTTTTCTATGTATATTTATTGGTGTACAAGAATTACATCCATAAGATGTTTCAATTAAACTTTCAAACACTCAAATGCTTTAGGATACTCATCAAGAGCTCCAATTATATTCAACGTATACAACAATCATATTGTTCTCGAGAACTTATTTTACATGATTTTGATAATTTAAATCCTTTAGGGACTTTCATGTAAACTTTTGGTATCAAGTGATACATAAACATTCATAAGACGTATATCAATTCTCTCTTTATATTACCAAACTAATTAAATATTGGAAATCCAATACATCCACCGCTAAAAAAATACGTCTTATCATCATAAGTCATAGCTCTTTTCGAAAATACTCCGCCAATTTTGCATTATATCACTTTGTCACACCCTCAAATTCCACATGCGGGGTTTTATCACGAATCGGGCGACTGAAAAGGATCTAGCCACTAATCATGTTGAACCAATTATTTAAGTTGTAAAATCATCACAATCAACATGATTAGTAATCAATGTTTAAAAATCCAAATCACAATTTAAGTTAGCAGCGGAAAAATAAAGCAAACCCATCATAAACTTAAAACCACAAGTTTAATAAATGTATGAAACATATGGCTTTACGAACCACACACTCTAGCCGATTGCAACGTCCGTCCATAACTGTACCTAACGACCTACAAAGCATGTAGTAGTGTGTCAACATAAACTTGGTGAGTACACAATTTCCAGTTTGATACAAAAATAAGTTCATTTAAATACTTTAGTTTTATAAGACAAGTCATGGGTAGCTAACTGATGTGGTAAATGCGGTCTATAAAAATAACCTAATCTGGACACCCTAGTCTTAAATTTATAAACTAAGACTCTCTAAATGCTAGACCACTGACATGCAAGTGTACCTACCGTACGTAGTAAAGCCTAACAAAGTCCGAGTATCGAACCCACGAGACATTAGCGATGCTAACTAGACTCTGACTCGACTAATTACTTAACTGGTTATTTTGTATTTTCGGGATTTTTCTAATTCTACTAAAGCAAGTAAACAAGAGAACAAGGCAAACAAGCAAGATAATGAACTGACGGGAAGTAGACAAAGATGACAAAGAACTACACAGGCTTCGAATCCCTACGACCAACCTATGACCTCTAGTCCTGACTAATGGCTAAAGCTCCTAATCTACTAAAAAAACCTCCCGCTAAGGATGATCAACCAAAATAGAATATGGAACAAAGTGATGAAGTTTTAAATTGGAAACGACTCGACCTATTGACACCGAATCCCATGATTATCAGATTAATAGCAACTATGGTACTAAAATCCATTGATCATGAAGCTAAACCTTCTAAATAACTGAAAACCTAGGAAACCCTAAACGCGAATAAGTAATCAGATCCGAGCTATCGGTCACCCAAAGTACCAAACAACGCCTAGCTAATAACCTAGCAATCCTGACTCATCCCTAGAGTTTCCAGAAAAGGTTGCACACTATACTCAATTGATTTTAATTAATTTAGTTAAACTTGAATTATCTATAATCTCAAGCTCTAGGCCCAAAACCTAATAGATTAACGAAACTATAATGATCTAAATAGTTCCAGACCAGATTGACAAGATCACCTAATTAAACATCCAATCACAACCAAGATAAGCATACAAATTCATAAACAATCACAAAACAGCAATATGTAAATCATCGCAATTTAATCATCAGTCACAACCGAATAGTCAAAACATTAAACCATAGTTCATCTAGACCTGGTAGCATGAAGAAAATTAGCCACTCATGTTCAAAAACAAAACACGAATAATTTTAAAGCGAATAAATTTAGTAGACATGTCCAAATATTCAAGTTAAACAAAACCGAAACAGATAAACAAAGTCAAACCGAAAGATATACACATTTACTACGTTCTTCAATCTCAAGCTTTCTCTCTATGAATTCTCCAATTCAACTTTCCCGATGAGTTGGGCTGGTTGCTGTTGCATTTTAGTGGCCCAAAATTCAAGCAAATAGCAGCGATGTTGTAGTAAAAAGGTTATCTCATTGAGGGAAAAAAAGTAAATTCACAAATTCTTTTATCTAATTAATTGCATTCGTCAATTTTTATTCCAGCTCTTTGACTCCACTGACTTTTATCAATTCATGCTTCTTTGTAGGCTTCTTGTTGACTGCAGTACAAAATAATGATTTTATTTAGTCTCAGTTCATGTACTCTTTAATCATATAAGTTCATAAGCTCATACATTAATAATTTCAATCAATATTTTAATGTATTTTGTAGGATTAAAAACCAACCAAAGTTAAAAGCCTATCTAATTCATTAGCATAAGTATTTTCCTTTTCTATGTTTTCTTTATTTTTTTCATTTAATTTTGATCATTTTAGCTCATTTTCCTTTTAAACCTTTAAGCTACAATTACGAGTATAGAACAATAGAATTTAATAAAAATGACCCTTAAGCTACTCCAAAGTGTAAGGAATATTTATATAAGATATGTATAGTTTAGAGCCTATCAAATATCCCCACACTTAAACCTTTTTCGTCCCTCAAAAAGAATTATGCATATGGAATCATAATCAGGTTTAAATCCGGTTTCAAAAATATAAATTACTTAATTAAGATTTACTACGTGTAACCGCAATTGCAGATATACGATCCACTTAAACCCATCACCAGTTCCAAACCCCTTATCATGTTTATTCAATTTAAGTGCGGTCAGTTAACCTAGGATCTCACACTAAAAAAGTCATGTTCCCACCTAATCTCACCTCAAACTTATGAAATAAAAGACACAACCACTTGGATATTTCTTTACCGTTTATAAAATCATTATTTTGTACTGCAAATAGCAGCGATATTGTAGTAAAAAGGTTATCTCATTGAGGGAAAAAAAAGTAAATTTACAAATTCTTTTATCTAATTAATTGCCTTCATCAATTTTTATTCCAACTTTCTGACTCCACTGACTTTTACCAATTCATGCTTCTTTGTAGGCTTCTTGTTAACTGCAGTAAAAAATAATGATTTTATTTAGTATCAGTTCATGTACTCTTTAATCATATAAGTTCATAAGCTCATACCTTTATAATTTCAATCAATATTTTAATGTATTTTGTAGGATTAAAAACCAACGAAAGTTAACAGCCTATCTAATTCATTAGCACAACTTTTTTCCTTTTCTATTTTTTTTTCATTTAATTTTTGATCATTTTAGCTCATTTTCCTTTTAAACCTTTAACCTACAATTACGAATCAAGAACGAATAGAATTTAATAAAAATGACCCTTAAGCTACTTAAAAGTGTAACGAATATTTATATAAAATATGTATAATTTAGAGCCTATCAAATATCCCCACAATTAAACCTTTTTCGTCCATGAAAAATAATTATGCATATGGAATCATAATCAAGTTTAAATCCGGTTTCAAAATTTACTTAATTAAAATTTACAAACGTGTTAACCGCAATTGCAGATACACGATCCACTTAAACCCAACACCAGTTCTAAACCCCTTATCATGTTTAATCAATTTAAGTGCGATCAGTTAACCTAGGGTCTCACACTAAAAGAATCACAGTTCCAGCTAATTCCACCTCAAGCTTATGAAATAAAGGAAACAACCAATTGGCTATTTCCTTACTGTTTTATAAAATCATTATTTTGTACTGTAAATAGCTGCGATGTTATAGTAAAAAGGTTATCTCATTGAGGGAAAAAATGTAAATTCACAAATTCTTTTATCTAATTAATTGCCTTCATCAATTTTTATTCCAACTCTCTGACTCCTCCACTGACGTTTACCAATTCATGCTTCTTTGTAGGCTTCTTGTTGACTGCAGTACAAAATAATGATTTTAGTTAGTCTCAGTTCATGTACTCTTTAATCATATAAGTTCATAAGCTCATACATTAATAATTTCAATCAATATTTTAATGTATTTTGTAGGATTAAAAACCAACGAAAGTTAACAGCCTATCTAATTTATTTGCACATCTTTTTTCCTTTTCTATTTTTTATTTTTTTATAATTTTGATCATTTTAGCTCATTTTTCTTTTAAAACTTTAACCTACATGTGTGAATTAAGAACGAATAGAATTTAATAAAAATGACCCTTAAGCTATTCAAAAATGTAAGGAATATCTATATAAAATATGTATAAATTTAGATCCTATCAAACATTCTCACGCTTAAACCTTTTTCGTCCCTAAAAAAGAAATATGGATATGGAATCATAATTTGGTTTAAATCCGGTTTCAAAAGTATAAATACTTAAATAAAATTTACTTACGTGTTAACCGCAATTGCAGATATACAATCCACTTAAACCCAACACCAGTTCAAGCCCCTTATCATGTTTATTCAGTTTAAGTGCGGTCAGTTAACCTAGGGTCTCACACTAAAAAAGTCACGGTTCCACCTAATCCCACCTCAAGCTTATGAAATAAAAGGAAAACCAATTGGCTATTTCTTTAACGTTTTATACCAAAACTCCAAGAATTTAAAATCAAGCTTTTCTTTTCTTTTTTTTTTTCATGGGCACTAGTCTTTTTGCATACCAAACCCAGAGTCTGTCTCAACCAGAGTCACCATTTCCGAGAGCGACAACATGAGCTTCGGTAAGCTAGCATTTTTTTTCTTTTAACTCAACCTAGAGGAAATCTAAATCAGAGTCATCATCCCCAATAGAGATTACATAGGTCTCGTTTTTATTCAATCTAACTGATTTATTCAGTGTTGCACAAATTTTTTTTATTAAAAATTCTAAGACTTTTAGCTTATAATAGTATTTCTTGTACTATTATTGGTGGTTTTGGCATCTCTATTTCTCCTAGATGAGTACCCACTGGTATTCTAACATATTAATTATATTTAGCTCAAAGGCCTACAACTGGTTAGGCCTACCCACACATCTCAAATTAGACACGTTTTCAATTATTTATTAAACTCTTATTATTATCATTCGAAAACTAGATAAAACCCCAAATTTACTATCATTTTCCATATTTCATTCGCAAACTTTAAAAACAAGGATTTTTTCTCATTATTTTGATTTTTTTGGATTTCTTAAAATAATATAATTTTTTTTGTATTTCTCAATTTTTTACTCAAAAGACTCACTATACAAACTAAACGAAAGTTTCCATCCCCACACTTAAAGTTTACATCGCCCTCAATATGGATGGAAAACTAATTAAAAAAAGGAATAAAATACACAACAATAACATGGAACAAACTCGCCTGGTGGGACCGTGTAGTCTTCGAATGTCACGTTCCATGCCCACGACCGTATAGCATTTCATTCGCGGTCGTCCGAACAGTTAGGGTTGTTTTCTACATAGCTATTAAGCTCAAAATCACTGCCCGAGTGGAGATTGAGTACGAGCGGTTCAATCCAAACCTGCACAGGACAAAACAAACAAACCCCTAGCATAATATTGACTAAAAAATAAATAAATAAATAAAACTGACTCAAAGTACATACACTACAATACGGGTGACACCCCACACTTAATCCTCGATAGGAGGCTTCTCCTTTATCCACCCGGTCTAACCCGTTTAATTCTAACTGTTCATCATTATTTATTAAAAAGTTAAAGATGAAACTAGAAAATATTTTAGGATATTCAAACGGGTTAAACCACCAAAATTTAAATTTACCTAGACCAAACTTCATATGATGCATGTAATGAGGAAGATGGTTGTCTCTACACTTTAGTTTTGCCTTATGCTTCTGTTTGCACCATCTTTGCATCCTCACGATATGTTGATCCAAGCGTTTTCTTTGCGCATTCTCCCGTGATTTTAACAGTGGTGGCAATTCATCTTCTAACGTCTCCACGGGTCGGCTATCAAACTCCATAGCCACTTCATTTTCTTATTTGTTTGGTATTTGTTTGATCACAATGGTCGGTTCACCTTCAAGTAATTTTTCTAAACAGGCAAGATCACCGACCGTGTCAAATTCTACTTCTTCATGAGTTGGTAAACCTACCAACTCATCACCAAACTCTTCCTCCCAAGATGGTCCATGCCCTTCATTCTTATCCTGCATCTTGTCAAGTGACTCTTCTTCAACTTCTTCACTTCGGGCTGCGATGTAGTCAGGCACCTCCAGCTCTGCCTCTCCTACTACCCCCTCATCATCATCATCACTCCAAAAGCGATCATCAATATTCCATGGCGTGGGACACCAATGGCTGGAATTAATGGCTTGCTGAACCGGAGGTGTGCCTGCAACGTCCATTATCGTCTCTGATTCATGACTGTGATCCTCATCTTCCTCACACAAGGGCTCAAAATGTGAAACATGCACGCCACCCACCTCACAAGACAAGGGTAAATCTGATTCATGAGAATTATAATAACTAAAAGTAGAATCGTAATATTTACCTGACAGTGGACGCTCAGTTTATGTTTCTCCCCTGGATCTAGTATTGTGTAATTCATCTCACCTTCAGCCGTTTCATATCCTAAATAATTTCCGTCCACATCATACATGTAATGGCCTTGGCTCTTTAAGCTCTTTGATCTTAAACTATTAAGTGCGGCTTGAATCTTCCTATCTCTTTCCTCCTTAGTAGCTTTAATCTAGTCACGTAATTCCTCTGATGTTCGTTCTGGTTGCCAATTCCAATACTGATATGATTGTGGCTGCACATAAAGGTTAGCATCAAAATACGTGGAACACCCCAAATCGTTTAGACAATATTTGGTGTAACGAGGCCCTCCACAGATGAAACACATGATAAAAATATATAAAATGAAACTAACTAATATAAAAAAATATTTACAAAAACGACTAGACACACTACTACTAGACACAAACCTTACGACTCAAACTAAAATTAAGACCAATTATACAAATAAGATCAGTCAAAGCTAGTAACGCAATCGCCTAAGTGTCCATGGCTACGGCGCCAAAAACTTGATTTGGTAAATGCGGAATATAAAAACTAACCTAATCTAGACACCCTAGTTTTAAATTTATAAACTAAAACTCTCTAAAAGCTAGACCACTGACAGACAAGTGTACCTATCGTACGTAGTAAAGCCTAATGAAGTCCGAGTATCGAACCCACATGACGCTAGCGATGCTAACTAGACTTATGACTCAACTAATTAATTAACTGGTTTATTTTGTGTTTTTGGGATTTTTCTAATTCTACTAAAGCAAGTAAACAAGAGAACAGGGCAAACACGCAAGATAATGAACTGACTGGAAGTAGACAATGATGAGAAAGAACTACCCAGGCTTCGAATCCCTACGACCAACCTATAACCTCTAGTCCTGACTAATGGCTAAAGCTCCTAATCTACCCAGAAAACCTCCCGCTAAGGATGATCAACCAAATATAGAAGATGGAGCAGAGTGATGAAGTGCTAAATTGGAAACGACTCAACCTATCGAAACCGAATCCCATGACTGTTAGATTAATAGCAAATATGGTACTAAAATCCATTGATCATTAAGTTAAACCTGCTAAATAACTGAAAACCTAGGAAACCCTAAACGCGAATAAGTAGTCAGATCCGAGCTATCGGTCACCCAAACTACCAAACAACGCCTAGCTAATAACCTAGCAATCCTGACTCGTCCCTAGAGTTGCCAGAAAAGGATGCACCCTATACTCGGTTGATTTTAATTAGTTTAGTTAAACTTGAATTATCTCTAATCCCAAGCTCTAGACCGAAAACCTAATAGATTAACGAACCTAGAATGATCTAAATAGTTCCAGACCAGATTAACAAGATCACCTAATTAAAAACCAATCACAACCAAGACAAGCATACAATTCATAAACAATTACAAAACAACAATATGTAAATCATCGCAATTTAATCATCAGTCACAACCGAATAGTCAAAACATTGAATCATAGTTCATCTAGACCTAGGTAGCATTAAGAAACTTAGCCACTCATGTTCAATAACGAAACATGAATAATTTTAAACCGAATAAATTTAGTAGACATGTCTAAATATTCAAGTTCAACAAAACCGAAACAGATAAACAAAGTCACACCGAAAGATATACACATTTACTACGTTCTTCAATCTCAAGTTTTCTCTCTATGAATTCTCCAATTCAACTTTCCCGATGAGTTGGGCTGGTTGCTGTTGCATTTTAGTGGCCCAAAATTCAAGCAAATAGCAGCGATGTTGTAGTAAAAAGGTTATCTCATTGAGGGAAAAAAAGTAAATTCACAAATTCTTTTATCTAATTAATTGCATTCGTCAATTTTTATTCCAGCTCTTTGACTCCACTGACTTTTACCAATTCATGCTTCTTTGTAGGCTTCTTGTTGACTGCAGTACAAAATAATGATTTTATTTAGTCTCAGTTCATGTACTCTTTAATCATATAAGTTCATAAGCTCATACATTAATAATTTCAATCAATATTTTAATGTATTTTGTAGGATTAAAAACCAGCTAAAGTTAACAGCCTATCTAAGTCATTAGCACAACTTTTTTCCTTTTCTATTTTTTATTTTTCATTTAATTTTGATCATTTAGCTCATTTTCCTTTTAAACCTTTAACCTACAATTGTGAATCAAGAACGAATAGAATTTAATAAAATTGACCCTGAAGCTAATCAACAATGTAAGGAATATTTATATAAAATACGTATAATTTAGAGCCTATCAAATATCCCCAAAGTTAACCATTTTCCTTCCTGAAAAAGAATTATGCATATTGAAATATAATCAGGTTTAAATCTGGTTTCAAAAATATAAATTACTTAATTAAAATGTTAACCGCAATTGCAGATATACGATCCACTACTTAAACCCAACACCAGTTCCAAGCCCCTTATCATGTTTATTCAATTAAAGTGCGGTCAGTTAACCTAGGGTCTCACACTAAAAACGTCACGGTTCCACCTAATCCCATCTCAAGCTTACGAAATAAAATGAACAACCAGTTGAATTTTCTTTACCGTTTTATAAAATCATTATTTTGTACTGCAAATAGCAGCGATGTTGTAGTAAAAAGGTTATCTAATTGAGGGCAAAAAAAAGGAAATTCACAAATTCTTTTATCTAATTAATTGCCTTCGTCAATTTTTATTCCAACTTTTTGACACCACTGACTTTTACCAATTCATGCTTCTTTGTAGGCTTCTTTTTAACTGCAGTACAAAATAACGATTTTATTTAGTCTTAGTTCACGTACTCTATAATCATATAAGTCCATAAGCTCATACATTAATGATTTCAATCAATATTTTAATGTACTTTGTAGGATTAAAAACCAACCAAAGTTAAAAGCCTATCTAATTCATTAGCATAAGTATTTTCCTTTTCTATGTTTTCTTTATTTTTTTCATTTAATTTTGATCATTTTAGCTATTTTCCTTTTAAACCTTTAAGCTACAATTACGAATATAGAACAATAGAATTTAATAAAAATGACCCTTAAGCTACTCCAAAGTGTAAGGAATATCTATATAAGATATGTATAATTTAGAGCCTATCAAATATCCCCACACTTAAACCTTTTTCGTCCCTCAAAAAGAATTATGCATATGGAATCATAATCAGGTTTAAATCCGGTTTCAAAAATATAAATTACTTAATTAAGATTTACTACGTGTAACCGCAATTGCAGATATACGATCCACTTAAACCCATCACCAGTTCCAAACCCCTTATCATGTTTATTCAATTTAAGTGCGGTCAGTTAACCTAGGATCTCACACTAAAAAAGTCATGTTCCCACCTAATCTCACCTCAAACTTATGAAATAAAAGACACAACCACTTGGATATTTCTTTACCGTTTATAAAATCATTATTTTGTACTGCAAATAGCAGCGATATTGTAGTAAAAAGGTTATCTCATTGAGGGAAAAAAAAGTAAATTTACAAATTCTTTTATCTAATTAATTGCCTTCATCAATTTTTATTCCAACTTTCTGACTCCACTGACTTTTACCAATTCATGCTTCTTTGTAGGCTTCTTGTTAACTGAAGTAAAAATTAATGATTTTATTTTAGTAGTATGTACTCTTTAATCATATAAGTTCATAAGCCCATACATTAATAATTTCAATCAATATTTTATTGTATTTTGTAGGAATAAAAAACCAACGAAAGTTAACAGCCTATCTAATTCATTAGCACCACTTTTTTCCTTTTCTATTTTTTATTTTTTATTTAATTTTAATCATTTTAGTTCATTTTCCTTTTAAATGTTTAACATACAATTACAAATCAAGAACGAATAGAATTTAATAAAAATGACTCTTAAGCTACTCAAAAGTGTAAGGAATATGTATATAAAATACGTATAATTTAGAGCCTATCAGATATTCCCACACTTAAACATTTTTCGTCCCTGAAAAAGAATTATGCATATCGAATCATAATCAGGTTTAAATCCTGTTTCAAAAATATAAATTACTTAACTAAAATTTACAAACGTGTTAACCGCAATTGCAGATATACGATCCACTTAAACTCAACACCAGTTCCAAACCCCTTATCATGTTTATTCAATTAAGTGTGATCAGTTAACCTAGGATCTCACACAATAAAAGTCACGGTTCAACCTAATCTCACGTCAAACTTATGAAATAAAAGGAATAACCAATTGGCTATCCTTACCTTTTTATAAAATCATTATTTTGTACTGCAAATAGCAGCGATGTTGTAGTAAAAAGTTATCTCATTGAGGGCAAAAAAGTAAATTCACAAATTCTTTTATCTAATTAATTGCCTTCGCCAATTTTTATTCCAACTCTCTGACTCCACTGACTTTTACCAATTCATGCTTCTTTGTAGGCTTCTTGTTGACTGCAGTACAAAATAATGATTTTTATTTAGTATCAGTTCATGTACTCTTTAATCATATAAGTTCATAAGCCCATACATTAATAATTTCAATCAATATTTTATTGTATTTTGTAGGATTAAAAACCAACGAAAGTTAACAGCCTATCTAATTCATTAGCACCATTTTTTTCCTTTTCTATTTTTTATTTTTATTTAATTTTGATTATTTTAGCTCATTTTCCTTTTAAACGTTTAACATACAATTACAAATCAAGAACGAATAGAATTTAATAAAAATGACTCTTAAGCTACTCAAAAGTGTAAGGAATATGTATATAAAATACGTATAATTTAGAGCCTATCAGATATTCTCACACTTAAACTTTTTTCGTCCCTGAAAAAGAATTATGCATATCGAATCATAATCAGGTTTAAATCCTGTTTCAAAAATATAAATTACTTAACTAAAATTTACAAACGTGTTAACCGCAATTGCAGATATACGATCCACTTAAACCCAACACCAATTCCAAACCCCTTATCATGTTTATTCAATTTAAGTGTGGTCAGTTAACCTAGGATCTCACACTATAAAAGTCACGGTTCGACCTAATCCCACGTCAAACTAATGAAATAAAAGGAATAACCAATTGGCTATTTCCTTACTGTTTTATAAAATCATTATTTTGTACTGTAAATAGCTGCGATGTTATAGTAAAAAGGTTATCTCATTGAGGGAAAAAATGTAAATTCACAAATTCTTTTATCTAATTAATTGCCTTCATCAATTTTTATTCCAACTCTCTGACTCCTCCACTGACGTTTACCAATTCATGCTTCTTTGTAGGCTTCTTGTTGACTGCAGTACAAAATAATGATTTTAGTTAGTCTCAGTTCATGTACTCTTAAATCATATAAGTTCATAAGCTCATACATTAATAATTTCAATCAATATTTTAATGTATTTTGTAGGATTAAAAACCAACGAAAGTTAACAGCCTATCTAATTTATTTGCACATCTTTTTTCCTTTTCTATTTTTTTTTTTAATTTTGATCATTTTAGCTCATTTTCCTTTTAAAACTTTAACCTACATGTATGAATTAAGAACGAATAGTATTTAATAAAAATGACCCTTAAGCTATTAAAAAATGTAAGGAATATCTATATAAAATATGTATAAATTTAGATCCTATCAAACATTCTCACACTTAAACCTTTTTCGTCCCTAAAAAAGAATTATGGATATGGAATCATAATTTGGTTTAAATCCGGTTTCAAAAGTATAAATACTTAATTAAAATTTACTAACGTGTTAACCGCAATTGCAGATATACAATCCACTTAAACCCAATACCAGTTCAAGCCCCTTATCATGTTTATTCAGTTTAAGTGCGGTCAGTTAACCTAGGGTCTCACACTAAAAAAGTCACGGTTCCACCTAATCCTACCTCAAGCTTATGAAATAAAAGGAACAACCAATTGGCTATTTCTTTAACGTTTTATACCAAAACTCAAAGAATTTAAAATCAAGCTTTTCTTTTTTTTTTTCTTTTTTTTTTTATGAGCGCTAGTCTTTTTGCATACCAAACCCAGAGTCTGTCTCAACCAGAGTCACCATTTCCGAGAGCGACAACATGAGCTTCGGTAAGCTAGCATTTTTTTTCTTTTAACTCAACCTAAAGGAAATCTAAATCAGAGTCATCATCCCCAATAGAGATTACATAGGTCTCGTTTTTATTCAATCTAACTAATTTATTCAGTGTTGCACAAATTTTTTTGATTAAAAATTCTAAGACTTTTAGCGTATAACAGTATTTCTTGTACTATTATTGGTGGTTTTGGCATCTCTATTTCTTCTAGATGAGTACCCACTGGTATTCTAACATATTAATTATATTTAGCTAAAAGGCTTACAACTGGTTGGGCCTACCCACACATCTCAAATTAGACACGTTTTCAATTATTTATTAAACTCTTATTATTATCATTCGAAAACTAGATAAAACCCCAAATTTACTATCATTTTCCATATTTCATTTGCAAACTTCAAAAACAAGGATTTTTTCTCATTTTTTTGATTTTTTTGGATTTCTTAAAATAATATTTTTTTGTATTTCTCAATTTTTTTTACTCAAAAGACTCACTATACAAACTAAACGACAGATTCCATCCCCACACTTAAAGTTTACATCGCCCTCAATGTGGATGGAAAACTAACAAAAAAAAGAAATAAAATACACAACAATAACATGGAACAAACTCGCCTGGTGGGATCGTGTAGTCTTCGAATGTCACGTTCTATGCCCACGACCGTATAGCATTTCATTCGCGGTCGTCCGAACAGTTAGGGTTGTTTTCTACATAGCTATTAAGCTCAAAATCACTGTCCGAGTGGAGATTGAGTACGAGCGGTTCAATCAAACCTGCACAGGACAAAACAAACAAACCCCTAGCATAATATTGACTAAAAAATAAATAAATAAATAAAACTGACTCAAAGTACATACACTACAATACGGGTGACACCCTACACTTAATCCTCGATAGGAGGCTTCTCCTTTATCCACCCGGTCTAACCCGTTTAATTCTAACTGTTCATCATTATTTATTAAAAAGTTAAAGATGAAACTAGAAAATATTTTAGGATATTCAAACGGGTTAAACCACTAAAATTTAAATTTACCTGGACCAAACTTCATATGATGCATGTAACGAGGAAGATCGTTGTCTCTACACTTTAGTTTTGCCTTATGCTTCTGTTTGCACCATCTTTGCATCCTCACGATATGTTGATCCAAGCGTTTTCTTTGCGCATTCTCCCGTGATTTTAACAGTGGTGGCAATTCATCTTCTAACGTCTCCACGGGTCGGCTATCAAACTCCATAGCCACCTCATCTTCTTCTTTGTTTGGTATTTGTTTGATCACCATGGTCGGTTCACCTTCAAGTAATTTTTCTAAACAGGCAAGATCACCGACCGTGTCAAATTCTACTTCTTCATGAGTTGGTAAACCTACCAACTCATCACCAAACTCTTCCTCCCAAGATGGTCCATGCCCTTCATTCTTATCCTGCATCTTGTCAAGTGACTCTTCTTCAACTTCTTCACTTCGGGCTGCGATGTAGTCAGGCACCTCCAGCTCTGCCTCTCCTACTACCCCCTCATCATCATCATCACTCCAAAAGCCATCATCAATGTTCCATGGCGTGGGACACCAATGGCTGGAATTAATGGCTTGCTGAACCGGAGGTGTGCCTGCAACGTCCATTATCGTCTCTGATTCATGACTGTGATCCTCATCTTCCTCACACAAGGGCTCAAAATGTGAAACATGCACGCCACCCTCCTCACAAGACAAGGGTAAATCTGATTCATGAGAATTATAATAACTAAAAGTAGAATCGTAATATTTACCTGACAGTGGACGCTCAGTTTACGTTTCTCCCCTGGATCTAGTATTGTGTAATTCATCTCACCTTCAGCCGTTTCATATCCTAAATAATTTCCGTCCACATCATATATGTAATGGCATTGGCTCTTTAAGCTCTTTGATCTTAAACTATTAAGTGCGGCTTGAATCTCCCTATCTCTTTCCTCCTTAGCAGCTTTAATCTAGTCACGTAATTCCTCTGATGTTCGTTCTGGTTGCCAATTCCAATGCTGATATGATTGTGGCTGCACATAAAGGTTAGCATCAAAATACGTGGAACACCCCAAATCGTTTGGACAATGCTTGGTGTAACGAGGCCCTCCACAGATGAAACACATGATAAAAATATATAAAATGAAACTAACTAATAATAAAAAAATATTTACAAAAACGACTAGACACACTACTACTAGACACAAACCTTACGACTCAAACTAAAATTAAGACCAATTATACAAATAAGATCAGTCAAAGCTAGTAACGCAATCGCCTAAGTGTCCCTGGCAACGGCGCAAAAAACTTGTTTTGGTAAATGCGGAATATAAAAACTAACCTAATCTAGACACCCTAGTTTTAAATTTATAAACTAGAACTCTCTAAATGCTAGACCACTGACAGACAAGTGAACCTATCGTACGTAGTAAGCCTAATGAAGTCCGAGTATCGAACCCACAAGACACTAGCGATGCTAACTAGACTTATGACTCAACTAATTAATTAACTGGTTTATTTTGTGTTTTTGGGATTTTTCTAATTCTACTAAAGCAAGTAAACAAGATAACAGGGCAAACACGTAAGATAATGAACTGACTAGAAGTAGACAATGATGAGAAAGAACTACCCAGGCTTCGAATCCCTACGACCAACCTATAACCTCTAGTCCTGACTAATGGCTAAAGCTCCTAATCTACCCAGAAAACCTCCCGCTAAGGATGATCAACCAAAATAGAAGATGGAGCAGAGTGATGAAGTGCTAAATTGGAAACGACTCAACCTATCGACACCGAATCCCATGACTGTTAGATTAATAGCAAATATGGTACTAAAATCCATTGATCATTAAGTTAAACCTGCTAAATAACTGAAAACCTAGGAAACCCTAAACGCGAATAAGTAGTCAGATCCGAGCTATCGGTCACCCAAACTACCAAACAACGCCTAGCTAATAACCTAGCAATCCTGACTCGTCCCTAGAGTTGCCAGAAAAGGATGCACCCTATACTCGGTTGATTTTAATTAATTTAGTTAAACTTGAATTATCTCTAATCCCAAGCTCTAGACCGAAAACCTAATAGATTAACGAACCTAGAATGATCTAAATAGTTCCAGACCAGATTAACAAGATCACTTAATTAAAAACCAATCACAACCAAGACAAGCATACAAATTCATAAACAATCACAAAACAACAATATGTAAATCATCGCAATTTAATCATCAGTCACAACCGAATAGTCAAAACATTAAATCATAGTTCATCTAGACCTAGGTAGCATTAAGAAAATTAGCCACTCATGTTCAATAATGAAACATGAATAATTTTAAAGCGAATAAATTTAGTAGACATGTCTAAATATTCAAGTTAAACAAAACCGAAACAGATAAACAAAGTCAAACCGAAAGATATACACATTTACTATGTTCTTCAATCTCAAGCTATCTCTCTATGAATTCTCCAATTCAACTTTCCCGATGCTCTCAGTCGTCGTCTGCTCTAAGCAGCCATCCTCCCCCCTTCTAGGTATCGTCCTGGTGGCTAGATTTCGTATCAAAATCCAATATCCACGACTTGGGCTTTGTCAACGGATCAACCAATGATGAGTTGGGCTGGTTGCTGTTGCATTTTAGTGGCCCAAAATTCAAGCAAATAGCAGCGATGTTGTAGTAAAAAGGTTATCTCATTGAGGGAAAAAAAGTAAATTCACAAATTCTTTTATCTAATTAATTGCATTCGTCAATTTTTATTCCAACTCATTGACTCCACTGACTTTTACCAATTCATGCTTCTTTGTAGGCTTCTTGTTGACTGCAGTAAAAAATAATGATTTCATTTAGTATCAGTTCATGTACTCTTTAATCATATAAGTTCATAAGCTCATACATTAATAATTTCAATCAATATTTCAATGTATTTTGTAGGATTAAAAACTAATGAAAGTTAACAGCCTATCTAATTCATTAGCACAACTTTTTTCCTTTTCTATTTTTTTTCATTTAGTTTTGATTAGTTTAGCTCATTTTCCTTTTAAACCTTTAACCTACAATTATGAATCAAGAACGAATAGAATTTAATAAAAATGACCCTTAAGCTACTCAAAAGTGTAAGGAATATTTGTATAAAATATGTATAATTTAGAGCCTATCACTAACCCATCGTTAAGCTAGTAAAGTGTGTGGTACCGAAATTTGACTAATGTAGTTGTTTGTGCTACGTGTCAATGTCTATCATCATTGATCAGTTGCCCAGGCAAAGTTCACGCCCGCCCTTCCCGTCATGGTCTTCGTCTGAGGTTTGTCAAACCTAATAGCGCTATCAACTAATACCCCGTTCGCCAAACCCGGCGACTAATTGGTATAATGTATGGGGACTTTCAGATAGAGTTCGTTTAGTCCGCTAAAGACATGAAGTATAAATTATAGTATTTAACAGTATTCCAAACCAGGACTACTATATTCCAAACCAGGATTACTAGGTGGTCCCAATCTAGGGATAGTGTGGTTCCCAAACTCGGGAATGCATGCTTTTAGTAAATGTGAACTCACCTTAGATTAGCCCAACAGATTAAATTATATGAGCTAGTATGGTCAACTATGTCCTATTATGGTTACCAAGAATATTAGTGGTCTTTTATGTAATTCACGCAAATCCTACACGTATCTAGCAATTAACATGCTTACAAGTTGTCACAATGTATTACCGAGTAGTTTTCAAGCATAAGGTCATAATGTACACTAGGACATGCCAATCATCAGTTATACAATTATCATGCACACGCGAACACTAAAAGTAGCAAATTTGTCACTTAACAACTTAAAACCATACATAGCTAAAATTACTGAAAACTGGCTGTTTTGGGAAGCTCGTTTAACTTACTTACAAAGCTACAAAAATTATGACATTTTTGTGTGGCGTGCCCCTCGGAGGAGTTGGACTAGTGTTAAAATTTTAGAGTCCAACTCTTTACAAAATATATAAAATTTTTTTTACTAAGTAGCAATCGGATTAGTCGCTTTCAGACAGCAGCTCACAGGAAAATTCATTTAAAACTCCTCGGTTATCCGAATGATGTAATGCCTGTTGAAGTTTCGCACAATCACATAAGGCTATCTACAGTAAAAATTTCATGATCTAACTCTAAACATCCACTAAGTTATGACTTAAAACACAACACGTATTTATTTTAAATAGCAAACGATATTAAAAATTATGATTCCAGCACCATTAGAAGCGTATTTCGAAATACCACGTTATAGACTCAAGAAATTCCAGTTTTCGTTAAGTTATGACCCGGTTACAGCCGATTAAAGTCAGCTATAAGATAGCTTACTGCTTTCGTTACCCGATCCCCAAAACGATTACTTTAACACGCCGAACAACTGCTAATCATACATCGCTACAGATTATTATCATAAATTAAATCATATAGCAATTAGTTCATCACAATCTTCGAGATCCATCCCCTAAACAAATCCTAGTGTCTTATCCGAACATATAGTCGAAGAATTACATCTAGTAACCTTACACTACTAGTAACCATCAAGACGCTAATTATTATTGTTTAACCAAAAATACACAACATAATTTAAAGAAGAGATAACAATGCGTAACAATAATCAAAGTGTTGCCGAGATCTAACCGTGGTGTGAGCCAATTGAAACTTGATCCGAACAATGTGAAAGAGTCACTTAGAGCTCTTGAATGTGTTGACAGGAAGGGATGAGGGAAAGAGATCGTAGACAGGGTTTGGATTTATGGGAACATATGCAACCTACGTAATCTAATAACCCCACAAATTTGGGGGCGGTTTAGGGTGTGGTTGCAACATGGGCCAAAAAAAAAAACAAAGGGACTTGGTTGAATAGAGTTTGGGCCGTATAGGTGCAAGAATGGGGTTTGGGCCACACAAAAAAACGCAAAAACGGAATGGCGAAAGGGGATGGTACAGTTGTTGTTGTGATTCATATTATAAATATAATTAATTTTTTTTCACATAAAGTCAACTAATTATAAAAGTATAAATATATATATATATATATTAATAAAGTTATGGTTCGGGCCTCATAAGTTTCGAGTTATGCTATGACTCAAACGGTTTGGGTTGGTTCAACATGATATGGATTTGGTTCGAATACTTGTTTATATAATATAAATTTGATAGGCATATAATTAATTCATGAAACAAGATAAATTATGTGATTTGATTTATAAATGTGAAACAAGCGGCTTTTACCTCAAAATCACGGGTTTTCACACACTTATTATAATTTTCACGTGATTCGGATAAAAGACCTAATTGTATCCAACGTATTTTCAAATCTGCCATATTTTGCGTATTTCCATTTTGGCCAATCATTTACGTATTTTAATTCATAGGCAGATCTTAAATCTTGATCCTCGTCATTTCATCATTTCAAGCGCTATATCATATACAAAAGTTTAACGATGTCGATTTTCGATTCATGTATTTTAGACATGATATAATATATTGAGATCTTTTTATCTTACCTGAGGTCCTTTTGGGACCATCATGTCTAGTGTTTCTTTAAGAGACCTTTTTTACAATAACCTTGACTTGACCATCTTCATTAGTTGCTTCTTTTCTGGAGGATTTTTTTTTTGGAATCGAATTGTCTACCACGCTTCAAGCATGCCGTAGACTCGTTACCAATATATGTTGTCATTTTGAGACAATTATCTTAACTAGAGCATTAGCAGTTGGCATATGTGACTTAGCAAATCATTCTTTTCATGTCAGTGAATGCGTCTGGTAATTGATTTGCTAATCTCTGTGAATGAATTATCCTTTTGAACTTCTGGTTCACATTATTTAGTACGAGGATCAATGATAATTTATTCTAACTCTTATCTATTTCTAGTTGTCTTTTTTTTCTCCCCCTATTGGGAATGTAGATGGATCAATGAATTGAGTCATAAACATATATATCGTTAATGCTCTATACATCAACATATATTCCCAACCACTTTTTGAGGTCCCATCTTTGTGGGGTTTGGTCGATCAATTTTAATATATGTCTCATAGCCAAAATCTTCCTTGAGACATCTTTTATTCCCGACAAAAAACCAACTATATGGGGATAAATTATTATAACTTGTTGGCTTGATGTGAATTAATGTGGTACATGTAAAAACACATGTACCCAAATGAATTGTTGCTCTTATGATTATTTGCTTTGTAATCAATTATACACATTGAGTGATTGTTTTAACAAAGTCAATTTGTGTTGAGGATAAGCTACATGAAGTTCATCCATTATTCCAATGATCATTTATACTTGGGAAATTACTTCACCGTTACTACCAATATGCAATCTTGAATAGTTGCTTGCTATCTCATTAGCTAAGTCATAAATCACACAAACTTTAGGTTGTGAATATGTAATCATTTAGACGATGCATGGATTTTAAAACACTAAATGGTATCATATTTGTATATTTATTTCCATTATCATTTCTAGAATATTTAGGGATTCACACCATACTTTTGTTGATAAAAACTTCACTTAAGAGCAAACATGACATATATAATTATCAAGACAAATCTTCTGGTTCTTCAATACTTTTCACATCATCATTAATGACTCGGTATGGTCTAACCGGTCATGCCAACTAACTAAATAATTATGATCCATTAACTTTTGGATTATGATCGCATGTGTATTACTTGCACGTATGTCATAGAAAATGTAAGATACAAGAGAATGTATTATAATTTTAAAGTTTAAGCCATTATGTTATATAGTTATTTCTTAGTTTTCCACTTTAGGTGGTTGATCTCATTATGGTTATTGTTACAATTCTAATAGTTGATCTCATCTTGACTATCATTATTGTAGTCGATCTTATTATAATTTCTAATGGTCGATCTCATAATCAACATGACCATCATTGCATTTTTCTCAATGATCACAATGATCAATATATATTAATTTCATGGATCAAAGTAAAACCAAACGAAATACCGTTACTTCAAACCTTTCATACCCTTTTAATGATATTGCTACCTTAGAAGCATATTTGAGGTTTGACAAACAAAATTTGTTTTATCTTATTTTCGCTTATCAATAAACTTCCCTTCAGATAACATCAACTCTGAAGTAATCGTATCTTCGAATCATATAATATTATCGGTCTGACATCTTACGGTCTTTCATAACTTGATAATGAGATACGTGAGTATGACACTTCGTGTCATATCTAAGAATAATTGTATTCTTTCATGATAGCAAATATAAGGGCATACTATAAAATCAAACTTTACAATATATAGCATTATATCATGTCACCATATACTAGAACTTTACATATAAGATGTCTTGCCCATCCACTACAAACAAATATATAATTTTACATATAATATATAAACAATCATCATTGGTTTATCTTAGATATAAATATCTCTCTCTCCTTTAAAAATATAAATAAATTTCTCTATCAAGTTCCAAAAACATGATTATTTATTACTTTCAAATAAGTCTTTTTTTATAATAATTAATATATGAATCAAGTTACACAGATAAGAAAAATATCGATGATATACTAAGAGATCATCTTTTAACGCATTTTCATGATAGATAGTTTAGTAAAAAGATACATGTCAAAATATAACATAAACAAGATTACAAACTCATCGTTCTTTCTTAATGATGCTACAGTTTAGATATGAACAAATTTCACATGATAATATCAATAGTATAACTTACGTACTAAGTAAATTATTTAATAATTCAATATAAAAAATACAGAAGATAAGCTCACAAACTTAAACTGTTGTTTGCAGTTTTCTATTAATTAGTTGCAAAATAATGGACCAATTATCATCACTTTTAATATATAATTTACATTATTTAGAGCCAAATACACTATCGCCAAATTTTATTATATTTTCTATAGTTTTAATAAATACTTATATTGTAACCGGTTAAGCATTTCAAATATTTATTACAAGTTCTATCATGAAAACTAATAATCAATCATGATCATGTCAACATTAGAGTTCATAATATAAACAAGTTAAGAGTTCATAATATAAACAAGTTAAGATTATTGTTCAAAGAATCAAATAACTATGATTATTGTGAAAAATAAGATGACAATATTTAATAACTAAACAAGTCTATTTGAGTATTTATTTAATTATAATAAATTCCCTAATTTTCCTTTCAATCCTTGTTCGGCTATTTTTTTTATTCTAATCACCAACCCTAGCCAAGGATATCACCCCAAAACATATACCTTTATTCGTTTAAAATATGAATAACAATAATAATTAGAAAGTGAATCACATGGAATGCGTGACTTTGTAATTAATGAAATCAAATTCATCTAGTGAATATGAGCTTTATATATACCATTGTTGGTGCACAATGTCTATTGCCTACGTCTAGGATACGTCGGTCATGTAAAATAAGGTTTTGTGAATGTCAGAATCTTAGTTTTGGATGTTTAAAAGTCATTTCGTACGAATTATGTTAATTTAGTACAATGACAATTATGTCATTTTGTACGGTTTCATACAAAATCCCCAAACCCTTTGTGATTCATGTTTAGTATAAATAGGGGTCTTGGGTGTTTGTGCTACTTAGTTGTTTTGTTGGCCTAGAGGCGAAGCCCTGTCCATTTGAGTCTGTAATCTTTTCACGTTTATTAATACAAGAAGCAGACGTGTTTAAACAGTATATTCGATTTGATTGTGTGTCTAACTTGCTAACAATGAATTCCGCCTCTGTTAGTTAAGTCAAGTCGGTCTGATGCTCATTGTGAACAGTCGATCCTAGCCCTCACAAGTGGTATTAGAGCCTTGAGGCATGATTTAAGGACAAACAACAAGTTTAAACCTTTGAAGAACAAGATTCAACCATTGAAGATCTCTATTTCTATTCTTTCTTGATACATACTTCAATCTAGAGGATTCGTGGATGAATTTGATTAGGATTTTAGTATAACACGTTAAAATCAGAATTAACAAACCCCTGAAACTTATCGATCGAAAATCAAACAAAATCATGTCGAAATTTGCAAAAACCATCAGCTTTGTGACCTGAGCTACTCGTACGAAAAGAGAGACATTTCGTACGAATAGAAATTCGTATGAGTGACGAATTTACCTTAAAAAAGCTCTTAAGATTTTCGTACGAATATATATCATTCGTTCGAAACATATTTTCGCACAAGGATTCCTCCTTTCGTACGAAACCAATTTTTCAAAAGGAGTTTTTCATGAAAAACGAGTTTTGTCACATGACACCAAATCAGTTTTAAACAAGTGTTCAAAATCTCAATAAAATGGAAGAAGAATTTATTAATGCTTTCGCCACATCAACAGTCACAAATGCAGCAACACAGAACTTGAACCTTGACAATGAGATGGGTACCATGGTGAAACTGCCAAATCTCATTAATTTAGAAGACTATGATGGTTGGAAGGAACGTTTCACAAATTGGGTTCAAGCTAATCATTTCACCTGCTGGTTTGCAACATAAGAGAAATATGAAGCACCGGTAGATGAGAATGGATTAGAGAAAGTCACAACTTACAGACAATGAAAAAGAAAAATTTATAAACGAAAAGAAGATGACGAACATCCTCCAGCAAGCAATCAAGGAAGATATTCTAGCGCTTTTACAACATGACGACAATGCACAATCGTTGTGGAATGCTTTACGTCTAAAGTTTGAAGGAAGTTCTCAGATTTAAAAAAGTAAGAAGGCGTTACTAAGAAAAGAATTCGATATCTTCAACGTTTTAAAAGGAGAAAGCATGAAACAGTTGATAGAAAGGTACTGTCATCTGGTTGTTCTAATCAAGAGAATGGGAGTTCAGAAAAGTAACGATGAATTGGTGGATAAATTGGCTGATGCCTTACCAGAAGGCAAATTGTCAACTTATTTAACCATTTTGAAGAATGGAACAGAGTACATCAATTTCACTTTGCCAAGTTTTATCGAAAGGTTGGAAGCACACAAAATGGAAATACAGAAGATGGCAAAGAACAAAGGAGTTCAATCGCAATAAGATGTAAAATTGTACTTCAAAGGCAGTCCCATTACTGATACACAAAGTCCGAAAACTTAGACAACCTTCAATGCAAACAAAACAAGTCCACCTTCAAGCCAATCCGGTGGGTTTCAATCTGTTCATCATTTGATCCCAATACACCTCGAGCCCCGCAATCCTCACATAGTTCCAATAATCCAAAGACTAGTCAATGTAATCAGCCTAATTCAAACAGCATATACTACAGTGCAACATTGCTATAAACCTTGAACATGCTCAAGACTTCAATGAGAATAAAACAAAACAACACATGGCCTTTCTTGCATCTGTGCTCGAATCGTATGAAAGTCTAGTGGCTAGAAAAATTGGAAATCCTGAGATGACCAAGGAAGATTATGATCAAATAGATCCAGTGGAGTTACAGTTGATTGATGTCAAGTGGTGTATGGCATCGATTGTCCAAAGAGCCCAACGCTTTACGGAAATCACAGGAAGAGATAACCTGGGAGGACTTGACGGCAAGTTGGGCTTTGATAAGTCTAAAGTAACGTGCTTCAAGTGTCGCGTAAAAGGGCATTTTAAGAGAGAATTTCCAAATAGAGAAATCAAGGGCAACCACAATCCTTTTGCTGATGATTACTACAAGAAGGCCATACATCATCGACCACAGCCTCAGAACTGAGTAGTGCAGATTGAAGACGATCCGTCAAACTCAAAAGATAAGGCTCTAGTTGTTACCCAAGAAGATGAAGGGTTCAACTGGAACAACTTTATCAAAAAAAATGAAAGTCTTGCATTACTAGCTGAAATAATTGAAGAACATGAACAAGTTCACGAAGAATATGCAGAGGCATCCTTTGACGCACCAGAAGATTATTACAACACTTCGTATGAGGAAGAAGAACTTTTGACTAGTGCATCTAAACATTTGTTGCTTACTGATATTATCAAAATTTTTGCAGGTTACTTTGATTCAGGCTACAAGCCACACATTGAAGAAAAGCCAAAAGTTGAGGTGATGGAAGTGATTGATGTGAGCAAGGAAATGACCGTTGACAACCCGAAAGAAATGGCCAACAAAGCCTTAATGGCTAATTTAAAAGAGGTAGTCATCGTGGAAGCTCAGGTAGCTAAGGTCGAAACGGTAAACATTACTGTTAAGGATTTGGCAAACAAAGAAAGTCAAGTTCAAAATGTTGAAATTAGAAAATCTTTCAAGAAGTGCGATGAGCCTTGCAATGAATGTTCTTAAAAAGATAAAAAAAATACAGCGAACTTAAGAAACATGCTGATAATTTGTCATATGATTACAAAACAACAAAAGAAGCATATGACAAATTAAGCAAGACCATTCGACAGTTTGAACAAGTGATCAGCGAAAATGACAAAACACTTTCTATGCTCAAGGTAACCGTTTTGGACAAACAGATGGCCATAAATATTCACTTAATTACGATTGCCGAGCTAAAAAGTGAACCGGAGAAAATGAAGATTGAAACAGAACGGGTTAACAAATTGTTAATCAGTTACTCTACCAGTTCTAATGTCATTGATCACATTCTTCCGAAAATTGAGAACAAAGAAATCAATAAAATCAATGAAAAAGGTTTAGGTTACAATCGTGTTCCACCACCCATGTGGAATAGTTATGCAAATAAAAGACCAGATGGAGTGGAAAAGGAGCTTAATTTTAAAACTATGTACTGAAAGTACAATGAGCTGCCTGAGAACATTGATGTAACCTATCCTAAAACTGAAAAAGAGTGTGAGTCTGATGTTGTTAACCAAGTGTCAAAAAGGTTTTTGATAGTGAATCTCATAGCACATTTTTGAAAGTGTTAAATCCAACAATGAGATGTCAGAGTCAAGTTCACAATCTGGAAGTGAGGAAAGTTTTCACAAGAACTTTATTTCAGCATCAGAAAATAGTTTAAGTGATGATCCTAATGTAGTTGTCTACAAAATGAATGGATCAGATAAATTGTATACTGATGAAGAGTTCCCAATCCAGAATGTCAACTTAGACTGAGTTGATAAATTTTTAAAATTGGTTGAAGTAAAATCATCTGATCTCAAGAAACAAGAAGTTGCTTTCTACTCCAAAACTAAGAAGGTTCACAATAATGTCCATCAGAGAGGTGGAGATTATTCGGAATACAAAAGAGATGTTTTGGGGATACAACAAAAAGAAAGAACAACAGGTTCTGAAAGACTAACTTTACAAAGAAAATTAACTTTGTTTTCGAAACAAGCAAATCATTGTTAAACAATCAAACAAAGAGTTTGAGAAAGCAAAGGAACTTCGAGAATAGGTTTCGGATTCCTCTGTTGGAAATGACAGCAGGAAGTGTTACAATTGTAACCAAGTTGGACATATTGCACGAATGTGTAAGTCTAACACCTCAAAAGGTCCTGAGATTGTGCCTAAACAAAATTTAAAATGGAACACAGAAACCAATTTAAATGAGAAACCAACAACTAAAATCTTTTCAAACTTTGAATGTGGTGAATCATGGAAGAAAAATGAACAAAAGGATTGTCACACACCGACTCACAGCGGAAGACAATTGTGGGGTGCGGCAGACACATGATATTTCCTCATAATTAAAAAAAGTGATATCATATAAAGAGGGAACATCGGTTACAACACACATTAACTATCGTATTACAAACCATTAGTTTAAGTGCGGTACTACAAGACACTACAACCTTTATTTTTCTATTGTCCGCCTACTCAAAACCTTCCATACGAACATTCCTCATTCCTGCTTAGTTTTACCTGAAATGCATGTTAATTTTAAAAGGTCAGCTAACCGAGCCGGTGAGTTCCACTGGGTTGGTTGTTTCGTAGCAAAATGTGTCAACAAGTTTAATTGCACGTATTCCAGATCCCAGATGGAATTACACGAGTTCACAAGTGAAACCTTGGCCACAATGACCGTGTCGTGTCACGTTCGACACCTCAACACTTCGGGCTGTGTCACCTTCGACACCTCAGCCCACCGGTTGCGTCACGTGTAGTTCAACCCAGGGGTAGTTATGCCTAACAACATAACATAGTTTAGGACGCGTGCATTTGCCTCGCTGCTGGCACACCGGTCCGGCGGCAACTGGGTTTGTCAGACCAATATTATTATCCACTGCCTACGGCTTACGTTAATCACTTGCATTACGTTCATCACAAGTTGGTGCAATTAACACAGTTTGTAACATGCAATTCACCCCAGAAAATAGTAAAACAATTTAAAAGTGGGGGAGTGAAACTCACAGTGAGGGTAGTAGCCTCAATCAAAGAATGATTATGCATCTGGATCAGCTTTAATAACAAGCATGTAAGTAGGGACTTAAATCAGCATCCAAGTTGGTAATGGTTATAACTTGGACCAGGTTATGCGTTTTCACCCCAGATTGAACCTATAGGATACTGGTACGGTGAGGGATGTCAGGGTAGTATCAGTTTTTAGTTTGGCTTCTGGGCACCGGTCCGCGTGCCAGCCAAAGTCAGTTGTTTGAAATGTTCGAATAATGGTACGAGAATACCAATAGTACCAACATGTTGTCATTTAATAAAGATTAACTTTTCATTAAGGGAGTTTGGGTGTTTGTGGAGTCTAGGTTGCCCAAAATTGTGTTTTCGTTTTCGCCATCGGGATTCTCCCGAACTGGCATAGGACACACCCCTAGTGTCCAAACGACCCTGAAATCTCCGGGAATATTCTCGGTGTTCCAACTATAGTAAACGTCAGGTTCGGTCAGTTCCCGGTTTTGGAAGGTTCGTTATACGTTAAACTGCCGAAACTAGTTTAATATAAAGCGTTTTTAACTTCGTAAATTGCTCTTTAATACATAAGTTTGATAAAAATATGGAAATTTATTATAAAATTCAGCAAAAATATATAGATTATGAGAAAAATAATTCGGGAATTTATTTAGCCATTTTATTTCCTCAAATAATTTATTTGTAAAACAGTATTTAACCGAATATTTACATTGCTTATCATCTGATGTCTAAAAATTCCCATAATATTCCAAAAATCTCCTTATATGTCTAGGAACTCCCTATAAAAATTTGGGATTTTTCTGATTTTGTTTCGGTACGTTTCCGGCTACCGAAAACTCACAAAAATGCGGATTTTTTAATCCAAATCAAAATTCAACCAATGGACTCCCAAACTTCCCAGAACATTCCCTATATGTTCCTTAGTGCTCATGTAAATTTTAGTGATTTATCGACTCCGTACGGTATTGTTTCTGAATTTCTTTGGGTAAAACAGTAAAAAATTCGCCAAAAATCATAGCAAATTCCAAAATTTCTAAAATTTTAGTTGAACATTCTTGTCAATACCCTACATTACCACACCATTTTCAACTCAATCTAAGCATCACAGACCAAGTTCTAGTCCAAACAATATTATGCCTATGCTAGTCGAGGGTTTCTGGGGTTATACCTAGCGCAAGCTCCCTTCCCGTGTGTTTCTCTCGAGTCCAGAAGTGCGTGGGTGCTATTTTTAGTACCTACACATCAACACAATCCAAACATGCCATAACCCATGTCAATTAAGCCTTGTTTTATTGTTTTTCGGTAAATAACCTTGTTAATCGCTTTTGGTCGATTAGGGTATCAAAAGCCGAAGTTTTGTGATCTTGGCTATCATATAACATCAGGGAATCCCTGAGGTGTTCTTATTCAGCCAAGAACCATGTTTAAACCATCCATTAACATGGATTAAAAAGGGTTTTTCTAGTCTACTTCATGTTTAACCAAGAAAACTTCATCAAAACCTTACAAAACTTGAAAATCACCTTTGATTTTGCTGAATATAGGTGATGATTAGCTGTGTTCTTGATGGTTTAGGGCAGATTTTAGGTGAAAGATGAAGAAAATGATGGAAATATATATATATATATATTATAAGGGGGGCGGTCGCAAGGTAGGGTACCCCCACCCCACCCCCTACTTTGTCGTGCTTTGTTTTTCGCATTAAAAAGATGATGTTTATCTTCGTTCTCGCGTTTAGGTTCGTTTTCGGGTCCCACGCGTCCCCGATTTGCGAAACGGGCTCTTTTTTTCATGATTTTTGTGTTAAAAGACTCGGTTTTAAAAACTATGCATAACCGTCTCGAACCCGACCCCGGTTATGTTTTAATCATAGCCTCGTATTAGGGTAGTTTAAGTGTTTTTAGGCTTGATTGACCGTTCCTTGCATGTTGGGTTGCCTTTTGTTGTGCGTTTCCCTAACCGGGAAACTGCCTCATTTTGCCCCGAACTCCAATTTGCTTCAAGTCTTATGTCATGGTCTAAGGCACATAATAAGATGTTCCGTGAACTCAAAATCTTAAATAGCCCTACCGATGGCCTAATAATCATAGTCAAACGTTTACAGTGCTCTTAAACGAAAAGCTCCCGTTTAACACGTTTTCAAAGGCTAAGGACACCAACCTCGCACTGTTGGCCCTTATTAGTGTTATGTTAACCATGACGTGTTCTCGGATTCCTCCGAGACATAACAGATATCATTTAATCTAGCACACAAGTCACACATGTTTTTAGGGTTTTCGCACAATTATTGTTTTAAGCATACTTAAAGTTTTGGACCGATTATGGTGTACCTGGTTTCGCCCTGGGTATCACAGTCTCCCCTGGTTAAGAAATTTCGTCCCCGAAATTTACCCCGTCTAGCTAGGGAAAATGTGAGGGTATTTTCTACGGCATTCATTCTTCCGTTCCCAGGTGTATTCAGGTCCTTATTTAGAGTTCCACCGGACTTTAACCAGTGAAATTTTGTTGTGCCTTAATTGTTTAACCCTGCCATCAACTACTTCTGCCGGTTCCTCCACAAAGTGGAGTATATGGTCAACGTGAATGTCTTTCAAAGGTATCTGGGTGGCTTCGCCTGATAGGCACTTCTTTAAGTTTGAAATATGGAAGACATTATAAATGGCACTAAGCTTGGTTGGTAGCTTCAACCGATATGCTACGGGACCTACTTTCGCTAGAATCTCGTAGGGTCCAATGTATCGTGGTGTTAACTTTCTGGTCTTTCCAAATCTGATAACGCCTTTCCACGGCGACACTTTTAACAATACCCGTTCACCCACCTCGAACGATAACGGTTTTCTACGTACATCAGCCTAGGTCTTTTGCCGATCCTGAGCGGATTTAAATCTATTATGAATCTGGTGGATCTTATTAGTCGTTTCCTGTACTAGTTCGGATCCCGTCAGTTGGTTGTCACCCACTTCGGCCCAGCAAAGTGGTGATCGGCACTTTCGACCATAAGCGCCTCGTACGGAGCTGCCTGGATACTACTGTGGTAACTATTGTTATAGGAAAATTCTATTAGTGGAAGATGCTTGTCCCATCTCCCTCCGAAGTCTAGGACACAGGCGCGAAGCAAGTCCTCTAGCGTCTGGATCGTGCGTTCCGATTGACCGTCGGTTTGGGGATGGTAAGCAGTACTCAGATCGATCCGCGTCCCCAAAGCTTCTTGTAACTTCTGCCAATATCGCGAGGTGAAGTGGCTGTCTAGGTCTGAAATAATAGCAACCGGGACACAGTGTCTGGCTACTATCTCGTTAGTGTAGATGTCGGCCAAGTCGGTTTTATAAGTAGTATGGATCGGAATAAAATGTGCGGATTTGGTCAATCGATCGACGATTACCCAAATCGCGTCCTGACCACGAGGCGTTCTTGGGATATGGGTCACGAAATCCATCGTGATTTGTTCCTATTTTCACTGAGGTATCTCGGGTTGTTGTAACATTCCAGAGGGTTTCTGATACTCTGCCTTGAACCGAGCACAAGTCAAGCATTGGCTTACATATTCTGCCATGTCCTTTTTCATCCCCGGCCACCAATAAAACTCTTTAAGGTTATGGTACATCTTGTCTGTACTGGGGTAAATCGAATATTTCGATTTATGGGCCTCGTCCATGATCAACTGTCTCAGCTTCGAACTTGTAGGAATCCACACTCGATCCTTAAAATACAATACCTCATATGTTTTCTTCACAAAGATTTTCTCATTTCCATGCAATCCTTCACTGGGTAACTGGCTTTCCTCCAAGGCTTGCATTTGCGCATTCCGGATTCGCTCTATAAGGCTCGTTTACACAATCATTCCCAGTGCTCGCACTCGGAGGGGTTTAATTCGAACCTTCCTACTTAGTGCATCCGCTACCACGTTAGCTTTTCTTGGGTGGTACTTTATTTCACAGCCGTAATCATTTAATAATTCCACCCATCTGTGCTGCCTCATGTTCATCTCTTTTTGGTCGAAAATATGTTGGAGGCTTTTGTGATCCGTATATATCGTACACTTTGTACCATATAAAAATGTCTCCATATCTTTAGCGCGAATATAGCCGCGCCCAGTTCCAAATCGTGCGTGGTGTGATTCTTCTTTTGCACCTTTAGTTGTCTAGAAATGTATGCAATGACTTTGTTTCTTTGCATTAGTACACATCCGAGCCCTTGCCGCGATGCGTCACAATATACGACGAAGTCATCGTTACCTTCGGGTAACATCAAAATTGGAGCCTCGCATAACTTTTGTTTTAATAGCTGGAATGCTATTTCCTGATCTTCACCCCATTCATACTTCCTATCCTTCTGTGTCAAGGCTGTTAGCGATTGGGCAATACTAGAGAAATTAACCGGCGGTAATATCCAGCCAGTCCCAAGAATCGGTGTATCTCTTTCGGAGATTTAGGCGCATGCCAATTCTTGATTGCTTCTATCTTGCTTGGATCCATATGAATTCCATACTGATCTACCACATGACCCAAAAATTGCACGGCTTGCAACCAGAAGTCGCACTTAGACAATTTAGCGTACAATTGCTCTTTCTGTAGTATCTTTAATATAGCACGTAAATGATACTCGTGCTCGTCCTTGCTCTTGGAGTAAATCAGAATATCGTCAATGAGGACGATGACGAATTTATCGAGGTATGGTTTACATACCCGGTTCATGAGGTCCATGAACACAGCAGGTGCATTGGTTAGCCCGAAGGGCATAACCAGGAACTCGTAATGGCCATACCGAGTTCGAAAAGCCATCTTGGGGATATCGTCCTACTGGACCTTTACTTGATGGTAACCCGATCGAAGATCTATCTTAGAAAAATATCGGGCTCCTTGTAGCTGGTCAAAAAGATCATCGATCCGCGGAAGAGGATATTAGTTCTTGATAGTGACCTTGTTTAATTCTCTGTAGTCGATGCACATTCGGAAGCTGCCGTCCTTTTTCTTTACAAATAAGACTGGGGCTCCCTAGGGATAATAACTAGGGTGGATGAAACCACGATCAAGTAGCTCCTACAGTTGCATCGATAGTTCTTGCATCTCGGATGGTGCAAGACAGTATGGGGCTTTGGCAATGGGTACTGTTGGTATTAGGTCGATCCGAAACTCGATTTCCCGATTGGGTGGCAATCCGGGCAATTCCTCCGGGAAAACGTCTGGTATTCGCGCACTATCGGGATGCCTTCAATACATTTTTCGGCTGGTTCATCTGTCGTGACGCTGGCTAAAAACACGTCACATCCCTGTCGTATATATTTCAACGTCTTGAGATGGGATATGAGGTTCAGTATGTTACCTAACTTCTCTCCCTGTACCATGATTACTTCGGTCGGGGACAAAGGAATCTTTACAATCTTCTGCTCACACAACACTTCAGCATGATGATTGGAAAACCAGTCCATTCCTACGACAACGTCAAAACTGCCCAGTTCTACAGGTAAAAGGTCAATAGAAAATTGGTAACCGTTAAGGGTTATAGGGCAGTTACAAATGAGTTGGTGACTAGTGATCAGTTTCCCATTGGCAAGTTCGATGGAATATGGTTGTTTTAAGTCAATAGCGGCCGTATTTAATAGTGGCAAAAATGCAATAGAAACATAACTCCTATCAGCACCCGTGTCAAATAACACTGAAGCAAATTGATCCGAAACGAGGAACCTACCTGTGACCCCGTTTGGATCCTGGCGTGAGTCACCAGACCCAATGACAAAGGCACGACCTCAAGCTGCATTCGAGGTAGATGCTTGGCCTTGCGTATTCTTTCCTACTGTCTGCTAAGTTAACTTCGGGCAACTTCTTCAGAAATGCTCCATACTGCGACATTCATAGCACGTACGGGGGTTGGTAATCTGTTGTGTTGGTTGTTGGGGTTGCTGCTGAAGAGGTTGAGGCCTTAGGGGTTGGAAACGGGTTGGTTCAGCTGACATTTTACAGTTTTGGGCGTAATGCCCACTTTTATGACACCTTGAGCATATCGCTGCTCGGCACGCATCATAGTGGTGCAAAGTGCACTTCTTGCACTTTGGGGCTTTTCTTTTTAGTTATCAGAGTTACCAGTTGGGGTAGTCATTGCGTAACTCTAGCTAGTTGCTTTCCCCTATTAGCTGTTGTTGTCCTTGCTTGCCTACTTTCAGGGGCTCCTTGCTTATTACCAACCTGCTCTCTAGGGGCATCGTCAAAATCCTACGTCCAACAATGTTGAACGTAACAGTACCTGACATGGCTATCACTCCGTGCATAGTCAGGTGTTTCATTGAGTTGATATCGCTCCTCACTTCTTGGGCCAGTCCCCAGGTATATCTTTCGACCCGCTTGTGCTACGGTCGGACCATGTCTGGCAATATGCGTGCCAATTCATTGAAAAAGATTGGTGTAACCTGCATGGTCGGCACCTTGCATCTGCAGGTTCAAGAACTCATGTTTGAGCCTCTGAATTTCGTTGGCCGGGCAGAAATTTTCCATCATCAGTGCCTTAAGATCGTCCCATGTCATAGTATTAATTGCGGCCTGCCCGTGAGATTGAACGATGGTGTTCCACCACTTTAAGGCATGGTCGGTGAAGGTACAAGTCGTATACTTAACCTCACAATCACCGGGACAATTACTTATATTGATTACCGATTCCGACTTCTTGATCCATTTCACTAGCCCCTTTGGTCCTTCAATTCCACTAAATTCCATTGGTTTGCACTCCAGGAAGTGCTTATACGTGTAGACCGGTCTAACATTGTTTTGACATACCGAGCCTCGTTGCGGGTTCTGTTGTCGGTTAGCATTGATACCCGACGCTAACCTGCGCCACGCTCGTGGGGATAACTGCCTGAAGCTGTTGCGCTATCATTTGCGCAATTTCCGTCTCCGTCATTTGTGGTGCGTGTTTCGGGGCCATTCTATTATAAACAGTATATACATATACAATAATGTCACATGTTCAATCATCACATATCACACAATTTCATCGCACCCATGAGCTCACAACATGTATACCCAAAACCATCATCATATATATATTAACATCTGTCATCATACAACTTGTCAAAATTTGCACATAGACTTAACCCATAAGGGCCAGTGCCTAAATGTGCGGTCAAAACTGGTCACCAAAGTGACGTACATACACCATACAACGAAAGTACGAACTACGAAAACACAGAAGCACATATTACACAAAATTTTATTTTAAAATTTTAAAAATTAGATATAGGTTGTCATGTTAGTATTCGCATCCCCGTTCTATCTTATCTCAATGACATTTCCAGAAATCCCAAGTACCAGCAGATATATTATTGTGTTCCGGACCACAATAATTTATTTGCCTAACAAGACCATCTCGGTAATAGTCATACTACTCAGTCTCTAGAGGTTCTTAGTGCGAGGAAACTATACTTAGGATTATAGTCTAGGTTCTTTAGGGATACCTAATTTGCTATAACCGATGGCTCTGATACCATCTTCTGTCACACCCCGACTCGCAGCGGAAGACGATTGCGGGGTGCGGCAGACACATGGTATTTCCTCATAATTTAAAAACGTGATATCATATAAAGAGGGAACATCGGTTACAACACACATAACCTATCATGTTACAAACCATTAAGTTTAAGTGCGGTACTACAAGCCACTACAACCTTTATTTTGCTACTATCCGCCTACTCAAAACCTTCCATACGAATATTCTTCATTCCTTCTTAGTTTTACCAGAAATGCACGTTAATTTTAAAAAAGGTCAGCTAACCGAGCCGGTGAGTTCCACTGGGTTGGTTGTTTCCTAGCTAATGTGTCGACTAGTTTAATTGCATGTATTCAAGATCCCAGATGGAATTACACGAGTTCACAAGTGAACCCTTGACCACAATAACCATCTCGTGTCACATTCGACACCTCAGCACTCCGCGCCGTGTCACCTTTGACACCTCAGCCCACCGATTGCGTCACGTTCTGTTCAACGCCCAGGGGTAGTTATGCCTAACAACATAACATAGTTTATGAAGCGTGCAATTGCCTGGTTGCCGGCACACCGGTCCGGCGGCAACTGGGTTTGTCAGACCAATAGTACTATTCACTTCCCCAGGCTTACGTTAATCACTTGCATTGGGGATAGTTCGTGTGTTAGGTAATTCACATCATCACAAGTTGGTTCAATTAACACAGTTTGTAACATGCAATTCACTCCAGAAAAGAGTAAAACAGTTTAAAAGTGGGGGATTGAAAATCACAATGAGGGTAGTAGCCTCAATCAAAGAGTGATTATGCAATTGGATCAGCTTTAATAGCACGCATGCAAGTAGGGACTTAAATCAGCATCCAAGTTGGTAATGGTTATAACTTAGAACTGGTTATAATTTTTACCCGGATTGAACCTATAGGATAATGGTATGGTGATGGATGTTTGGGTAGTATCAGTTTTTAGTTTGGCTTCTGGGCACCGGTTCGCGTGCCAGTCAAAGTCAGTTGTTTGACACGTTTGAATAATGGTATGGGAATACCAATAGTAGCAACATATTGTCATTTAAGAAAGATTAACTTTTCATTAAGGGAGTTTGGGTGTTTGGGGAGTCTAGGTTGCCCAAAATTGAGTTTTCGTTTTCGCTGTCGGGATTCTCCCGAATTGGCATAGGACACACCCATAGTGTCTAAACGACCCTGAAATCTACCAGAATATTCTCGGTGTTAAAAATATAGTAAACTTCGGGTTCGGTCAGTTCCCGATTCTGAATAATTTACATGCTTATCATCCGATGTCTAAAAATTCCCACAATATTCCAAAAAGCTCCTTATATTTCTAGGAACTCCCTATAAAAATTTGGGATTTTTCCGATTTCGTTTCGGTGTGTTTCCGGCTATATGTTTCTTAGTGTTCATGTAAATTTTGGTGATTTATCGACTCCGTTTGGTATTGTTTCCGAATTTCTTTGGGTAAAACAGTCAAAAATTCGCTAAAAATCATAGCATATTCTAAATTGTTTAAAATTTTAGGAACATTCTTGTCAATATCCTACATTAACACACCATTTTCAGCTCAACCTAAGCATCACCGACCAAGTTCTAGTCCAAACAATATTATGCCTATGCTAGTCGAGGGTTTCGGGGGTTATACCTAGCGCAAGCTCCCTTCCCGTGTGTTTCTCTCGAGTCCAGAAGTGCGTGGGTGCTATTTTTAGTACCTACACATCAACACAATCCATACATGCCATAACCCATGTCAATTAAGCCTTGTTTTACTGTTTTTCGGTAAATAACCTTGTTAATCGCTTTTGGTCGATTAGGGTATCAAAAGCCGAAGTTTGTGATCTTGGCTACCATATAACATCAGGGAATCCCTGAGGTGTTCTTATTCAGCCAAGAACCATGTTTAAACAATCCATTAACATGGATTAAAAAGGGTTTTTCTAGTCTACTTCATGTTTAAGTAAGAAAACTTCATCAAAACCTTACAAAACTTGAAAATTACTTTTGATTTTGCTGAATATAGGTGATGATTAGCTGTATTCTTGATGATTTAGGGCAGATTTGAGGTGAAAGATGAAGAAAATAATGAATATATACATATACATACATATATATATATATACATATATACATACATATATAACATATATACATACAGATATATAATATCATATACATATATACATACATATATATATATATATGTATGTATATATGTATATGATATTATATATCTGTATGTATATATGTATATATGTATGTATATATGTATATGATATATATATATGTATGTATATATATATGTATATATATATAATATATATGTATATATATGTATATATATATATAAAAGGGGGCGGTCGCAAGGTAGGGTACCCCTACCCCACCCCCTGCTTTGTCGTGCTTCGTTTTTCACGTTAAAAAGATGACGTTTAATATCTTCGTTCTCGTGTTTAGGTTTGTTTTCGGGTCCCGTAGGCGTCCCCAATTTGCGAAACGGGCTCCTTTTTTCGCGTTTTTAGTGTTAAAAGAATCGGTTCTAAAAACCATCTATAACTGTCTCAAAACCCGAACCCGGTTATGTTTTAACCATAATATCCTCGTATTAGGGTAGTTTAAGTGTTTTTAGACTTGATTGACCGTTCCTTGCATGTTGGGTTGCCTTTTGTTGTTCTAAAAAACAAAGGTGTTTCACTAACCGGGAAACTGCCTCATTTTGCGTGCCCGAGCTCCGATTTGCTTGAAGTCTTATGTCATGGTCTAAGGCACATAACTAAGATGTTCCGTCAACTCAAAATCTTAAATAGCCCTACCGATGGCCTAATAATCATAGTCAAACGTTTAATGTGCTGTTAAACGGAAAGCTCCCGCTTAACACGTTTTCAAAGGCTAAGGACACCAACCTCGCACTGTTGACCAAAAGATAATGTTGATTCTAAGGTTGGACAGTGGGTTGAGGTTAAAAAGCAAGTCCAACGAACTTTCGAAATCCCAAACCCACCCAAGACCGATAAGGCTTGGGTTTCACTGTTTAAGTAATATCTTTTTATCATGTGCAGGAGCTCCCGAGGTCAATTATATCAAAGTGGATTATAAACAGTGGAGCTTCTCGTCACAAGACAAGTATGCTGGCATTACTATATGATGTGAAGGCTATCCGAGGAGGATATGTTGGGTTTGTTGGAACACAAGGTGGAAGAATTGTTGGTGAAGGAATCTTACAAACGGTGTGGTGTCATTTGATAAGGTTAACTACATTGCTGAGTTGGAGAACAATCTTCTAAGCATATCGCAGATCTGTGACAAGAAGTTCACAACACACTTTTCTAACAAAGAATGTCTTATTCTCAAGTCGGGATTCAAAATTCTCGAGGAGTGGATCCTCATGCGCGCTCCACGAGAAAATGATCTGTATGTCTTAGACATGAGCGTCGCATCCACTACAACAAAGAAAGTTCAGTGTTTCATATCAAAGGCAACAGAGAAGGAGTCAATACTCTGGCATTGTAAGATGGGTCACATACATCTTCAAAAGATGAAACACTTGGTACACAACAACCTAGTGGAGGGTGTCAATCTCAAGAACTTTCATTTAAACGACGATTGTCTTAGCTGAAAAAGGGGAAGCATCATAAGGAATTACACCTAAGAAAGTTTCTAAATTCCATCAAGCTACCACTAGAAAGGCTTCATATGGATCTCTTTGGGCCAGTAAATATCAAGAGTATATATGGTGATCTTTATTGCCTAGTTGTGACCGATGACTATTCACGGTTTTCATGGGTGTTCTTTTAGGAGAGTATAGATGAAACGTTTGAGAACTTAATGATCCTCTTCAGAAAGTTGGAGAATCTATACCATTTGCCGACAAGAAGAATTAGAAGTGACAATGGTACGAAATTCAAGAACAACAAAATGCTTGAATTCTGCAATGCAAAAGGAGTTCTTCACGAATTCAGTGCCCCTTATACTCCGCAGCAAAATGGAGTAGCTGAACATAAGAATAGAACTCTCATAGAAACAACACGCACTATGCTCGTCGACTCAAAGTTACCAATCAGTTTTTGACGGTCAAGCCTCACAAGAAGACATGCTTCGAGTTGCTGAACCAGAGAAAACCTAACCTAGAGTTTCTAGAACCATTTGGATCTCCATGCATGGTCATTGACCCAGATGGTAAATTCGGTGCTAAATCTTTAGATGGATTTTTCGTTGGATATGCTAGTCCACAAAAGAGAGTTTATCTTCCTAGCCTAAACTAGGTTATTGTAGCTCAACATGTTGATTGTCAGAGATATACAACGCCTACACAGAAACATGGTGATCCTTGGCTGTTCAATTACGAGAGTTTATGGAAATCATTTGATCTGCCAGAAGAACCATCAAAAGAAGAACTTGTGTTATTATTTCAACAACATCAACTGTCGAATCAAGAGCAAGTTCAGAAACCATTAGTGATTTCACCATCAAAAGCCGGTACAAATGATTCTGGAGCAAGTCCGAGCAACACCCATCATGAACCTATTGTCGAGCCAAATGTGAATAATGTTACCCATCCTACCGATCAATCAGAAGATTCATATTCAGATGGAGAGCTTACATAAGATAATGGAGGATCCAGTTCTGATGAAGGATCAGAACAAGTTCAAACTCTGTTAAACAGTCAAGCTAGGGAATCAAATGCTGGGAATGAAGCTACATCTTCAGAGCAAGTTGCTGAGCAGAATGTTACAAATCTGCAAAGTGAAGTGAATGTTCCTGATGAAGTGACGGAGAACCTATTCTTACCACCCGTCTGAAAATATAATCGGAGAACTACAATCTGGAGTGAAAACGAGAAATCAGATCAAAAAGGATCTAAGTTGTTTTTAGTCAAAAGTTGCTCACTCCAAAATAAGATTTGTTATAGTTGCTTTATTTTGCAGGTTGAATCAAAGACTTGGAAAGAAGCAATTCAAGAAGGAAGCTGGGTTGAAGCTATACAAGAGGAGTTGTTGCAATTTGAGAAGCTTGGAGTTTGGAAGCTTGTAGACCTACCTTATAATCACAAGAAAATCAATACACGATGGGTCTTCAAGTGTAAAAGTGATAATCGAGGTATAGTAGTCAGAAACAAAGCTCGGCTCGTAGTCCAAGGCTTTCATCAGCAAGAGGGGATAGACTACACTGAGGTCTATGCTCCTGTCGCACGGCTTGAAGCTATTCACATATTCCTGGCATTTGTGTCATGGAAAGGACTTAAAGTGTACCAGTTGGATGTGAAGTCTACTTTTCTGTATGGAAAGGTCAAAGAAGAAGTGTATGTTGGTCAACCACCAGAGTTTACTGATCCAATACACAAAGACAGGGTTTATCCACTGAATAAAGCTCTCTACTAATTACACCAGGCCCTAAGAGCCTAGTATGAGACGCTCTCTAAATACCTTCTAGAGAATGGCTTTACCAAAGGAATAGTAGACAGTACCCTCTTTACCAGAGAAGTGGTTGGACATCTGATTATCGTACAAATCTACGTGGACGATATCATCTTTGGATCAACAAATGAATTGCTGCGTAAAGACTTTGAAGAAGCCATGAAAAAGAAAATTCCAAAGGAGTGCCATGGGGGAGATGAATTTCTTTCTAGGACTTAAGGTCGATCAATTGCCTAAAGGGATCTTTATCCATTAGACGAAGTATGTTCACGATGTGTTGGAGAAATTTAACATGGCGGGAACATTAGCAGCATCAACTCTATTAGCAACAAGTCACGATATTAATCCAGATCCCAATGGAGTCAAAGTTGACGAAACATTATATCACTCCATGATCGGTTCTTTGATGTATCTCACTACTTCAAGGCCGGATATCATGTATCCAACATGCCTTTGCGCCCATTATCAGTCCAATCTTAGGGATTCACACTTGCTGATCGTCAACAGAATCATGCGCTACTTGAAAAGATGCCCAAGCACCGGCTTGTGGTATCCGCGAAATGACGACTTCAATCTTGCAGGATATTCGGATTCTGATTTCGATTGCTACAAACTAAACGCAAAATATACAGCGTTGGTTGCCAGTTCTTCAGAACCCATTTGGTAACGTAGCAGTGCAAGAAACAAACCGAGGTCACTCTCTCTATTTGTGAAGCTGAATACGTTTCAGCATCCAACTGTTGTTCCCAGATACTTTGGATATAATAGCAGATGAGAGACTTTGGACTGCCATTAATATCTCTAAAAACCCGGTTCAACACTCACAAACTAAACAAATTGAAATATGAAACCACTTTATCCGTGATTGCTACGAAAAATGGTTGGTGCGAATTGTCAAAATCCACACTGATGACCAAAAAGCAGATTTTTAAACCAAAGCTTTTGATAGAGCAAGATTTAACAATCTTTTGAAATTAAATAGTTTGAAAATTCTAACATCAGGGGATGGGATTGAGGTTGAATTCGAGGATGACGGGAACTTGACGTGATCCTCATCGGTATGTCACATGTTGTTCTGTAAATAATTTACTTGCATTACACACATAAACACAAAATCTAAACTTTTTTTTATTTTAGCGGTAGAAAAAAGTTATGAAAAATACAAAAACTTTGAAAAAATTTGAAAAATACAAAAACATTAAAAAATTTGAAAATACAAACAAAGTTTTTTGTATTAGAGGAGATGATAGTACATCAATGGACTATCACAGTACACTAAAGAAATGGAAGGTTAAAAAAGATGATTAAACATGTCTTACTGATGATGTGCCAGTACGCTTCACATAGTCTGTAAAATTGTCTTCAAGATATAAAGCTAAATGCAAAGTTGATTAATCTGTGGTTTAACATCTCTCGGATATATGGACTTAGTACTCCGATATTTCGTTTGAGAGAATGTCAGATTCTGAGATACGAGTTCTTCTGATTTTGCTTCGGCAATGGCCTAGAACTTGTATAATACTTTGCACATTATTCACCCCCAAAAGCTGCATAAAATGAGAATATGTCATAAAAAGATACGACATCTGCAGTACAAAAGATTCCTATGTGGAACCCCACCTTAAAGACGAGCCTTCATCTCTTTCTCTGTACGGAAGTACTAACCTGAGCTCTCAAGGCCTCACATTCATCCCCTATACAAATATCAGTTAGATATATTCACCTGTGGGAATGAAATTCTGGGAATCTCGATGCGGGAGTATATTTTGAGGTGGGAAACACATTTTAATTATGTTCCTAAAATTACCTAATGTATCTCGAAATAATTGAGAAATGTGTAGAGGTTTAAACTGGATCAGTATACTGACAATCTAAGTAAATCTGTTTAACACTTAAAGTTTTATCAAAGATCAATGGTACTAGTGATGTGTCTCAAAAATTGATATGATCCTCTAACACAAACTCGCAAAAATATGTCTGTGAATATGTTTGTATAAAGTTTAAATTTCCTATTTCAGAAAAACCCAAAAGGGTTTCAGCGTGTTTTAGCATAAGCTTTGGAAAATACAAAATGATTTAATTTATATCTTAGTTTTTACGACTACCGATGATGGAAATACCGCTCGTTCAAACCCAAAGTGACAATTGCTAACGGAAAGTCGAAGTATTACGGGTTGGGAGCTAATCTGGAAAGAAGAGATGTTCTGAAACGTTAAAAAAGGTCATTAACTTTAAACTTAAAATCAACAAAAGGAACTAGTTTTGGTCATAAAAAGGTCAACCAAGTTCATTAACTTGGACTTGGAAACCAAATCAGTTGACCGGAGTCATTAACTTGGACTTGGTCAACTGAGTGGGTCAGTAAAACTGAAAACACACGAAAAAATTTAAAAAGTTCAAGGAGTGAGGTCAAATCGTACGAATTTGATATTTTTCGTACGAAAAGATACATTTGGATTCGTACGAAAACGCTTAAACTGGTTGCGTACGAATCGCGTTGCATATATATATGGGAGGTAAATTCGTACGAAGGATCAGTTGCAACTTGTGCGATATCAGTTTTTTCTCTATGCGGTTTTACTTAGTTATATTCTCCTACACATTTTCTACTCGATTTATCACATTGGAGAGGTCGATTTGCACACGTCTTACAATGAGAAAGGTAAATCATCAAGATTGGACCGTCAATTTGACGAATTTTGGACCGTTTGGACTTAATAGATCTAAGATAATTGAACCGATAAAATACAAAATTGAAACACACCACTGTTAAAATCGCTGTTTTGAGGCCTAGTATAACCGTTCAATTTCATAAAAATCAGAAGTTTTAAGTTCAGTTTTAATCTTGACACTTTTGTGCGAAATGTCATATTCGTAAGAAAAGAAGCATTTTCGTACGAATAGAACATGTATCAAATTAAAAATCAAAGGTGCACGTTTCGTTCGAATTGTTAATGTTTTCGTACGAAATGTTCATGTGTTATTCGTACGAAATGGAACATTTTCAACTGTTAGAATTTTTTTCTAGCTGTCCTTTTTCCTGTGTATTTCGTACGAATCAGTTCTGTTTCGTACGAATGGACCTTAATGTACATGTTTGTTATAAAAATTTCTAAGTGTTAGGTTTATCTGTACTTGCAGGAGAAGAAATCTGATTTTGGGCCTCTACATAACACCTTCTGTCTGTTAGATGAAAAGGTTCCTGAGCTTGTTCCGTTCAAGGATGTACTCGAGTTTATGAAATGTATGCCCGTCTATAAGGCCATAACTGATCGACACGAGACTTATAGATCACACGGCGAGTTATCCTGGAGAGCAGCACATCTTCAGGAAGAGCCTATGGCTATCATCTCTGTGGTAAAAATTGAGGACAAAGATGTTGAAGTGACTATCACATATGAGCTGATTAGAACAGTGCTGGATATCAAAGATAAGAAAGAATATATAACATGTTATACTAAGCAAATGGTGAAAGGATGTTTCTACCGCATGGGTTACACTAGCCACGTGAATGCTGCCATGTTCAAGATCAACAATCTAGGGAGGTCGTATCGTTTTATTGCACACAACATTATTCACGCCCCTCAGCCACAGGACATGTGGTTTTGATGATTTAGTAGATTATCATTTGTGCATGATAGCAGCGTTAGTGCTCAACCTTCCTTACAACTTCAGCAAATTGATCTTTGAGCAAATGCTTCTTAACCTTGGAAGGGAACGATTCTTGTAGTATCCTCGGTTTATACAAATGTTATTAGATCATTTACATCTGAACCTTGAGAAAAATGAAGATGAATTGATGAAGCTGGAGCATATGGATGCCTCAATATTATTGAATATAAGCACGTATAAGAAGAAAGGAAAGGCGCCCTCGTTCATGCCACCTTTTGGGGCCATCATCAACAAGGATTACAAGTCTCCGCCACTAGAAAATGGAGAAATGAAGGAAATGGTTAGAAGATTTTGAGGCAAAGCGTAGAATATGGTATATAAAAGAGGATGAAAAGAAGCAAAGACGCACATCTAATAGGAAAATGGCTGTTGGATCACCATGGTCTACTTCAAAGAAGAAGAAGAGGAAGACCACTGTCAGAACAGGGTTAGTTGATGAACCATTAGAGGAAATACAGCTTGAGAATGTTGAGAACGTTTAGAATGTGGAAGATGTTACTAATGAGATTGAGAGACAGGCGTATGGAGGAACTGAAGGAGGAAATGGTGGAGATGAAGGGTTGTCCTCATCAAGTACAGATACTGAGGATAGGATTGCAGGCGATAGGGAAAGAGAGAAAGAAAAAGAACGTTAGTGTCAGGAAGACGAACTAAGACGAGTTGAAGAGCAAAAGAGAAAAGAAACATGAGATGATGATACGACATACGAACCGTTAGATTCTGAAGGAGATATTTCTGTTGATAAGCATGCCAAGAAACCAGCATCCAAGCGTTCAAAGAGATCGGCAACCAAGAACATAGATTCTCCTACTGCATGTCTTAGGATCAAGCTAAAGAAGAAAGGGCCTGATGCTCCAGTGGTTTTCACAACAGTTACGCCTAATCTGTAGACAGTTATTCCTCCAACTCCACCCATTGTACAACCACCTCCTTCACCACTACCGCAACCCTCCTCACAATATTCATCACAACAACCATCACCCATCAGACAGTCAACTCCACCACCACCACATACATCATCACACCCAACACAACCAATTCCACCTCATTCACAGATATTTCAAGGAATAAGATTGGAGGATCAATTCAATTTTGACTTTGGGGAGATTCCAGGTGTGATTAAGGATTTTGTGTCACACCTCGACCGCGTAAAACAACAAATCGCGGCTGAAACGTCGGGGGGTGGAGCAACAGAACTATTGTTTCAACAACCATGGAAATTAATGTTTTGTATTGTTGATTCATATTGTTTACATTGTTTGAAATTTAAAGGAAACAAAACATAAATTTATTTGTCTTGCTGCATTTTAAGTCACTAAAGTCCAAGTCCGCCTAAGTGAAGCATAATCAACCTCAGATATTAACTCCCGAAACACATGTGAAAATAGGTACGTCAGCATAAAAATGCCTGTGAGTTACATAGGTTTTGTTGATGAGAGTTCATGACTTGAAGTTAAAATTATAGTTTAACAAAAAGTAGTCATGAACCTTAAAAATGTTTTCTTTTATAAAATCATATGAAAATCAAATGATATAAAAGAAGGATGTATGGTTAAATAATTAACCGAATGAAAATGAATTGTACAAAATATGCCATTTGTAAAACAAAGTCTTGTGAAAATATATGTTATTTGTACCAAATGTGTCATGTCTTTGTCTTTGTCGAAGTGGTTTAAATAACGCTACGATATGTAATATCATGAAAGCACTTATATATAGGAAGTACCAGCGGCGTATCCACCATGGTTTTATCATTTTACACACATCACGTTATTTAAATCACTTATCAAACAATCACCAAAAATGTCTTGTCAAACAAATGTCTTGTACGGCAAGGAAATAAAAGACTTTACTCAAACCATATGTATAATGTCGTGTATAACCAAATGTCATATACAAAACAATGTCTTGAATAAACCAAAGTTTAAATCAAAAGTCATGTTTTGCAAAACCAATGCTGTATATGACATGAACATTTATGTAGTTATGTTTATCGCATACATTCAAGCCTTGAGACTGTCGGATAAACCCTTAACAAGTCAAAGGTTTATCAAAAATGTATTCGGATTCTGTCATTCTCTACTTCCAAACAAACCTAGGAAGCGGGGAACGGGATTTGTCAAGTCATATGGTACCATTACATACTACCGAGCGGCGTGATCAATGTTAATGAATGTATTCTTGTCCCGTTAAACATACCAAATGTCATAACCAATGTAAGCATGTCATTTAAAAACCATGTACTAAGTATGCTAAGTAAACATACGTAGTAGAAATGTCCATGAAATCAATGTGCTAGCATGCTCAGTCAACATACATAGCAAAATGTAGTGTAAAATCAATGTTCTCATATGCTAAGTCAACATATGCCGCAAAAGTAATTCATAAATCAATGTGCTAGCATGCTCAAGTCAACATACATAGCAAAACATATTTGAAATTATGTACTATATGTGTACTAGATGAACATAGCAAGTATATGTCATAAAAGCATGAAAACATGAAAATAACAATAGGCACACGTGTTTTACCCCAAAATATTTGAAAACATAAAAGAGGGGACTATGTACTCACTTGAGTTTGCAAGTATCCTTGATCTAGTGAACTAACAAAGCTCGGAAAGTCAAGGAATCAAGTGGCACCTAGTATGGAATCACTATGTTAATAAATCGGAACCTAAATCGGGAGATCGGATAAAATGAGGTCTTGTAACCAAATGAGTGTTGGAACTCATACGATATGGTTTAACAAAGCCTACATTCTGATTTGAAAGCAATCCTGTGTGCTTATAACCCGTTACGAATCGTTCAGGTAGTTTAAGCTACTTTAACATGTCGTTTGCGCAAAAGCGCGTTCGGATGGTCTAACTAGTCCTATGATAAGTCTTATATGCCTAGGGAGAGGATCATGAGAAAACAAGATATAAATGAGAAAACTAGAAAACTAACTCAAAAAGCCAAAAAAACATACAATTTTTATTGTTACAATTTGTTTTATAAAAAATCGCTGGATTTTATGTATAGAAAATTTTTTTTTTCAAAAACAAAACTTGTAGTGCACATGTGCACTATATGTGTACTACACATGTGCATTATATGTTTATGTTCCACATGTTCATTATATGCTTTTTTATTTATTTTTTTAAAGTTTTTATATAATATATATAGCGAATTTTAATAAATTTTTTTTGATATGTGTTTTTGGCCTTTTTAGTTAGTTTTTTTGGTTTTCTCATTTAAACTAGTTTTCTCATGATCCATCCCCTATATGCCTAAACATGTTTAATAATGTTGCCCAATAATTTTAAATGTCAAAATTTAGATTACATATGCTTAGATTGAATTCATGCGCAAAAAGGGCATTTTGGTCATTTTCCTAAGGCATTTAAACTACCTATCATACAACTAACTAAACGAAGTAACCATAAGGTATAACCACTAGAGGTTATTCCTATACAACTATGTTCATAATATATGTTTGGTTGGATCCTAATGATCGACCAAAGGGGTCGGGTTCGAATGTCTAACCGGTTGTCGAGACCGCTTGACCTACGACCCTAAATAAGCACTAAACTAGAAGTGACGAGTTAAACATGTTAAAACATGTTTAGCTAAGTTAGAAAACTGATTTGGTATCAAACAAAGTGTTTCGATACCCAAAAATAGTTCCGTCGCAAAATGCACATAATCGTCCGTTTTGACCGAAACTTTGACTCGTCACTACAACTAGTCAACGTGGTAATCAGTAGGTATAGTCGCAAGGGACTATAACCATCGTGATTACGATCACGTTGTAAAGTTCAAATGAACTTTGTCTTGACCAATTCATGGTCAAAGCCGAAAGTCAAACACTATTTGAATTTTAGCTTGAAATAGCTAAAATAACTAAACAAGACTAAGATAGAACACTTGCTTGTGTTGTAGGATCCAAGAATGCTCAGTAGGAAGCCTCCAAAATAATGGTAGCCTCCAATTTAGAGCAGAGATGAAGATAGAAAGAAAATGAGCAAATTGGAATGAAGATGATCATGGGTATTTATAGGAATTCTTGAACCACTAGATCATGCAATGTTTTTGAGTGTTTAGCAAGGCTTTACAAGATCAACAAGTGTTAGAATCAGGTTTAGTGCTTGGAGAACACACATCTTGGTCACCAAGCAAAGAAAACCAGCTGCTGTGCAAAACTGCTGCTACTGGGCTTGGCTTACGAACCGTATGGGTATATGCCTTACGGTCCGTAAGGCTCTTGCAGGGGCAGAAGTTTGCAAAAGTTGCAGTTTGGTCCCTGAACTTTGTTTTGTCGCGTTTTGGCACTTTTAACACCCGTTAACCTCAATTTCAAGCCTCGTAAGGATGAGAAAGCATAGGGAACTAGAAAAATGCTCAGAAATGTTTCGGATGTTGGCTCGTTCGGTCGTACTGTTGCGGTTTTCGGTTAATTACGACCAAAATCGTAATGAATGCGCAAATAACCGTAAATGCGTAATGAAAGGCATTTTTCCATTCCAATCACTAAAATATAATATTTTAATGATTAAAAATTTTTTGGATGTCCGTACATGTTCCGGATAGCGAAATATGTGAATTGGCATAGTTTCGCATATTTTGCAAAATAGCCCCTAGAGCTGAAGAAACATGTTTTCGCCATACCGAACCCTTCAAAACTTATTTCTAAGTTATGTAAAGGATATTTAAGGTATGTTTAGTTTGTGTCATATTTCCGGAGTGTACGTCGCGTTAAATTGGTTAGGTTTGCGTAACGGTTCGCGACTTCACTTCTAGAGAATGTTTGGAAGGTCGAATTTGAAGAAGGATTGAAAATACGAAATGCCATAAGTAAATACACAAATATTGGAATAAAACATAATGTTATTAAATATGAAATTGTTTTGGAATTATATGATGATTGAAATATACAGATGTCACATTTTGAGCAACGGATCAAGGTACAAGAGGCGCGTATAAAGTTTTTGGAAATTGATAAGGAACGACTGAAGGCACTGATGGAGACGTTAGTGAACCATAATGACAGATTCAGAGAAATGGAGAAGAATGTTAAAGAAAATGATACGATAATCAAGCAGTTATAGGCAAACAACAAGGATTTGATGTTGAGATTAAAAACAGTTACTGCTGAAAATGAGAGACTGCACCCGGTGGTTAAAGAGTTGGAGGCAGAAAAGGCTGTGAGCGCCAAGAAGTTTAATATGCTGTTGAAAGTCTTGGGTAAGAAGCAAGGCATCGACTTTGAGGCAGAATTTGCTCAGATTGAGATAGAAGAAACTCAGTCAAGGGCAGAAGAACATCAATATTTTATCAGAGAAGAATCCGCCAGGCAAGGGAAAGGAAAGGGTCCAATGATTGAGAGACTCCTCTGAGTGGATCATCAGATCCTATCGTTGTTTCTAGTGCTCCTATTTCTGAAGCGCAACACATTGAAACCAGCTCTTCTGCTATTGTTCCTTATGTTCAAGTTGTTGGTAAAGAGCCAGAGACAAGGTTTGTAGTTGTTGATGAAGAAGTTATTATTCCACAGACTCTTATGAAGGAGAAGATTCTTGAGAAGCGAAGGAGGAAAGCTGAGATAGATGACTTAGTTAATGAACCATATGATACTCTGGTTGATCAAGGGTTAGATGGTGTAAACGTTAAAGTTTTTAATGAAAAGGATGCTGTGGTGCGTACTTGAACGACTCCATATATGAATTAACTGATTCGCAGGTTCAGGGGGAGTCAAAGAATGAAGATTCTAATGTGCCAAAGAAAAATATTATCTGTTTGGAACACGAATTTGAAGAGGGAGAATTCATCCACAACTATTCCAAAGAAGAGGTTGCAAAAATGGTGGGAGTAGATGAAGGATCTTTCAAGTTTGATTTTGAAAAGGATCTGAATAACTTTAGTGCTACTCAGCCTAATGATTATGTCTATGAACATGTGCCTGACGTTGATGATTATGATCGAATTATCGTTGAGAATGATTCTGATGATGATATAACTAAATATTCAGGAGAAGGAACGGATGACTTCCCAACCTTTGGTGAGATGTTTGCACATGGTAATGAAGATTTGCTGAAAAGAAAGATTGATGAAGCCATAAAAGAAGGAAATGTTCCTCAAAGATTATCTAAAGAAGAGATTGCAGCTATGAAGAAGCTCTGGTTTAACGAATTACATCCAGAAAGAAAGTTTAGGCGTCCCTTAGCATTTTTTACACGAGATCCTGAAGTATCTTTGGGCGACATCATTTGCTTGGGATGGATTGAAGAGCCTGATGTATATGCGATTAAGAGGGAGTATGGAGCATAGCATTTCAACACTTGAATGATCTAAAGACGTTACCGAAGTGGTATGTGAAAGAGCTGGTGCAAACAAAGATGTTTAATTTCAAGATGAAGTTTCATGATCAACATCTTTGGAAGCTGATAAAGTATGAAGCGCTTCACGATTTTCAACGCTAGATTCTTCACGACCCGAAGAGAATTATTAAGGTCGATCTAGTGACAAAGGAAAAGGATGTTACCTTGCATATTAAAAGGCCTCGAGTTATGTAGAACATGCCTTTGAAGTAGATGGAACAAGATTTCTACAAGATCTTCAAGTGGTGGCATTATGATTTAAAACCGGAGAAGTAGTGATATGTGTTCAACCTGATGAAGATTCCTGGAAAATAACTGAAGAGCTGTCAGAATCAGTAATCGCTCATAAGAGGATCTATGTCTTATGGAGAGGAATACGTGTGCTAGACCCGATGTGGCTAGTAAACTGCTCTAAGAAAGGTATTGAACACTTATTCTTCATCAAGATCAGTTACGAAGATAAAGATAAAGAGCAGGCGATGCAATTCCAGAAAGTGGTTAATGTTTGTTAGGTATAAACCAACAGAAATGTTTCAAGATTTTTGGATATCACAAAGTGAAAATGTATAAGTTTAAAAGTTCACAATTGCATCATCAATAGCACGAGTCTCGTTAGAATTTATGTTAAATGCTCATCCATGGGCTGGATTTACATTAACAAGCTTCGGGCAATTGTTTCGATAGTGAGTAAGATCACCATAGTTGTAGCACGATCCAGGTGGAGATGGTGCTTGAGCAGCAGCAGGGTTTGCATTTGCTTGATTTTGGGTGTTGGTAGCAAAACGATACGCATTGACCAAATGTCCCAATCGTCCACTGTGGGTACATTTGTGACATGGTGTTTGATTTCGATGATGACGATTGCATTTGTTGCACAGAGGTGCGGTGTCAGCATAAGTTATCCTAACACGAGGTTGTGCTGGTTGGTTTGGAGCAACTACAACGAATTTTTGTGAAGCCTTACGTTTCTTTAACTTCTTAGAGGATTTAGTTTGGTTTTCCTTTGGTTTTTCTTGGGTAGTCCTGTCCGATGATTTCTTGTCGCCTTTACGGAAAAGTTTACCCTTCTTGATTTGAGATTCAGTCAGGGTATTGGATAGCTCAATGGTCTGTCTAACTGTCGCGGGATTGCTACTAGTGACTATGTCCTGAATTGGGTCAGGGAGGCCATCAATGTGCTTTTCAATTGCCTTATCCAAAGGCGTAACCATGGTAGGACATAACAGACTTAGTTCCTCATAACAATCAGTGTAGGCTCGATGTTCAGCACTATCTTGTTTAAGATCGTGGAACTCATTTTCAAGTGCCCTTTGCTCGTGACGTGGGCAGAACTCTTTCATCATAAGAGCTCGAAGTTCTTCCCATGTCTGAGCTAGTGCTACATCAGCACCTCTATCCCTCATGATCCCGTTCCACCACGTAAGTGCTCTCTTTTGAAAAACACTTGAAGCAAACTCTACTTTTCGCTCGTTCGAACACTGAACATGGCGGAAAGTGCTTTCGATACTCTCAAACCATTGTAGGAGCCCAGTAGCTCCCTTAGACCTAGGGAAGTTGAGTGGTTTGGCCAAGTTGAATTATTTAAAGTTGCACAGAGTAGGTGCATTGTTGTTGTTATTATTTTGATAAGCTTGATTGAGTTGGGTCACAAGGTTTGGGAGTGCAGTAGCGATTTGTTGAGCGATTAAAGTTGCCATTTCGGCGTCTTGAGTAGCGTTGTGATGAAGAGGCATTCTAAAAGGGAAAGGGAATCATGAGAGAAATCGAGTGAGATTGATATTGGATAGTCAAAATGAATTGTTAAAAAATATCGATGAAGTGTAAGGATTGTGATCATTTGTTCGTTACTTAAAACAAACAAACAACACAGTGACAAATCAAAGTAAATGGGTCTTTACAATGTATCGCGAAGACATGCTTTAGCCTATAAGTGAATACTCACCCCAAGAGTTCTCAGGTAAGAGTGACTGGTCCGATAATGCGGATTTGTATGAACATTCTAGCCTTAGACTATAAAAACTCACGGTAGCATTCACCATTCCAGATTGCATGTGTTCACATTATTAAAGCCAAAACTTTGACGAGATTTTGAAAACTTTGAATGCATAAAGCCCAAAACAAATCATCCAAGGATAGATGATTTCTTGTGTAATTTTTAGAAAAAAATTTACTATCGAAAGATGTATTATGTTCTTTTTTTAGTAATCACCTAAGTATAGGTGATGGTAGTGTATTAGAAATCTAAATGCAAGTAAACTCGCGTTGAGGTCCTAGGAAGGTTATAGACTAGGTCAAAGCATTACTACTAACCTAATTCCCTATACCAGTGCTCTGATACCAATCTATAACTCCCCAAATCGCGTAAAACAACACGCGGCGGAAACACTTGGGGAGTCACGTTACAAATTGTTTCAACACATGGTATTTAAAGTTTTGTTTTATTGAATTATCGAATTACATTGTCTTAGAATAACGGAAATAAAATTCAATCAAATTGTCTTTCAAATTTTAAAGTTGCTAAGGCCCGAGTCCATCCTATATGTAGCACGCAGTGACAATCATCATCTAAATAAACCTGAAACATATGTGAAAATAGGTACATCAGCATAAAAATGCCTGTGAGTAACATAGGTTTTGTTATTCACATTCATGGCTTAGGATTTTTAAGAAGATAACATATATTTTCAATAATAGCCATGAATCCTCACAAAAAGTTTAGTATTTAAAATACTTAGCCTTTTTGATAAGAGGAGTTTGTAGTATATACGAGTTATACTTTGGTTTTGAAATAATAATATAGATAGTATATCAAACTATATACCTTAGTTTTGAAAATAGTTGAATTACTAGTATATAAAAATATACTTTTGAAAAGCAAGATTTGGTAGTATATAAAATGTACTTTGGTTTGAGAACAAGTGAATCGGTAGTACATCAATATATACTTTGGTAAATGTTGGTGCACCTGGTGTTCGTCACTTGTTGACTAGGCTAGATAGAGCGTGTGTTGAATATTGTATAGGTTAGAATCGAACACACGACCAAAATACGGAGATTTCAGTGTAAAACAGATCAAGTTCGCCCGAACTTGACCTGTATTGGTCAAGTTCGCTCGAACTTGATGTGCCTTTAGTCAAGTTCGCCCGAACTTGTCCTGTGATGGACAAGTTCGCCCGAACTTGAACATAGCACATCCGGGAGAACTTGTCTCCCTATATATGTGTGTGTTCATTTGTCATTTAAGTTTTTGGCATCCCTATGGGGAGGTGCTGCCGGATTCTCTCCAGGAACTCTGGCAGCTGGACTTATAAAGATGTATACTCTTTCGTTATGAATGAAGACTTTCGCTGCATTCTACTTCTACTCCTTTTTTTAATAACATTCTACCGATTCGGTTTACGTTTATCCACTAACTTCCGTCTAGAACCGCCTGATCACGGACCTTCAATTGGTATCAGAGCTACAGTTATCACCCACGCTCATGAATTTGGGCATTTATGGACATTAGGAGGGGTTTTAGACGTAAATCATCAAATAAACAAACAATCCACGGACAAAATCTAATATTGAATGGATAGGATTGTTAGAAAACCATTTTTGACCAGATCTATGGAGGAATCATCTCGAATTCAAAGAAATAAGGATTTTAGATCGAAAAATATGAAAAAAGGCTGATTTGGGATACCAAGTTCGGCCGAACTTGACAAGGTTTTTCAAGATTTCTCTCAAGTTCGCCCGAACTTGACTGATTTTCTTTGAAATCAAGCACAAGTTCGCCCGAACTTGTGTAGTTCATGCAAGTTCGCCCGAACTTGGTGGTGGCCAACCAAGTTCGGCCGAACATGTCACAAACTAACTAAGTTCGTCCGAACTTGTCATACAAGTTCGCCTGAACTTGTCAGGATGCCTAAAAAAATTATTACTCGGTTTGATGAGACGGGTGTCCAGAAAAAATTTGGTTATAGAAATTTTTTCGAAATTTTAACGTCCGATACTGACTATTCGGGGACACCGTCGGAGGCCTTAGAGAGAGGCTGAGATGATGAGGTTTGATATGGTTGAAGATGAGAGGGTAGTCATTGATACCAAAGCAATTTGGTGATCATTAGAGTTGAAGACTACCGATGGGCCTTAAAGTAAATTCCGCATTTGTTAAATACTGAAAAATTCCGGATTTGAGGGGGAATTTCAGTGAAAAAAATGGTATGGTCAGAATTTGCAAAAATGAGGGGGAATAAAAAATTTTCATCTTATGAAGATTCCAGCATTTTTGAAATTTGTGACACTGAAACAGTATTCTGATGATTTCCGACTACAGATTGACGGGAAATACAGAGATTTGAGATTCATTTGTAAATTGATCAAGTTGATGTCTAGTTTGAAAGCATGTGGTTACATAACTGAGTCATGGAGGAGTTGTTTATCAGATTCTACGGTCATGGTTATTGATTGACACCTGAGTCGCGCGTATGGTTTGGAAGCACACACGACTGCCTATCTTTAACTTTGCTTTTTGTTTGAGGAGACCCTGTAGTCTTTGTTGAAGAAATAGTTGCAGACTTTACACATTTAGCTTTTTTCTTTGGCCTTTCCTCATCAGAATCATTCTCAAGATTTGGATCAAAATCAGCTTCCATTTCTTTTTCTTTTTCAGCTGCAATTTCTGCTGTTGTCTTTTCAGGTTCTTTCACCGGTTCTTCTTCTGAATCATTATCTTGTTCAGAAGTAGCAGAAATTACATCATCTTGTGTAACTTTCTCAGTCTCTTGACTTTCAATAACTACTGCTGCACTTGAACCTGCTTCAGTTTGAACATTCTCAGGTTCATATTCATCAACGAGCATAGTTTCAATTTTCCTTGCAGCTCGTTTCTTTTTCGGCTTTTCAACCTCGGCCTTTAAGAACCATTCACTTCTAGCTTGAAGTCTTTGAACCATTCTTTTTCAGCATTAAGCTCTTTCTCATCACCACTGCCATCGTTTCTCCATCTATTATCAGGCGGTGCCACATAATTCTCATTAACTATTGCCCCGAAAACTGGCTTTGCCACAGGAGCTGAGCTTGTTTCTGAAACTTGATTAGATTCTTCACAGTCGTTTCATCAAGGTGAACTAAATAAAGCACATCATTTGGATCCCGTGCTATGTTCGTGAATTTCTCATCTATCAGCATTTGCACGAACCTTGGATATCAACATAACCTTGAATCCTCCATGTTCTTCGACATGTGTGTAAATACAAGCTTCGAAAAGTTGAACGGCTTTTTCAGAATCAGTGCCGTTGCCATACAGGCCAAATAATCTTGCACGTCATCAAGGCCCGCCTTTCGATGACTAAATGTATGAATAATAGCGTGCATGAGAAGCTTGTAGGGATTTGGCACTTCCCCTTTCTTTAACGTCGGCTTATTCACGCTCCCTTTGTATTCCATTCTGAAGAAACATCCTCTAACCATCTTCTCATCAAGATAAATTGGATCGTCTTTGTTGTCGTGGAATTGCAAGACTCTGCCTATATCATCTTCTGTTACAGTGATAGATTTGACTTAATTGCCGACTTGCACTGATGAAATAATTATCTACTGATCATCACTTAAACTCGCGTTCATCCAGAAATGGAAATTTAGAGATCTATATGACACTGTGCGTTCCGTGATAGCCCGATGAATAGGACTTTCTTCCAAAAACTTTAAGATACTGTCGTATTCCTTTAAAGATGAACAGATCATCTTGTAGAGCGTAATACACGTGTTGTGAGTGTTAGAAAACTCTATCGAGATTGCACGTGCTGGAGCTTGAGCCTGAAAAACAATGCAAAACAATTAGTACGCTTATCGAGAAAAAGTTACAAAAATTTTCTAACACATTTATCAAGTTCGGGTGAACTTGATTATGTGTTAAAACATTCTGGAAATGCCAAGTTCGCCCGAACATGTATCAATACATGTTCACTATTTCTCTTAATAAGTTCGGGCGAACTTATATTAACAACATTTAGATTTTCATAATCCAAGTTCGGGCGAACTTCCACATATTCTTTCAAACATCAGTTTTTGAAGTTCGGTCGAACATGTTCATGGTTTTTGTTTTTTATTCAGGTTTTGTTAACAAGTCCGGTCGAACTTAATAACAAGTTCGGCCGAACTTGTCATCTTCTTCAAACGCAAACCTGTTAAACATGCAATTAATCATTTTAATCCAATCAAACACATTTACACGGTCGATTTAAATTGTAGATTATGATTTAAAATTCAATTTTATGCAACAACACCTAGATCCACCATTTAAACATTTCAGATCCAATATGTTCGAATAGAGTCCAAAACACGGTTTAAGTTTCAAAATAATACCTCTGTCATTGTAAATGGTGTGCCAATCACCAAAAAACAATCAGAAATCGGGCAGTATAACGACGTATTTTTGACAAAATCTCAAAATTCGCTCTTAAACTCTCAAGTTCGTTCAAAGAATATGGATGCAGGTGAATGAGTTCGGCCGAACTTGCTTGGTACTTATACCATTGCAAGTTCGGGCGAACTTAATGAGTCCAACTAACAAGCCTATCAAGCCCGGGCGAACTTATGAATATCAAACAGCCATATTGCAAGTTCGGTCGAACTTGCTGAAAGTTAAACTTGAATCAGTTTAGCAAGTTCGGCTGAACTTGCCAAACCACAATTTCAAACATTTTTTATTTTTCATTTTAACCCCTGAACTTTCCAGCTTTTACCAATTATGAAAAATCCACTCAGTTGACCAAGTCCAAGCTAATGACCTTGGTTAACCGATTTGTCTACCGAGTCCAAGTTAATGACCCCGGTTTGACCCGATACTAACAAACTGTTGATATTTTCAAAATCAAAGTTTCAAATTAATGAACTTTTCATCATTTTGGCTTTTCAGTTTTTACAGATTAGCTCCCAGCCCGTTATCAAAGAGATTCCCACCAGTTCTAGCATCTTACCAGACTTCGAAGACCCGTTCTCCAACATTGGTTTGCTGAAAACAATGTAGAAATAAAATCTTTTTGAATTTTGAAAGTTTATGCTAAAACACACTAAAAATCTTTTTGATTTTAATCTGTAAAGCTGATAAACTATGTACAGGACAAAGTAAACTATATACAAACATATTTATAGACAAATTTTTGTGAATTCGTGTCTAAAGGATCATATCTGTTAATTGAGACATATCACCAATACCGTTGACCTTTAGATGACTTTAAGCTTTAAACTCGTTTACCTAGATTGTCGATATGTTTGTGCACTTAAACTTTACCACATTTCTCAACTGTTTCAAGATATGTTTAGGTATGAATTATGAAACTTGACTTATCTGTGGTTCCCACTTCTTGAATATACTGCCGTATCAAGATTCCCTAGATTTCATCTTACAGGTGAATATAGTGTAATTGATATCTGTATCTGGATAATGCGAGACCTTGAGAGCTCAGGTTAGTACTACCGTACAGACAAAGAGATGAAGGCTCGTCTTTAAGGTGTGTTCCACTTAAGGAATCTTTTCAGCATTGCAAATGATTATATCTTTCGATGCTTTTCAAGTTTTGCATGCAGTTTAGGTTTTATAGGAAAAGCATTATAGAAGTTCTAGGCTATTGCTTCCGCAAAATCAGAAGAACTTGTATAATACCCCAGATATCAACTATCTATAGAGATCTCGTATCTCAGAATCAGGCAATCTCTCAAATGAAATTTCGGAGTACTAAGTCCATATATCCAAGATGTGTTAATCCACAATATTAAGCAGTTGTTAAATTTAGTTTATATCTCGAAAACAGTTTACTGAACGTGTTAGGCTATCGACACATCCACAGTAAGACTCGTTTATTACTTTTAAACTTTACATTTCTTTAGCATACTGTGATAGTCCACTGATGTACTATCATTTCCTTTTTGTGACATCAAATTCTTTTTGTTTTTGTATATTTTTGAAAATTTTCATATGTTTTTGTATTTTCCCAAATATTTCTCCCCTTAAAATCAAAAACATATTTTTGGATTTTAGATTTTAAGAAATACTAAACTAGAAAGATATTTACAAACCATACAAACCAATGCGGATTTTGTGAATTCGTCATCCGATCCGTATTCAACCTCAGCTTCCGCACCGGTAAGCAAATTTTTAATACCGTTAAGTCGCATTTGAAATTTTAATCTTGTTAATGGAAATGCTTTGGTATAAAAATCAGCCCTTTGTTCGTCGGTGTGGATTTTTTCTATTCGAACCAATTTCTTTTTGTAACAGTCACGAATGAAATGGTATCGAATTTCAATGTGTTTTGTACGTGAGTGATGAACCAGATTTTTAGTTATATCGATGGCTACTTTGTTATCTACAAATAAAGGCGTGTCAAGAAACTGCAGACCATAATCCCTCATCTGTTGCTGAATCCAGAGGATTTGAGAGCAACAACTGGAAGCAGAAATATATTCCGCTTCACAGGTTGAGAGAGAGACCGTGGTCTGTTTCTTACACTGCCACATTACCAAACGTGTGCCAAAGAACTGGCATCCTGCAGTTGTAGATTTCGAGTTCAGCTTGTCCACTCCGAAGTCCGAGTCAGCGTATCCAGTGAGATCAAAATTGTCGTTCTTGGGGACCACAGGCCGGTGCTTTGGCAACCTTTCAAGTAACGGAAGATTCGCTTGACTATTTGTATGTGAGACATTCGAGGACTTGACTATCTCGCACATAAGCATGTAGTATACATGATGTCCGCACATGATGCCGTTAGATACATCAATGAACCTATCATCGATCGATACAGTGTTTCATCAACTTTCGTTCCCGTCTCGTCTATACGCAAATCCCATGGTTTAGTGCCAGCGGTGTCGAAAGCGGCTTCGAGCTATCCATTTCAAACTTTTTGAGAATGTCGTGAACATACTTAGTCTGATGAATGAATATCCCGTCTGGAAGCTGATCCACTTGAAGACCTAAGAAGAACTTCATTTCGCCCATCGAGGACATCTCAAATTTCTTCTTCATGGTCTTTTCGAACTCTTTGCACAGATTGTCGTCCGTAGAACCGAAAATGATGTCGTCCACATTGATTTGTACTATAATCAGATGCAATCCAACTTCTCTGGTAAACAAAGTGCTGTCCACTATGCCTCGTGTAAAGCCATTTCCTACGAGATGTTGTGATAACATCTCGTACCAAGCTCTCGAGGCTTGGTGTAAACTGTACAAGGCTTTGTCCAATAGGTATGCTTTGTTCTTGTTCAGTGGATCGACAAACCCCGTTGGTTGGCTGACATACACTTGTTCACGAAGTTTACCATAGAGAAATGCAGATTTTACATCCAACTGGTACACCTTAAATCCTTTCCAAGCTGCGAACGCTAGGAAAATGCGGATAGATTTTAATCATGCAACCGGTGCGTATACCTCTGTATAATCTATACCTTCCTGCTGGTGGAATCCCTTAACAACCAGCCGAGCTTTGTTTCTGAATATAACCCCCCGATCGTCCCTTTTACACTTGAAGACCCACTTTGTATAAATAGCTTTCTGCTTCGGTGGCAAGTCTACAAGCTTCCAAATATCCAACTTCTCGAACTGTAAAAGTTCCTCTTGCATTGCTATCACCCAATTCTCGTCAGCTAGAGCCTCATTAACTGTCTTTGGCTCTATTTGAGAATTGAAACATGAGTAGTAGCAATAATTCTGAGTTGGTGCAACTCGGGTGTAGAAACAACTAAGTGCTTTGTTTATTTGATTTCGTGTACGCACACCAGTTTGTAGTTCTCCTATGATATTCGTTGAAGGATGATACGAATATGATCGTGGCATTTCTTCTGTTGGAACATCAACTGAGCTTTGCTGATTTGAAACAATCAGATCACTATTCACATCAACATTAGGAGTACTTGTGAAGCTTCGTTCTGATTTCTTGGACTAGCAGATTGATTCAACAAGTTAGATATCTGCTCGACTTCTTCGTCCAATGAAGTTTCATCATCAGCATCAAATGTCGGTGCTTCATCTGAGTCAGAATTCTGATTCTGAGGCATACTGGGCACTGTTGTGTTTTCTTGTTCATTAGAAGCATTCACTGGAGGTGTAGCATGTGTTACTTCTACTTCAGAAGATTTAGGGACTTCACCCTCAATATTCTTTCCTTTACCACTCACTGCTAGTTCTTTCTCAGACCTTTCTTTGGCTTCTTGTTGATTCAGACGATCATATTCTTTGATGAAATCTATTCCCAGAGAGTGTTAGATAAAACTTTCTGCAACCTAGTGAATCTTCTATCATTTAGGGCTTGAATTGTCTTCAAATTAGCTATTTCTGTCTGCAGCTTCTCATTTGCATCTTGCAGACTCTCGATCAAAGCTTTAAAGTATTCACGTTCATTTTCCAACACTTTAACTTTGTCGTCCAATATCTCTTTCTCAACATAGCTTTGATTCACTTTCTTTACTAACTCTGCTTTCTCTTCTTCATTCTTGGCAACTTTCTCTTCTAACACCTTCACACGTTTTTCCAGAAGTTCAACATTCGTCTCTGGAAAGAAATTGTTTAAATCTTGCAGACTAATCGGATCACTATGCATATCACCAAATATATTAGGCCCTGAAGACTTTGGTGTTGACTTTGGAGTAGCAGCCTTTGGTGTTGACTTCCTTTGAGTAGAACTTTCAAGATTTGAAGTCGTTGGAGCAACAGGCGATTGAATAACTGGTACTTCAAGCAATCCAGTCACAGGAGGTTCTTGTGTAACTCCTTGACGTTCAGTCTCAGCAGGAATAACAACAGGAGGTTCTTGTATAGGAGGTTCTTGTGTGGCTCCTGTCTCCTGTGCGCCAGAAGGTTCTTGTGTAACTTCTGCGCTTTTCAACTTTCCTCTGTATCGTTTACTGGCAGCTTTTTAAACTTTCTTCATAAAATACCATAATGATATATAAGATGATAGAAAAAAGGCAAGAAAATCCCGAAAAACGTATCGGACATTATATATCATTAGATTCGTATTGACAAGACGAGTTTAAAGCTCTAATCTGGTAAAAACAGTTTTCCGAAAAATTTTAAGCGTTTTTAGCAAACCGATACGTTTATATTGTCGGTTAAAAAGTCAAATTTTTCCTAAAATTGTCTGTTTGCTAATCATTTTTCGAGTGTTTTGAACGATAGATTAGTTTGGAAAAAGAAATGGGGTCCGTGAAGCCGCCAAAGTTGATGAGTATGGACGAGTATGAAGTTTGGAAAGGAAAATTTGAGAGCTGGGTCCAAGCTACGCATTTTAGAAGTTGGGTGGTGATCGAAACAGGATATGTAGTTCCAAGAGATGAGAATCAGAATATTCTAGAGAAGTGCAAGTATTTTACGCAACAGAAAGAGGCGTATTTTGCTGATAAGAAAATGATTAATCTAATTCAACAATCTGTTAACGAACATATCTTGATACTACTGCCTGAGTACAAGACTGCAAAAGAACTCTGGGTATCTCTGAAAAATAAATATCAGGTAAAGAGAGAAGAGAATGTAGTGGTTAAAAACTGTGAAGCTCAACTTTCAAGTACATTTACAAATGGATCTTCAAGTTTTAAACCAGTCTGCCCGGTCTATGATGTCCACAATTACCAGGCAGATAATGCCAAACTCTTGAATGAGATTGAGAGTTTGACATTAGAAAATAAAAAATTAAAAGAAAATGAAAAGAATTTTGAAAACAAAATAAAAATTTTAGAAAATTAAAATTACAAATGGTAATAGGTTTTCAAAATAAAATAAAAATGTTTAAAAATGAAAAATTGTTTTTGAAAAATTAAAATAGAAAATCAAAAAGCAATAAATTCTCATATTGAGAAAATTACTCAACTTAAAAAAGAAGTTGAGACTGTTAAAAATAAAGCTGTTAATTCAGAAAAATTATTGAAAGGTTTTGTGACCTCCTCATTAAAGTTAGATTATATATGTTCAAAACCGATCAATAATAATAAAAAGGAAATTCAATAAGTGACAGTGTCACAAATTATGACGATGTCATAATTGAGGATTATGATGATAATATTGATGATAAAAATGATAAAAAGGAAATATTTTTGAAACTAAAAGAAAAATTTCAAGAAACTGTTCTACAATTTGCTAAAAAGGTGAATGCTCAACGCAAAAACCTTCTAAGCAGAATGGAGAACAAAACAACATGAAAAACAAAATTCTATAAATTTTTAAAACAAAAATAAAAGCTCATCGGTACGGTCATCCAATCATTATAAAAACTCACAAAGATTTGAGAATAAGTGTTGCAGGTCGGACCACAGTGCTTCAAAGTTAAATTAATTTTACAGAAGAAGCAGGAAAGATGACTACTACACGTCAAATCAATGTGCTGATTTGGGTGTTTGGTCTGAATGGAGATATTGGTACGATAACAGAGTGTGTTAAAACTGTGGACTTGGTGGACACATTGCTGTTAACTGCCTGAAAAAGAGATTTGATACGAGAAGATGCTATAAATGTCAAATCAAAGGTCATATTTCCAGGGATTGCCCGACTAATCTGAAAAGAAGATCGGTTAAATCTTAGGGGAGAAAAGACCAGAGGAGAAGAAAACAGAGAAGAAAAATGAGAAACTGTAGAGAAGACCAGAGAACAAAAAGTCAAGTTATCACAAGGGCAAAAAGACAGATTGAGAAAAAAGAGGAAAAAAGTTAGAGAGTATTTGGAAAAGATTTTGTCCTCGGATACGTCTACAAATTAGATAAAAGTTCTAATGAATCATTTTACTCACAGTCAAGTAAATTGAATTCATCAGATACAAATCTGAGGACAAAAGAGAGCAGTGGAGAAAAATTTGATAATTCAAACAGTTCAAAAATCAAAGAAAGTAAAATTTTCAAATAAAGTTTCTATCAAACTGTTTGAATATCAAAAAGAGTGTGAATGTTTGTTTACTTCAGATGTTAATGGTTTCAGTAAACTTAAATCCAGAATGGATTGGGTTCCAATTTAAAACTGATTAAAGTTTGTTTGAATGTGCAGGATAACCAAGCTTCAAGCCAAAGGTCATTTAGAAGCAGTGGTTGTTCATACAGAGAGACAAGAGACAGGAGTGATATTCCACACAAACAAATGGTAGTCTCGCGTTCACATTCGTAAAAAGTCGTTAAATGGAAGATTCTTATTTTTGATTTTAGTAAGATGTTTTCAATTTTAGGGGGAGACAAAATTTTAAAAATTGTAAATTCTTGTAAAATTGAAAAACATCGTTTCATTCATTTTAGATAGATAAAATGATTGAAAAAGCCAAAAACAATAGAAAATCTTAAACTATCAAAAACATTGAAAAATGAAAAATGAGATTACTTGTGCGAATAACATAAATGATAGTACATTAGTGGACTTTCACATTATGCTAAGGATTTGTAAAGTTTAAAAGTGATAAACGAGTCTTACTATGGATGTGTCGATAGGCTTTATACGTTCAGTAAATTGTTTCCGTGATAAAACTAAAATTTTCAACTGCTTAATCTTGTGGATTAACACATCTTGGATATATGGACTTAGTACTCTGAATTTTTGTTTGAGAGATTGCCTGATTCTGAGATACGAGGTCTTTATAGATGGTTGATATCTGGGGTATTATACAGTTTCTTCTGATTTTGCAGAAGCAATAGCCTAGAACTTCTATAATACTTTCGCTAAAAACCCTAAACTGCATGCGATATTGAAAAGTATCAAAAGATCTAATCATTTGCAGCGCTTAAAAGATTCCTTAATCGGAACATACCTCAAAGTCAAGCATTCATCTCTTTGTCTGTACGGTAGTACTAACCTGAGCTCTCAAGGTCTCGCACAACCCAGATACAGATATCAATTACGCTATATTCACCTGTGAGATGAAATCTAGGGAATCTTGATACGGGAGTATATTCAAGAAGTGGGAACTGCAGTTAAGTCAAGTTTCATAATTCTAACTAACATATCTTGGAACAATTGAGAAATGTGTTAAAGTTTAAGTGGCCAAACATATCAACAATCTAGGTAAACAAGTTTAAAACTTAAAGTCATTAAAAGGTCAAGGGTACTAGTGATATGTCTCAAAAACTGGTATGATCATCTAGCATTTTTCTCACAAAAATACAAATTGTAAATATTACATTTTAGTATGTTTACATTTTTGCATTCAATATTAAAAATCCAAAAAGATTTTCACTCGTATCTTCCATGGAAACCTAATAATGTTGGATGTGAGCTGGACCAACGAGACTGTTAAGAAACTGTTTGTGTGTGGAAATGTGTGATTGCTCTTAATCGTCAAATCTTATAGATTCGGAGCATAATTTGAGGGGGAGCAAGATAAAACAGATTGATTGAAGATTCCAGAAAAGTCAAAGCAAGGGGGAGTATGGTGATTCATTGTTTTATCAAGACAAGCTCAAGAAAAGAGAAAAAGATTGTAGACAATATGAAGATCATGGGAGTTAAAGTTATTCAAGAAATAAAGATCAAGAAAATATTAAAGACTCAGGAACTTAATTGAAGAATGATGACTACGGAACATCCAAGGGGAGTCTGTTGATGCATATGTCTGTTGGCTACGTCATCGTATAATATCAAGTCAGTATTTAGGAGTGAAATGTCAAATTTATGTATGTTTAAGAGTCAAGTTCGCTTGAAATTGTAGTGTGGAAGTCAAGTTCGGCCGAACTTGACTAAGCAAGTTCGCCCGAACTTGCATTCCACCAACGAACTTGACATTACTATAAATAGAGGTCTTGATGTTTCATTTGTAACATTCAAAGATTTTGTCACGACAGAGGCGAAGCTCTGTCCAAGTGTTTCCAGGATCTGTAACGTTGAATATTAATGAAACGGTGATTAAATAAAAAAATTGAAGGTCCGTGATCAGGCGGTTCTAGACGGAAGTTAGTGGATAAATGTATATAACAGTTTCGGTAGAATGTTATTACAGAAAGGAGTAGAAACAGAATGCAGTGGAAGTCTTCATTCATACCGAAAGAGTATACATCTGTATAAGTCCAGCTGCCGGAGTTCCTGGAGAGAACCCGACAGCACCTCCCCGTAGGGATGTCAAAAACTTAAACTACAAATGAACACACACATATATATAGGGAGCCAAGTTCGCCCGGATGTGCTATAGTCAAGTTCAGGTGAACTTGTCCTTCACAGGACAAGTTCGGGCGAACTTGACTAAAGGCACATCTAGTTCGAGCGAACTTGACCAATACAGGTCAAGTTCGGGCGAACTTGATCCCTTTTACACTGAAATCTTCGTATTTCGGTCGTGTGTTCGATTCTAACCTATACAATATTCAACACACGCTCTATCTAGCCTATTCGACAAGTGACGAACACAAAGTGCATCAACTGATTCCCCCTTGTTGGTTACTGTCGAATCTTGATCTACAAGCGTGAGCCGTGTTTGAATATTCTGCAACTTCAATCAAGTGTTTGCCGATGTCGTCGAAACGCGTCAACAAATTCCCCCTTAATTGATGATTCGATATTGCATTATCAACATCTGATTCCCCATGACATCTCCAGTTCAGATATTTGTTGCACAGTTTCCAACCTCCTCTGATTTGCTTGACCGACATAGGATCTTGAATAGACACCAATTTGAAGCTCATCAGTGCAGCTTCTCCATTTCAACTTTAACCACATCCGCGTTCAGTTTAGCGCATATCTCCCATGCTCGATCTTCCGATCTTCAAAACTCAACCGACAATTGATAGAAACTTTGAATTACCACACTGGTAAACTTCAAATCAATGTTTACCCGCAATAATCTGAAATTTTGATTTCCATAATCACTCCAGATTAGCAAATCGGTAATCTTTTTCAATAAGCAAATCTTCATCGGAACCAAATAATATGGTAAAACTTCGACTCTGAGAAACATTCGTCCGCGATCAAAATCACATTCTTCTTATTAAGTCATAATGTCAGATATATAGCTATCTCTAGTAAACCAGCGCCACTTAATCACCAAACATCATCATCCAACGGCGGTTAGTCCAAAGAGAAGAATGATTCATCTGCTTGAAGACTAAAAATAATGGCCATCAAAGGTTATCATCAGATCTCCTTGGTAATTTTGAAACCATCCGTCTTCAGGAGCTAGTAATTAATTCCTAAGATCATCACCGAACGTTTTGAACGTCCTCAGTTCCTCACTGGTATTAACGACTACTGTTCCTTCACCGGAGATCAGGACTCTAACCCTTAAGCATCAATCTGAATCATGATCTGAATAATCTGAACTTCCTGTGATCACAGAATCCCAAATGGATAATCTCTATCGTCAGCAACTAGTACACTTCTTTGTCTGGAAGATCCGATCCCATAAATCATCTTCCTTAATCATGGTACCACGTACAACCCGGGGCAACTGAAACTACAAAGCATCCTTATCTCCTGGCGGTTAGTCCAGTCAATAATTCATGTACAAAGCATAGTTAAAGATAGGTAGTCGTGTGTGCTTCCAAACCATACGCGTGACTCAGGTGTCAATCCACAACCATGACCGCAAAATCTGATAAACAACTCCTCCAAGAATCAGTTATGTAAACACCTGCTTTCAAACTAGACATCAACTTGATCAATTTACAAATGAATTTCAAATCTCTGTATTTCCCGGTTAATCGGTAGTGGGAAACCACCCGAATACTGTTGCAGGGTAAAAAATTTCAAAAATGCCGGAAATTTTCATCTTATGAAGATTCCAGCATTTTTGAAATTCGTGACACTACAACAGTATTCGGGTGGTTTCCAACTACAGATTAACGGGGAAATACAGAGATTTGAGATTCATTTGTAAATTGATCAAGTTGATGTCTAGTTTGAAAGCAGGTGGTTACATAACTGAGTCTTGGAGGAGTTGTTTATCAGATTATGCGGTCATGGTTGTATATTGACACCTGATTCACGCGTATGGTTTGGAAGCACACACGATTTCCTATCTTTAACTCTGCTTTGCAATGAATTATTAACTGGACTAACCGCCAGGAGATAAGGATGCTTTGTAGTTTCAGTTGCCCCGGTTGTACGCGGTACCATGATTAAGGAAGATGATTTATGGGATCGGATCTTCCAGACAAAAAAGTGTACCAGTTGCTGACGAAAGAGATTATCTATTTGGGATTCTGTGATCACAGGAAGTTCAGATTATTCTGACCATGATTCAGATTGATGCTTAAGGGTTAGAGTCCTGATCTCCGGTGAAGGAACAATTAGTTGGATTAGCAGTCGTTAATACCAGTGAGGAACTGAGGACGTTCAAAACTTTCGGTGTTGATCTTAGGAATTAATGACCAGCTCCGAAGACGGATGGTTTCAATATTACCAAGGAAATCTGATGATAACCTTTGGTGGCCATTATTTTTAATCTTCAAGCAGATGAATCATTCTTCTCTTTGGACTAACCGCCGTTGGATGATGATGTTTTGGTAATTAAGTGGCGCTGGTCTACCGGAGATAGCTATATATCTGACATTATGACTGAAGAAGAAGAATGTGATATTGATCGCGGACGAATGTTTCTCAGAGTCGAAGTGTTACCAGATTATTTGGTTCCGATGAAGATTTGCTGATTGAAAAAGATTACCAATTTGCTGATCTGGAGTGATTACGGAAATCGGGATTTCAGATTATTGCGGGTATACATTGATTTGAAGTTTACCAGTGTGGTAATTCAAAATTTTATCAATTTCCGGTATCGGAAGATCGAGCATGGGAGATATGCGCTAAAACTGAACGCGGATGTGGTTAAAGTTGAAATGGAGAAGATGTATTGATGAATTTCAAGTTGGTGTCTATTCAAGATAATCTGTCGGTCAAGTAAATCAGAGGAGGTTGGAAACTATGAAAACAAATATCTAAACTGAAGATTTCAGGGGGAATCTAACGTTGATAATGCAAACCCGGATCATCAATTAAGTGGGAATTTGTTGACGCGTTTTGACGACATCGGCAGATACCTTGATTGAAGTTGCAAAATATTCAAACACGGCTCAAATTTGAAGACCAAGATTCGACAGTAACGAACAAGGGGGAATCTGTTGATGCACCTGGTGTTCGTCACTTGTCGAATAGGCTAGATAGAGCGTGTGTTGAATATTGTATAGGTTTGAATAGAACACACGACCGAAATACGGAGATTTCAGTGTAAAAGGGATCAAGTTCGCCCGAACCCGAACTTGACATGTATTGTTCAAGTTCACTCGAACTTGATGTGCCTTTAGTCAAGTTCGCCCGAACTTGTCCTGTGAAGGACAAGTTTGCCCGAACTTGACCATAGCACATCCGGGCGAACTTGTCTCCCTATATATATGTGTGTGTTCATTTGTCATTTAAGTTTTTGGCATCCCTACGGGGAGGTGCTGCCGGATTCTCTCCAGGAACTCCGGTAGCTGGACTCATAAAGATGTATACTCTTTCGGTATGAATGAAGACTTCCACTGCTTCTACTTCTACTCCTTTCTGTAATAACATTCTACCGAATCGGTTTACATTTATCCACTAACTTACGTCTAGAACCGCCTGATCACGGACCTTCAGTAAATAATAAGAGTATCGATAGTACATCAAAATATACTTTTGTTTAAGAACAAGAAATTCGGTAGTATATCAAACTATACTTTGGTAAATAATATCACATTGATAGCATTTCAAACTATGCTTTGGATGTATATCGAAACATACTTAATTGTGATTTGGTAGTATATCAAAATATACTTTGATTTAGGCAAATCAATAAAAGATAAGCTTTTATGGCTTAATTAGTAAACCATTGTAAAACATACATTGTGGTCGTTTGGCAATACATTCAAACCTGAGTATATCAAACTATACTTTGGTGACTATATATTTACCACGGAGGAAAAATCTATTTGGTTTAAACTTGGTTTCTGACATTCCATACAACAGGAATGGGGTGTCAAATCCTATAGCGCTATATCGTATTACCAATCGGCATGATCATTGTTGATGAATGTATAAAAGAATAACGCACCAACAATAGTCTCGCAAACTCCAAAAATCGTTATTTAAGCTATAAATAAAAGTTTCAAATCGTTATCGGATATAGTACTATGTATAAGAAATCATATAACATTGAAAAACGTGAAAATAGTGAATAGGCACATATGAATCACCCCAAAACATTTGAAAAACGTAAAAGAGGGGACTATGTACTCACTTGGGGTTGCAAAATATCCTTGAATCAAAGATTAAACAAGCTCAAATGTCCGAGAAGTCAAACGTGTCCTAGAATCGGATAACTATGTAAATATCGGGACTTTAATCGACGGATCAGATAGAATGAGGTCTTGTAAACCAAATGAGTGTTGGTACTCATATGAAATGGTTTAACAAAGTCTACATTCTGATTTGAAAAGGATTCCTAAGTGCTTTTGACCCGTTATGACTCGTTAAGGTAGTTTATGCTACGTTAACGGATCATTTACGTAAATACGTGTTCAGATGGTTAGATACGTGTTATGAAAAGTCCAGTATGCCAAAATAAGTTTAATATAGTTGCAACATCAGTTTATACGTCAAAACATTGGTCACATATGCTTAAAGTTGATTTATGCGCAAAAAGGGCTTTTTGGTCATTTATAAAGGCATAACTAGCGACTTAACGAAACACTAACCAAACGATGTGACCATAAGGTATAACCTCAGAGGGTTATTCCCTAAACAACTATGGTCACTAATGTGAGTTTGGTCGGATCCTATGATCAACCAAACGGGTCGGATTCGAAAGTCAAAGCGGTGGTCAAGACCGCTCGACTTACGACCCTAAACAAGCACTAAACTAAAAGTGACTAGTTAGACATGTTAAACATGTCTAACAAGGTTTATAAAACTAATTTGGTATCAAAACAAGGTGTTTTGATACCTGAAAACAGTTTCGTCGTATAATGCGCACTTTGCGCATTTTTGACTGAAACTTTGACTTGTCACTTTGACTAGGAGACGTGGTAATCAGTAGGCATGATCGTTATGGATCATAACCATTGTGATTACGATCACGTTGCAAAGTCCAATTGGACTTTGCTTTGACTAATTAATGGTCAAAGCTGAAAGTCAAACACTGTTTGACTTTTAGCTTGAATTAGCTAAAATGAATGAACAAGGCTAAGTTAGAACACTTACTTGTGCTCAAGGTAGCTAAGGATGAAGAAAAAGACTTAGAAAACTCAGTTGGGAGACCTCCAACTATGTGGGAGTTCTCCACTTAGAGTTATAGAGAGAAAGGGAAGAAATGAGTAAATTGTGAGGTGAGTTTGAAGGCCTATTTATACTTGTGGATGATGCACAAGATCATTCCAAGTGTTAGGAGGCTTCAAGAGATGATAACAAGTGTCCTAACATGTGTCATAGCAGTTTAGAAGCCCATGGTTTCGACTTGATGGGTTTTGGAAGCTTGGAGTGGCCATCAAGCAAAAATTACATAGCTGGCAGCCCCAACCATAAGTTACGTTCTGGCAACCGTAACCTGCGATCGGGCTAGGCTGATCACACTTCACAAGTTTCAAAAGTGGCAGAACAGGCCCCTGCACTTGTTTTAAGGTGTTTTGACCCGTTTAACCCCCGTTAACTGAATTTTTAGGCTTTATAAGGATGTTCATATGGGACTTGAATTATGCCCAAAAATATCATGGATGTCGGTTCGTTCAGTTGTATGGTTACGTTTTTCGCTAATTATGACGAACGCTTTAATTAATGCGAAAACGACCGTGATTGCATAACGAATGGTAGTTTTGCATTCCTATCACTAAAATACAAGATTTTAATGATTACAAAATTTTTTGGATGTGCGTACAAGTTCCGTATTATGAAATACGCGAATAGCCCCTAAGCTTGAATAAACTAGTTTTTTGCCATACCGAACCCTTCAAAACATATTTCTAAGTTATGTAAAGGATATTTAGGGTATATTTAGGTTGTGTCATTGTTCCAAAGTGTATGTCGTGTTAAAATGATTACGTTTGCGTAACAGCTTGCGATTTCACTTCCAGAAGCGATTCGAAAGATCGAAACTGTAGTAGGACTAAAATGTGTGAACGTCACATGTTATTATAAAATTCTTGGGAATGAAACACAAGATCTCATTGGATTCGAAATTGTTAGGAATTGTATGATGGTTGAAAAGGCGCGGATGTTACATTATGCCAATGATATTTATTCAGGTAAAGCATGGAACACTAACCGGAGAATGTTGGAGGCTAAAGAACAACAAAAGAACGATTAGAAGGAAGCCAAAATTGCTGAGAAAGTAAAGCAGTCAGCAACAAGAAGATTCTAGTTTGGGAATGCGTACAACCTTTCTCCTTTGACTAATCAAACTCCAAGTTACCCTGAAGAACGTAGGAGGAAGCAAATGCATTTTTTTGGTTGATAACGTCAAATGTTTTTGAAGTTTTTGAAGGCTATCCAAGACTGCGGGAACATCCAAGAGGGAGTTTGTTGGTGCACAATGTCTATTACCTACGTCAGGATATGTCAAGGAACCTAATTTGTATCTAACGTCCAATATAAGCGGAAATTATATGACATGTTAATCAAATACACGATTACTGTTTAATTGTCTGTTTATTCATGTCTAAATCATATACATCGAGTTTCCACACAGACAGAGCTTCGCCATCAAAGTCGCAAAGTCATTACAATGAGAGAACCTTGACCAACTATATATAGACACACAAGTTCGCTCGAACTGTGGCTGGATAGATCAAGTTCGGGCGAACTTGATCTTCCTTCACACAAGTTCGGCCGAAATTGTGTTTACATCATAAATATAACTTCAAGTTCTAACATATTCAAGCCCTAAACATACAGACTCGATCCAAGACCTAGACAATAGGCATTATGCATCAACAAACTCCCACTTGGATATTGTCGCAGTCTTGATCAGTCTTAAATCTTCAACACCTTCCGAAGAAGTTCTTGTACAGTTCTTTTCGATGTTCTTGCTTAGGAATAGGTGGTTGGTTAGTAGGAGGTGCCCACTTCATGAACTGAAATCCTCTAATCCTTGCCTCTCTACCCTTTCGTGTATCTTCTCAAGACGCTTTTCCTCTTTTAAGAACTCTTCTCTTTCCAACTCTCTCCATCTCGATTCCCACATATGACCTGAATTAATACCATGTGTATAGCAAACATTAATCACACCTTGGTATTGCATTGCTTGGACTTCTTCACGTTTTTCGAAACATATCTTGTTGAAAAACAAGCATTTCACATCTTCATTTGAACAGTTAACTAGCCACATCGAGTCTAGTATTCGAATAGTCTCCACAACCCCCAAATCCTTCTTCGTTCAATATGTTCTGGATCTTTTTCCTTTGTGATATCCCACGTCTCATCTGCACGCAATACAATCACTGCTTCGCTAGTTTCTGGATCCGTTTGCCACCACAAAAAATAAGGATGAAAATCTTGTTCGATGGGCTTTAGTGGCATATTCTTCATTGCTCTCGGACGTTTCATCACAAGCGTAACATCCTTTTCGCCTGTCTTTTTGTTAATCTTTACTCTACGTTTAGGAATGAACGGTTTCCACAACTCAAAACCCCTTGACGCTTCAAATTTAATCACCCTCCAGAGCCTTTGTTCGTTGAATTTCATCGGCAGACTTATGTTTCTTATTTGCACCAACTCTTCAACATCCCAGAACGGCAATGTCTTTATATCTGCAAGATGTCTGAAATACTGCACCCCAAACTCTCTTTTGATAGCATGTACGTCAAGTTCTTGAATCCACCCCCAACTTAGAATATCACTGAGAGATACATCTTTCCACGTGTGATGAACGATAGTGGTCGTTTGAATTTTCTTTCTTTCGCCATTTCCTTGAACCACGACTTTTTAGCTGCAGCTATCTGCTCTTTTGTATAACGTTTTGGAATATTGCCTTCCTTCACCACTTCATATATCTTTTGTTTCAACAAACCCACATCAATCTGGCTCATCTGCTCATCAATCATCGGAAATTTGTCTGTATTCAGATTAGAATACTTTTCAGTTTCATCATCATCAGAATCTTCAAATATCACATGATCATAATCATCAGCTTTAATAACACGTTTGTAAACATATTCTTTCGTTTCAAACGTCTTGATGTTCACCAATTCTTCTTCGAAATCAGATTCAAATGAATTAGCATCAACTTCAAACATTCTTGGCAATTCTTCTTTTGTGTAATCATGAACAAATTCCCCCTCTTCAATACTAGGTTCCAACATAATCGCCAAAGGTTTTTCATGTACAGCTGCAACAGACATAGCAACAATAGCTTCAGAAATATCAACATCTTGAGGCCTTGTTTGCTCTGTATTCTCCCCCTCAATTTGATCATCTTCCATGTTCACATCGTCGTTGATTAAAGATTCAAAATCAAACTCAAAATGAACTTTCGCAGAATCAATCTTTAGACCAACGCCCCCTAATCATCATTATCATCACCATCATGATCTGAATCATCTTTAGAATCATCTGCAGGGTTGTCGTCTTTTTCATTATCTTCCTCGTCATCGTCTTTCTGTTCTGATTGTTTTTTCTTCAACAGATACAATTTTAGGATCAACTTTAGAAACAATCTCTGATTCAGGAGCTTTTTCTGATTCAACTATCTTTTCTATCACCGGCTCTTCTGTTGTTTTAAGGACACCATCCATCACCCCTTTGCCTTTGCCTTGTTCTAACAGTTCTTTATCAGCTTTCTCTTTTGCTTCTTGAATATCAAGTCGATCATATTCTGCTTTGAAATCTATGCCCAAGCTGTTAGTTAGCACTTTCTGCAACCTAGCAAATCTTCTATCATTCATATCTGTCTTTGTTCGAAGCTCAGCAATCTTTTTTTCTAATTTTGCATTTTGCAGCACTCAAACTTTCAACCACAGATTTCATGTAACCTCGATCATCTTCAAGGAATTTCACTTTGTCTTGCAGAATCTCTTTTTCAACATCACGTTGATTCTCTTTCTTTTCCAGATCTGCTTTCTCAGCTTCATTTTGTTTGAGCTTATCTTCCAACGCCTTGATTCTTTTCTCCAGCATATCTACAGGAGTATCTTCAAACCAGTTTGAAAGATCATCGACTGTGACTGGATGAGTAAAGTTATCTGGAATATCACCAAAAGCATCTTTAAAATCTCTAGCTCTTGCACTTTGAGGAGTAGATTGCTTTGACTTTGGAGGAGTAGCTTTTGGAGTACCCTTTGCTGCAACCTTTGGACTTGAAATAGGCGTACTTTGAACATGCACTTCAATAGTAACAGACAGTGGTTCTTCAGTTGTAGTTGTTGGTGGAATAGCAGCTTCAATAATTGGAATTTCTTGCAGATTAGAAACAGGAGGTTCTTGTGTAACTCCTTTCTTCGGTTTCTTTTGACTCAAATACCTGTGACTCGGAGTTTTCTTCCTTCCACGAGTACTCTGAGAACCCGTTGTTTTCTTTGTGTCTCTAGCTTAGACTTTGAACGCTAAGACTTTTTCTTTGGACGTTCTTCATCGGAAACTTCATCAGACGGAACATAAAGATCTTCAGCAATTTTTTTCAAATGTTCCTCTTCCTTTTCGTTCTCTGCTGCTTTCAATCTAACATCAGCAGAATCTTCAAACGATTCTTCATCCTAATCAGAAGTTGCAGATTTAACCTCATCATCTTTATCTTGGCTTTCAATGTTTGCCGCAGTGCTAGAACCTTCAACGTTATTTTCATCAATTTCAGGCTCGTCGATTAACATAGTCTCTACTTTCTTCGACGCCCTTTTTCGCTTTGACTTTTCAACAATCACTATCTTTTGATGTACCAGTCTCCTCTTTTCTCGTCGAAGTTCTTTAATAGCTCAACTTCTTCATTTTCATATCCGCTGCCATCTTTTCTCCATTTATTCTCTGGTGGCGCGACATAGTTTTCATCAGATATAGCTCCAAACACTGGTTTTGCAATAGGAGCAAAGTCTTGCTTCTGATATATCTTTAACTTCTTCAGCGTTGTTTCATCCATATGGCTTAAGTATAGAATATCATTCGGATCTTTTGTGATATCTTTGAACTTCTCATCGATTAGCATTTGAACAAACCTCGGATACAATATCAGCCTTTCTTTTCCCATATTCTTCGCCATAAAATTGAAGATCACTTTCGAGAAGTGGTATTTCTTGTTAAGAACCAAAGCAGTAACCATTTAGGCCTTGTAATCTTGAATGTCGTCAAGCCCTGCTTCCCTATGGCTGAAAGCATTAATAACAGTATGAATTAGAAGCTTGTACGGGTAGAGGAACACTGCCTTTTTAACGTTGGCTCGTTCGGGTGACCTTTGTATCCCATTCTGTAGAAACATTCCTTGATCATCCTTTCCTTGAAGCTTATTGGATCACTTTCATTGTCGTTGAACGCTAAGACTTGTTGGTTCATATGTCTGTTTCCTTCGTCATTACACGAGAACGAGTCTGGAATAAACGAGAGTCTCTGAAGACCGAACAAGACAAAGTAGATATCCAAGAGGGAGTCTATTGGTGCATAACGTTTGTATATTAGTCTTGTATCGAGTTAGTATAGAATAGAGCTGAATAGGCTAGTGGTATGGAGTATTTATGTAAATGGTAGTCAAGTTCGCCCAAAAGCTGTCTGTGTAGACAAGTTCGGGCGAACTTATACTCTCTTCCGGCGGACTTGCACTACTATAAATACCTAGCTTGCCTAATTCATTTGTAACTTTGGCAAATCAGAGGCGAAGCTCAGTCGGATCCGGATCTTGAATGTATTGAACTTTAGATCAATGAAAACAACCTTTAAACGAGTAATTCTTGTTATTTGGTTAACTTGTCATCAGTTTCCACCTAATCGGACAATAGATAACAGATTTAGGTTCCCGTGCTAATCGTGGACGTTCCTACAAGTGCTATCAGAGCCTGGATACCTGAATTTGTTGAAATCAAGACAAGAATCTCTCTATTTCATCTCTATTCTTCTATTTTTCTTAACTTTTGAACAAAAACGAAGAATTCACGGTCAAATTTTGTCCAATTTTGAATATGTCATGTAAAACATACTAATAACAAACCCATGAGAGTTTGGACATCAAATTCAAACGTTTTGACATCAAAAAGTTGCAAAAACCATGTTTTTGAAACAAGCTATGGCCGAACTTAACATCAAGTTCGACCAAACTTGATTAAAATTTCATTGATTTTAATCAAGTTCGACCGAACTTGATAATTTTTCAAGAGTTTTTGTTGTATGTTCGCTCGAACTTCAAGAAAATTCATTATCTTTGATCAAGTTCGGCCGAACTTGATCAAATTTCATTGAAATCCATTCACAAGTTCGCCCGAACTTCATAAATTCTTTGAAATACTACCTAAGTTCGACCGAACTTATCTGTTCTTCTTGAAAACATTTCACAAGTCCGCTCAAAGTGTAATTTTTCTCAAATTTTACATCAAGTTCGACCGAACTTGATAAGTCTGTGTCTAAAGTTCCTTAAAAAATCGGGTAATTATATATCGTTAGAATGGGATAGACGAGACGATTTTAAAGATATAATCAGGTAAAATTGTTTTCGGAAAAATTTTTAAACGTTTTTAACGTAGTTTTTTATCATATTTTCAGATAAGTCTTCAGGTTGTCAAAATGGAAGATTTCCACAATGTGTTCGTTTCTCAAATGACTTCTTCATCAAATGCTAATACTCTTGCGGCGAACCAGATGAATATCGACAATGAAATGGGTACTACTAAGAAACTGCCGAATCTAATGAGTATAGACGAGTTTGAAGGATGGAAGGAAAAGTTTGTGAATCGGATACAAGCAAATCAAATCGACAGCTGGGTTGCAGTTGAGGATGGTTACAAATGGCCAAAGAATGAGCGTGATCAAGATCTTCCGTTGAACAAGTTCTCACCAACCGACAAAGCAAATTATGTCGCTGAGAAGAAAATGATTAGCTTGATTCAACAATCAGTAAAGGAAGATACTTTGATACTGTTACCAGAGTTTGAAACTTCAGAAGAATTATGGCAATCTCTTTGTGACAAACGCAAAGGAAGGGATGAAATGATCAAGAGCAAGAAGGCCTTAATTAAGAAAGAATTTGAAATCTTGACGATGATCAAAGGTGAAACTATGAAGCAAATGAGTGATAGATACTATCACTTTATGGTCCAGATGCGAAGACATGATATCAAAAGATCTAATGAAGAACAAATCGAGAAGTTGGCCGATGCACTTCCAGAAGGAGAATGGATGACATATATGACGATTTTGAAGAATAGTCCATCTTGGAGACATTTCAAATTGTCATCTTTCATCGACAAATTAGAAGGTCATGAAATGGAGTTAATGAAGATTGCAAAATAAAAGAATGCTAATGTTGTTCAAGATGTCGGTGTTTACTACAAAGGAGGTGTTCAAGATACTCCGATTCAAAGCTCGAAAATTCAAGCAACATTTAGTGCAAATTCAAATTCTTCTCCAAGTCAAAGTTCTCCATATGCTGGATATACAAGTGCTAGTTCAAGCTCCTCATTCCAAAATCAGACAAGCCAAGCAAGTTCTGATTCAAAAGTTTTCCAGTGTAACATTGCAGTTGATTTGAAGAATGTATTTCCAGAAAAAGTGGCTAAACAGCACATAGCACTTCTCGCTACCGTCCTTGAATCGTATGAAAGTCTTGTTGCTGGAAAGATCGGAAATCCGGAAATGACAGCAAAAGATTACGATCAGGTAGACGCAGAAGAATTGGAGCTAATGGATATCAAATGGAGCCTTGCATTCATCATCATAAGAGTTTCTAAATTTGTGGCACTCACTGGAAGGGATATTGGTAATTCAAGTAACAAACTTGGTTTTGACAAGTCAAAAGTCACTTGTTTCAGATGTCACCAAAAGGGACATTTTAAACGTGAATGCAACAATCAAGAAAAAAGTGGAAACCAAAATCCTTTTGGTAATGGCAATGAATATTACAAGAAATCTCTTCAATACAAGCCATATCCAAAGAGAATGCAAATTGAGGTAGAAGACAAATCTGCAAAGAAATCCGAACAAGCTCTTGTTGCAAATCATGAAGAAGATGGTTTTGACTGGAACGGATACATCGGAAAGAAAACTGATGTGGCTATGGTGGCAGAGGTTGTGAATGAATCAGAGACATCGTATGTTGATGCTGCTTTGGAAAATGCAATTCTGGAAGCTTACATGCGGAGAACTGAAGAAGAAGAAGAGATAGCTTATGCTGAGATACAAAGACAAGAAGTCTTCAAATTAGAAGCAGAAAAGGTAAAAGCTGAGGTAAGAATGTCTGAAAAGGAAGTTATGAAAGTTGTGGAGGTTGAAAAACCTTGCACAAAGTGCACAAGGCCTTGTGAACCATGCAAGGTCAAAGTCATAAAAGAATTAACTGAACATAATGAAACTTTTTGTTTTGATTACAGAAACATGAAAGAAGCTTATGACAAGATACAAGGCAAATATAAAAATGTCGAAAAGCTAATCTTGAACTTGGTGCTAATGAAAAAATGTTAAAAGCAACAGTGATCAAAAAACAAAAGGCAATTAACATGTACATTAATACCATTGCCGAAACAAAACGTGAGCTTCATGACATTAAGATAGAAAAAGAAAGAGTAAGACAATTACTGAAAAGTTACACTACTAATGCTTATGTCATTTATCATATTTTGCCTACGATTAAGTCGGAGGAAAATGATGATAAATCAAAACATAAAGTATACGGAAGTGTTCCTCCACCATTTCTTTCAAGCTATTCATGCAAGAAAGATGATGAAGTGGATAAGGCATTTAATATACTTCTTTTATCAGAAATGAAAGATCAATTGCCTGAGAACATTGACGTAGACTTTACAAAATCAAATGATGACATTAAAGCGGTAGTAAAATATGTGGTTAAAAACGTTTTGGGAAATGATTCTGATGAAAGCAGCTCTAAAAGCGCCAAATCAAGTTCGAAAAACTCGGAATCACAATCTGAAGATGACGATACATTGTCAGAATATGATCTAAGTGTTGATCCTAATGTTGTGATGTACAAGATTAAGGAATCTAATAGATTATATTTCAATGATAGTTTTCCGATTCAGAACGTGAAGGAGGATCAACTTGACAAATTTTTCAAACTTGTATAAGTTTTAATCAGATGATCTAGAGAAAAACGAGAAAAGATTTTACTCGAAACCTAAAAGGAATGCTAACAATTACCGAAAGGTTGGTGGTGATTTTCCTGAGCACAGGAGAGCAGGTTTAGGTTTGGAGGTTGAAGAAGAAGAACCAAAGAAGGAGAAACCAATGTTCCAAGAATATAAAGGTAAGAATATAAAATTTGTGTACGGAATGAGCACGGTTCAAGAGGAAAGCATGATCGGTAAGCAATCGAATGATGAATTCAAGAAAGCAAAAGAACTTCGGGACAAGGCTAAGACCAAGTCCACAAGTGGATTGAAACCCACTAGTGGAAATGTTTCTGATAATCGGACTTGCTTTAAATGAAATACTGTTGGTCATATTGCTCGCAAGTGTCTGAATATGAAGCTTGTGTTTCCACGAAGGAAACCGAATCAAAAGATGAAAAGCAAAAACAACCAGAGATTGTGAAAAATGTCACAGAGTCAAATAGAAACTACGAATCTAACCAAGAAGTGAAACCTAAAACTGTGTTAAAGTTTGAAAACTCAACATTTGAAAAAGGTGAAACTTCAAGGTTTGATGAAATCAAAGATTCTAGATTCTATATCAAGAAAGCGAGAAGCAAGCTACAATCCTGGGTTGCTAAGAAAAGGCTTTCATCACCAGAAAAACCAAAGTCTGTTGCTGACAAAACTGAAAATGTTAAATCAACTGAGTCAGTAATCAAACAGACAACGAAAGAAAAGGTCAAAACGTTTTCAGAATCGACATTGGACGAAATGTTCGATGATGATTTTGAATATGATGAAGAGTTAGAATATGGTTATGATGCTTATCAGTACAAACCTAAAACCAAAAAGGTTTGGGTTTCATTTTTCAAATAGTTGTTTCATGTGCAGGAGGCCCAAGATCCACTTTATCAAAGTTGATACAGGATAGTGGAGCTCCATGAGTATTTAACTTATCCAGAAATGTCATATCTTTGTCATTTTGAGGGGGGAGGGGTAGTTAAGAAGAAAAGTTTTTGAAATTACAAGTGGTTGTTAAAAGAAGAAAATTTTGAAAAATCAAAATTATGAAAATCCACACCGTTGAACAGAATAACTGATTTAAAAAGTTCTTCCAAGTTCAAAATGCTTTTACAAGTGTAAATGAGTTTAATGATTGTTTGTTAAATAATTGCAGATAAAGGATTGAGAAAAAGGATCGGACAACGAGGTCACGGGATCCACATTTGTTTGTTACATTTTTTGAAGAATTTCTTTAAATCTAAAATCCAAAAATATGTTTTGATTTTAGGGGGAGTAAGAAAATTTTAAAATTTGTTGAAAAATCAAAAACATATGAAAAAGTTGAAAATTCAAAAACATTGAAAAAATGCAAAAAGTACAAAACCATTAAAAAATTCAAAAAGAATTTTGTTGTAAAAAAGGAAATGATAGTACATCAGTGGACTATCACAGTATGCTAAAGTTTTGTAAAGTTTAAAAGTGATCAATAAGTCTTACTGTGGATGTGTCGATAGGCTTTACACGTTCAGTAGATTGTTTCTGAGATATAAACTAAATTTAGCAACTGCTTAATCTTGTGGATTAACACATCTTGGATATATGGACTTAGTACTCCGAAATTTTGATTGAAGGGTTGCCTGATTCTGAGATACGAGGTCTTTATAGATAGTTGATATATGGGGTATTATACAAGTTCTTCTGATTTTGCAGAAGCAATTGCCTAGAACTTCTATAATACTTTTGCTATAAACCCCTAAACTGCATGCAAAACATGAAAAGTATCGAAAGGTCTAATCATTTGCGGTGCTTAAAAGATTCCTTAAATGGAACACACCTTTAAGTTGAGCCTTCATCTCTTTGTCGGTACGGTAGTACTAACCTGAGCTCTCAAGGCCTCGCATAACCCAGATACAGATATCAATTATGCTATACTCACCTATAAGATGAAATCTAGGGAACATGGATTTGGGAGTATATTCAAGTGGTGGGAACCATAGTTAAGTCAAGTTTCATAATTCTTACCTTAACATATCTTGGAACAATTGAGAAACGTGATGAAGTTTAAGAGGACAAACATATCGACAATCTAGGTAAACAAGTTTAAAACTTAAAAGTCTAAAAAAAAGGTCAACGGTACTGGTGATATGTCTCAACAAAACTGATATGATCCTTAGACACGAATGCACAAAAATATGTCTGTAAATATGTTTGTACATAGTTTACTTTACTTGTTAAAAGTTCTGGAAATACTTTACTTACTTTTTAAAATCCAAAAAGATTTTCAACGAGCCAAAGTTGGAGAATGGATCATCGAAGTCTGGTAAGAAAAAGTTCATTAATTTGAATCTTTAAAATTGAAGATAATATCAGTTGTTCACCACGTGATTAGCCAAGGTCATTAAGTTAGACTTGGTGAACAAAATTAGTTAATCAAGGTCATTAACTTGGACTTGATCAACTAAGTGGATTTTCTCTAATCAAATGATAAAAATGTGAAGTTAAAAGTTTTTAAATGTTAAATATTTCAAATCATTAATTTGAACTTGAAATAACTGAAAATTAAAGATTAAAATTTGAAATACAAGTAGTGTACAGGTGGTATATAATACATGTGGTACAAAATTTCAAAGTTAGAATCTGAAATGTTTATTTGAATTCCCAAGTACTTTGAAACAGGAAGTAAAGTTTTAGGGGGAGCAGGATGAAACTGGATTGAAGATAAAGCTCAAAGCTAGGGGGAGCACATCTCACAGCAAGGGGGAGCTTGGAGATTAAAGTTTTATCAAGTTAAATTGAAGAAAAGAGAAAGTTTGAAGGTCATAAAGTTTAATGCTTATTCAAGGATAAAGATAAAGACTCATGAACTTATTTGAAGTTTGATGATTACAAGGCATTCAAAGAAGATTATGACACTTGAGGACCGACGAGGATGATCATTGTCAAGGATGTCTATGAAAGTAGATGACTGCGGCAACATCCAAGGGGGAGTCTAATGGTGCATATGTCTGTTGCCTTCGTCATTACACGAGAACGAGTCTGGAATACACGAGAGTTTCTGAAGACCGAATCCAAGAGGGAGTCTATTGGTGCATAACGTTTGTATATTAGTCTTGTATCGAGTCTGTATAGAATAGAGCTGAATAGGCTAGTGGTATGGAGTATTTACGTAAATGGTAGTCAAGTTCGCCCATAAGTTGTCTGTGTAGACAAGTTCGGCCGAACTTGCTAAGGCAAGTTCAGGCGAACTTATACTCTCTTCCAGCGGACTTGCACTCCTATAAATACCTAGCTTGCCTAATTCATTTGTAACTTTGGCAAATCAGAGGCGAAGCTCTGTCGGATCCGGATCTCGATTGTATTGAACTTTAGATCAAAGAAAACAACCATTAAACGAGTAATTCTTGTTATTTGGTTAACTTGTCATTAGTTTCCGCCTAATCGGACAATAGATAACAAATTTAGGTTCCTGTGCTAATCATGGACGTTCCTACAAGACTCTTCGTATTTCAGCTTCTGTGATAAAAAATCCTTATCTTCATTTCCGACACGAACTGCTGACTTTATGACTTTGTTAGCTTCATCGTAGGATGATGCATTCCAGAAGAAATAGACGTGCGATCTATATACAACGTGCTTATCCGTTATCGCCTTAGTGATAGGGATTCTGCCCAAAAACTCTAATATTTCTAAGAATGCTGACAACGTCGGATAAATCTTCTCGTCAAGCGAAATACAAGTGTTGTGAAACTTGTTAAACAAACGCTTGATATTCTGCGGACAAAACAATCAAACAACTTAGAAAATTTTGACAATTTTCAACATTTAACATCAAGTTCGGGCGAACTTGATGCCACACATAACAAGTACAAACAACTTCGGTCGAACATGTAACAAAAACTAGTTTTGACATTTTAAACAAGTTCGGGCGAATTTGTATGATTTACAGATTTTTGAACATTGTTAAACAAGTTCGGGCGAACTTGTTACATTTACTGGTATATTCAGGATTAGACAACTTCGCCCGAAGTTGATATAAAACATCAACAACAAGTTCGGGCGAACTTGTCGTCATATCCAATCAAACCTGCAACATATCAACCCGTCCAAAGTTCAAATTTTTTGGTTTGTTAGTGATAATTATATGTTTATTAAACCAATACATCATTCAATTTCAACAGAAACAACCTAGATCTATTGATTTTAGCATGTTCGGTCCAACACAATCTTTATACATTGAAATCACGGTTGTTTTAAGCAATTTATACCTCGGCCATGTTAATAAGTGTGCCAATCACTTATTACTGGTCTCAAATCGAGCAGTATGATGACTTAATTCTTGCAATTTCACTTTTTCTCACAAATTGCCTAAGTTCGCTAGAAGTCAGATAAGACAGATGAACTGAAAGTATGAGCGAACTTGGTCTTTTATAGTCGGTCAAGTTCGGGCGAACTTGACAATAATTCATTAATTAACCAACAACTTCGCCCGAAGTTAAACAACAATGACACTGTTTAATCTTAGGAACTTCGGCCGAACTTGGTTAAACTCAAATTGCAAACTTTTCAAAATTTTCATTTTTAACCCTGAACTTTCACATGTTTATCAGTTACGAAAATCCACTCAGTTGACCAAGTCCAAGTTAATGACCTCGGTTTAACCCGTTATGAGCAAACTGATGTTTTCTTCAAATTTAATGTATCGAGTTAATGAACTTTTCATAGTTTTTCATGTATTTTGATTTTACAGGTTAGCTCCCAACCCGTTGTCATCAAGATTCCTACAACTTAGCACCATTCCGAACTCCGAAGATCCGCTTTCCATCATTGGCTGTTGAAAACAATGTAGAAATAAAATCTTTTTGAATTTTCGAAAGTTTATGCTAACACACTGAAAATCAATCTAATAAGCTATGTACAAACATATTTACATACATATTTTTGTGAATTCGTGTCTAAGGATCATATCAGTTGATTGAGAAATATCACCAGTACCGTTGACCATATTGATGCCTTTAAGTTCTAAACTTGTTTTACCTAGATTGTCGATATGTTTGTCCACATAAAATTCGACACATTTCTCAATTGTTCCAAGATATCTTAGTTAGAATTATGAAACTTGACTCAAATATGGTTCCCATCTCAGAATATACTCCCGTATCAAGATTCCCTAGATTTCATCTTACAGGTGAGTATAGCGTAATTGATATCTATATCTGGGTTTTGCGAAGCCTTGAGAGCTCAGGTTAATACCACCGTATCGACAAAGAGATGAAGGCTCGACTTTAAGGTGTGTTCCAATGAAGGAATCTTTTAAGCACTGCAATTGATTATATCTTTCGATTCTTTCAATTTTGCTGCGGTTTAGGGGTTATTAGCAAAAGCATTATAGAAGTTCTAGGCTATTGCTTCCGCAAAATCAGAAGAACTTGTATAATACCCCAGATATCAATCATCAATAAAGACCTCGTATCTCAAAATCAGGCAATCTCTCAACGAAATTTTGGAGTACTAAGTCCATATATCCGAGAGATGTTAATCCATGAGTTTAAGCAGTTGTAAAATTTAGTAATATACCGGAAACAATATACTGAAGGTGTAAAGTCAATCGACACATCCACAGTAAGACTTGGTTAAACTTTTTAAACTTTACAAATCCTTAGCATACTGTGATAGTCCACTGATGTACTATCATTTTCTTTTTGACACAAAATTCTTTTTGTCTTTTTCATGTTTTTGTACTTTTTGTTTTTTCATATGTTTTTGTATTTTCTCGTTTAATTTCTCCCCCTAAAATCAAAAACATATTTTTGGATTTTAGTTTTTAAGAAATTCTAATCTAAAAAGATAACAAACCAATGAGGATCACGAGAACTCGTCGTCCGATCCATATTGAACCTCTGCATCCGCACCTGTCAACAGATTTTTCATACCATTTAGTCTCATTAAGTAATTAAACCGTGAAAGAGTAAAAGGTTTGGTATAAAAATCAGCTTTTTGTTCATCAATGTTGATTTTCTCAATTCGTAACAATCTTTTTTCGTAGCAATCAAGAATAAAGTGGTATCGAATCTCGATATGTTTTGTTCAAGAATGATGAACTCGATTTTTCGTTATGTCGATAGCTGCCTTATTATCAACATACAGCGGAGTGTCAAGATTGCAGACCATAGTCTCTCATCTGTTGTTGAATCCATAGAATTTGTGAACAACAAGTAGATGCCGAGATATACTCAGCTTCACAAGTAGAGAGAGCGACCGTAGTCTGTTTCTTACACAGCCAGGTTACCAAGCGTGTTTCGAAGAACTGGTAACCCGCTGTAGTTGATTTTGATTTCAATTTATCTAAACCAAAATCTGAGTCAGCGTATCCTGTTAGATCGAAGTTGTCGTTCTTCGGGTACCACAAGCCGGTGATTGGACATCCCTTCAAGTATCTGAAAATGCGCTTCACGATCTGCATGTGAGAAATTCTGGGACTTGACTGATACCTGGCGCAGAGGCACGTTGGATACATAATATCCGGGCGAGATGCTGTCAGATCCCGTAAAGAGTATCATCAACTTTGGTTCCGGTTTCATTGATGCAAATTCCGTGATTGAGTGCGAGTGGAGTAGATAACGGCTTCGTGCTATCCATCTCAAACTTCTTCAAGATATCATGAACATACTTGGTTTGATGGATAAAATACCGTCTGGCAACTAATCAACCTGTAATCCGAGGAAGAATTTCATTTCGCCCATAGAAGACATCTCGAATTTCTTCTTCATGCTTTTCTCAAACTCTTTGCAAAGATCATCATTTGTCGAACCAAATATGATGTCGTCCACATAAATTTGTACGATAATTAGATGACTTCCAACTTCTCTGGTAAATAGCGTACTATCCATTGTTCCTCTATTAAAGTCCTTGCCAACGGGATGTTGAGATAACGTCTCGTACCAGGCTCTCGGGGCCTGATGCAAACCATATAGTGCTTTATCCAGAAGATAAGCTTTCTTTTTGTTCAGCGGATCGACAAAACCCGGCGGTTGGCCGACGTACACTTGCTCTCATAGCTTACCATATAGAAAAGCGGATTTCACATCTAACTGGTACACTTTAAATCCTTTCTAAGCAGCGAATGCAAGGAAAATGCGAATAGACTCCAATCGTGCTACTGGTGCATACACTTCGGTGTAATGATGGAATCCTTTGACAACGAGTTGAGCTTTGTTGCGCACTATCACTCCACTATCATCACGCTTACACTTGAAGAGCCATTTGGTATCTATCGCCTTTTGATTCTCCGAAAGGTCAACAAGCTTCCATACCCCTAGCTTTTCGAATTGTAGTAATTCTTCTTGCATCACAAGCACCCAATTCTCTCACCTAAATCTTCAGTAACATTCTTCGAGTAACATTCTTCGGTTCAATATGGGATATGAAGCATGAATAATAACAATACTCTTGAGTCGGAGCTACTCGAGTATAGAAACAACTCAAAGCTTTGTTGATCTGACTCCTTGTTCGTACACCAACTTGCAATTCACCAATTATGGAATTTGATGGGTGGTATGAATAAGATCTCGGCATCACCTCGCTTGGAACATCAACAGTACTTTCCTGATTAGTAATATTCTGATCAACCACCACTTTAACTGTAGGAGCACTAGAAGACGTTTCATTTTGAGTACTTGGGCCAGTAGATTGATTCAACACACTTGTAATCTGCTCAGATTCTTCGTCAAAAGAAGATTCTCCATCATCATCAAACATCGGAGCCTCGTCAGATTCAGACCTATGTGCTTGAGAAAGATTGGGTTCCTCAGTAGTATTCACTGGTTCTGTAGCCGGTGACACTGGTTCTGCTTGAGTTTCTTGAATACCGCTAGTACTTGGACCTTCATCAGAAGAAGATGACCCAACAGTTGGTTGATTAACTAGTATTGGTCTGATAATCTGCTCTTGATTTGTCGACTGATGTAAATAATATAACACTGCAATATCTTCTTCAGAAGGCTCTTCTGGCAAATCAAATTATTTCCACAATTCACTATAATTGAACAACCAAGCATCGGCTGCTCTTCGAATATGAGTTGTATATAAAAAACAATCGACGTGCTGTGCTTCTACCACTCTTCTCAAACTTGGGAGATAAAATCTCTTGAGCGGAATAGCGTAGCCGACAAAGAAACCATCTATCAATTTGGCACCAAACTTTCCGTCTAAATAAATGACTGTACAAGGTGCGCCAAATGGTTCTAAATACTTCAGATTGTGTTTCCTTCGGTTTAGGTATTCAAAGCAAGTCTTCTTGGTAGGTTTAACCGTCAAGACTCTGTTCAATGTATAGCATGCTGCTGCGACTGCTTCACTCCGAAAACTGATAGGAAGCTTTGAATCAGCAAGCATAGTTCTTGCTGTTTCTATTAACGTTATGTTCTTCCTCCCAGCTACTCCATTTTGTTGCGGAGTGTATGGAGCACTGAATTCGTGTAAGATGCCTTTGTCGTTGCAAAACTCTTTTATTCGGTCGTTCTTGAACTCTGTACCGTTATCACTTCGGATTCTTCTAATGGGGAGATGGTACAGATTTTCAATCTTCCTGAAGAGGATCATGAGATTATCAAATGTTTCGTCTTTGCTCTCTTTGAGGATAACCCATGAAAATCTAGAATAATCATGAGTGACAACAAGACAATAAAGATTTCCGGATATACTACGAACATTAACTGGACCGAGGAGATCCATATGCAGTCTTTCGAGCAGCGGCTTGATGGAGTTAAGAATCTTTCTCGGATGAGACTTTTTAACTTGCTTTCCTTTCTTGCATTCTAGACAATTATCAATCATGTGAAAGCTTCTAAGATTCACTCCTTCAACTAAATTGTTGTAAACCAAATGATTCATCTTTCTGAGGTGTATATGACCATCTTTCTGTGCCAAAGAGCTGACTCCTTCTCTGTGGCCTTTGTTACGAAACATTGAGTTGACTTTGAAGTAGTTGTAGCAACACTCATTCTAGCACATAAAGATCATTCTAGCGAGGAGCACGTATAAGAATCCATTCTTCTGGAATCTTAAAGCCCGGTTTAATAATCATGCACTCCTTGTCGTTGAAATGGGTGGTAAACTGCTTATCACATATTTGAGAAATACTAAGAAGATTGTTCTCCAGCTCAGCGATATAGTTGACCTTGTCAAATGAAACCACACCATTCGATAACTTTCCTTCTGCAACGATTGTACCTCCTTGATTACCCGCGAGTCCCACGTACCCTCCATTAATTGCTTTTTTATCGAAGAGTAAGGCACGCATCCCAGTCACATGACGTGAAGCTCCGCTATCCATAATCGACTTCGACAAGATGGATCTTTGGAGCCCCTGCACAGGCAAAGAAAACTATTTAAAGAGGGAAACCCAAGCCTTTTTGGTCTTGGGTGGAATCGGATAACCATCTTTGTAATCAAAATCACATTCATCTGCGTTATCAAAATTGCCATCAAACATTTCGTCCAATGTCACCTTTGAAAAATTTTCGATTTATCTCTCTTTGTCTGTTTTAGAAGATCCCTTTTTAATTTTGGAAGATCATTTTTGATAACCCCTTTTTCAGTCATTGTTTCTTTGGAATTTTTAACATTGACTGAATCAGTTGGTTTGATATTTCCAATTTTTTCTGAAACAGACTTTGCACTTTCAGATGATGATGGTGTTTTCTTTGTAACCCAAGCTTGAGATTTCATTCGAGCTTTCTTGATGTAAAACTTTGAATCTTTGTTTTCATTTGATTTAGAAGTTTCACCTTTTTCAAAAGTTGATTTCTCAATTTCAGACACTTTTAGGTTTCACTTCAATGTTAGATTCATTATTTCGTTTTAAGATCGTGAATGGATTTACAATCTCTGGTTGCTTAAGTTTCTCATCATCTGAAACTGTCTTTCTTCGGTGATACACAGGCTTTTATTTCGGACACTTGCGAGCAATGTGACCAACTTTATTGCATTTGAAGCAAGTCCGAGTATAAAATGTCAATTCGTGGGTTTTACTCCACTTGTGGATTTAGCCATATCCTAAAGTTCCTTTTCCTTCTTAAACTCATTATTTGATTTCTTTCCAATCAAATTCTCTTCCTGAACCGTGTTAGTCCCAAACACGAATTCTATGTTTTTATTCTTATATTCGTGAAATGGTGACTTTTGTTTTTTTCGGTTCATCTTCAACTTCCAAACCCAAACCCGCTCTCCTGTTTTCAGGAAAGTCACCACCATTCCTTCAGTAGTTGTTGTAAACTCTCTTGGGTTTTGAATGAAACTTCTTTTCATTTTTATTAAGATCATATGATGATACTTCCACAAGTTTAAATAAATTGTCGATTTGATCTTCTTTCACATTTCGAATCGGAAAACTATCATCGAAATATAGTCTATTAGAGTCCTTTACTTTGTACATCACAAACATTAGGATCATCACTTAGGCTATTTTCCGATGATGTATCATCATTTTCGGATTGTGATTCAGAACTATTCAAACTCGACTCGGCGCTTTCAAAGCTGCCATCATCAGAATCATTTCCGAAAACATTTTCAACCACATTTTTCACGACTGCTTCACTGTCATCATTTGATGTCGTATAGACTACATCAATGTTCTCAGGCAACTTATCATTTGTTTATGATAAAAGTGTTATGTTAGTTGCCTTTTCAATACCATCCACTTTCTTGTGACAATAACTTGCAAGTAATGGAGGTGGAACATTGTTGTACTCTTTACGCTTCTTATCTTTTGGTTTTTCATCATTTTCCTCCGACTTAATCGTAGGAAGAATATGATCGATGACATAAGCATTAGTTGTATAAGTGAGCCAGAGTTGTCTTACTCTTTCTGTTTCAATTTTCATATCTTGAAGCTCTTGTCTTGTTTCAGAAATGGTGTTTATATACATGTTAATTGCTTTTTGTTTTTCAATTACCATTGCTTTTAACATTCTTATATTGTCACCTTGTTCTAAATTAGCTTTTTCAACATTGCAATAAGTGACTTTCATCTTATCATAAGCTTCTTTCATCGTGCGATAATCATATCTAAAATTTTCGTTATGCACGCTCAATTCACTTATGATTTGAGTTTTCTCAATGCATTGCTCACAAGGTTTTGTGTATTTTGTGCAAGGTTTTTCAACCTCCACAACTTTCACAACTTCCTTCTCAATCACCTTTACCTCTGAACCCACCTATTTCAGATTCACCATCATGGCTTTGTCAGCAATCTTTGTGAGGTTCTCTGCATTCATCTCCTTTGTCACGTCAATGACCTCCTCAACCTCTGGTTTCTTTTCTTCAGCCACTTTCTCTTACGATGAATTTCCAAAGCAACCTGAAAAACTAGCATTAAATTTAGGAGAGATAATGTTCTTCATCTTTGTCTGGTGATAGATCATTTCCTCTTCCTCTGTTCTTTGTAGATATTCTTCTAGAATCCCATTCTCAAGAGTTGCATCGTCAACCATTGACTCTAATTCATCCACAATCTCTGCCATCAAAGCAACTCCAATTTTCTTGCCAATATATTTATTCCAGTCAAAACCTTCGTCTTCATGAGACACAACTAGAGCTTGTTCAGTTGGCTTTGAGGAATTATCTTGAACTTCAACTTGAGTTCTCTTTAGATATGGCTTGTACTGCAACACTTTCTTGTAATAGTCATTGTTGTTGCCGAAAGGGCTTTGATTGCCGCTTGCTTCTTGATTTGGACACTCGCGTTTGAAATGCCCCTTTTGTCTGCACTTGAAGCACGTTACTTTCGACTTGTCAAATCCAAGTTTATTGCTTGAATTACCAATGTCTCTCCCAGTGAGCGCTACAAACTTAGTAACTCTTCTTATGATCGATGCTAGGCTCCACTTGATATCCAATAGTTCCAATTCCTCTTTATCAACCTGATCGTAATCCTCAGCCGTCATTTCTGGATTTCAGATCTTCCCCGCAACTAAACTTTCGTATGATTCAAGTACGGTTGCCAGAAGTGTTATATATTGTTTAGCCACTTGCTCAAGGAAAACATTCTTCAGATTAACCGCAATGTTGCACTGGAAAACATTTGGATCAGAACTAGAGAGATTTGTCTGATTTGGTTGATTCTGGAACGGAGAATTTGAACTAGCACTCGAATATCCTGTGTTCTCGGAGGACTCTGATCATAACCCGGGTATGATTGAGTGTTCTGTTAACTTTGAGATGAATGATTCAAAGAATTCATATTTGCACTAAATGTTGTTTGAATTTTCGGACTGGAAATCTCCTGAACACCTCCTTTGTAGTACACACCTACATCTTGCACTACATTTACATTCTTTGATTTGGTCATTTTTAGCAACTCCATTTCCATGTCCTTCTAATTTGTCAATGAAAGATGATAACTTGAGATGCATCCAACCCGGACTATTCTTTAATACCATCAAGTAAGTTGCCCACTCCCCCTCAGGAAGTGCATCAGCCAATTTATCAATCTCCTCTTCATCAGTTTTTTTAATATTGTGTCTTCGCATCTGAACCATCAAATGACAATATATATCTATCGATCATTTGTTTCATGGTTTCGCCTTTGATCATTGTGAAAATGTCAAACTCTTTCTTGATTAAAGCCTTCTTGCTTTTAATCATCTCGTCACTTCCCAGATATTTAGCACAAAGAGCATCCCACAGCATCTGTGACGTCTCGTATTCAGGTATCAAGATCAAGATGTCTTATTTCATTAATTGTTGTATCAGACTTATCATCTTCTTTTCTACCACATACGCATCTTTATGTTCTGGTGTAAACTTAATTAAAGCAATATCTTGATCACGTTCATCTTTTGGCCACTTATATCCGGTTTCTACAGCAACCCAACTATGAAAGTGATTTGCTAGAACCCAGTTCACGAACTTTTCCTTCCAGCCTTCGAACTCATCTATGCTGATCAACTTTGGTGGTTTTGTAGTAGTTCCCATCCCATTATCCAAATTCATCTGGTTTACCGCGTTTGCATTAGATGTAGAAGCCACCGTTGAAGCAAAAGCGTTATGGAAATCATCCATCTCGACAAACTGAAGGTTTAACTGAAAACACAGTAAAAAACACTCGAAGATTGATTAGTAAACTGACAAGTTCGGGCGAACTTGTGTAGGAAACAAATTTCCTATTCAATTTCAACAAGTTCGGGCGAACTTGTATGAAACTTTCAACAATTTTCACTTGAAAACAAGTTCGGTTGAACTTGTGATGGATATTGAAAAATTTCCAAGTTTTTAGCAAGTTCGGGGGAACTTAATAAAAATATCAACAAAAATTGACAAGTTCGGTCGAACTTGGTCAAAATTCACTAAAAAATCAAGCAAGTTTGGGCGAAGATGGTTAAAATCAAAAAAATTTGATGATTTTAAGTCAAGTTCGAGCGAACTCGTGGTATAAGTACGAGCGAAGTTCGGTTATCAAACATGGTTTTTTGACATTTTTGACATGAATTCGATTGAATTTGATTCTGAAACTTTCAGGGGATTGTATTTAGGTGATTATGTATGACATGTTCAAATTTTAGCCATATTTATCCATGTATTCGTCAATTTTGTGAAAAAGTTAAGAAAAATGAGAGAAATGAGTAGAAATAGAGAGTGTCTTGTGTATATCTCAACAAATTAGGTATCCATGACTCTGATACCACTTGATAGGACTGATCGTCCACTGTTAAGGAACCTAATTTGTATCTAATGTCCAATATAAGCGGAAATTATATGACATGTTAATCAAATAAACAAGATTACTGTTTAATTGTCTGTTTATTCATGTCCGAATCATATACATCGAGTTTCCACACAGACAGAGCTTCGCCGTCAAAGTCGCAAAGTCGTTACAATGAGAGAACCATGACCAACTATATATAGACACACAAGTTCGCTCGAACTGTGGCCGGATAGATCAAATTTGGGAGAACTTGATCTTCCTTCACACAAGTTCGGCCGAACTTGTGTTTACATCATAAATATAACTTCAAGTTCTAACATATTCAAGCCCTAAACATACAAACTCGATCCCAGACCTAGACAATAGACATTATGCATCAACACTGTCCTCCTTTGACTAATCAAACTCCAAGTTAGACTGAAAAACATAGGAGGAAGCCAAAGAATTTTTTGGTTGATAACGTCAAATGTTTTTGAAGTTTTTGAAGGCTATCCAAGACTTTGGCAACATCCAAGGGGGAGTTTGTTGGTGCACAATGTCTATTACCTACGTCTAAGATATGTTGGTCATGTAAAATAGAGCTTTGTGAATGTCAGAATCTTAGTTTTGGATGTTTAAAAGTCATTTCGTACAAATTATGTTAATTTCGTACGAATGACAATAATGTCGTTTCGTATGAAATGCCTTTCGTATGAAATGCCTTTCGTACGAAATCCCCAAACCCTTGTGTGATTCATGTTTAGTTTAAATAGGAGTCTTGGGTGTTTGTGCTAGTTAGCTATTTTGTTGGTCAAGAGGCGAAGCCCTGTCCATTTGAGTCTGTAATCTTTTCATTTTGATTAATACAAGAAGCAGACGTGTTTAAACTGTATATCCGATCTGATTGTTTGTCCAACTTGCTAACATTGAATTCCGACTCTATTAGTTAAGTCATGTCGGTCCGGTGCTCATCATGAAGAGCTACGTCTAGGATATGTCGGCCATCTAAAATTGGGCTTTGTAAATGTCAGAATTTTAGTTTTGTATGTTTAAGAGTCATTTCATACGAATTATGTTAATTTGGTACGAATGACAATTTTGTCATTTCATACGAAATGCTTTTCGTACAAAATCCCCAATCCCTTGTGCGATTCATGTTTAGTATAAATAGGGGACTTGGGTGTTTGTACTAGTTAGTTGTTTTGTTGGTCAAGAAGCGAAGCCCTCTCCATTTGAGTCTGTAATCTTTTCACGTTTATTAACACAAGAAGCAGTCGTGTTTAAACAGTATATCCAATCTGATTGTTTGTCCAACTTGCTAACAATGAATTCCGCCTCTGTTAGGTAAGTCAAGTCGGTCCGGTGCTCATCGTGAAGAGACGGTCCTAGCCCTCACAACCATACTAGTTATTTAACTAAGCAACTAACATAAAATATCTGCCCAAAAATTAAGCATTTAATTTAATCAAAATAATCAACAAAATGACACTCTAATTTTATCAAATTCAAAATCTTCTTTAATAAAAACAAATTAAATCAAAATTAACGGGTAAAAAGAGAGCTCCCTAGTAAACTTACGATGATGAAATAATGGAATGTTCTTTAAATCAAATGTTCACTTTTATATTTCATCCTTGTATATTGAAAAAATTAACATCACAGGAAACAACCATCCATCACAAATATTATGAAAAGTATTTAATCCAAACAATAACTAAATCTTACCAAATACCATTTTTTTTAGTTCTAATATATATTTTCTTTCACTATCACACGCATTTACCTTTTTTAATCAAATTTTTAAAACTCATAAGTAATAAAGATGCAATATAGTATGTGATGCTAAGGTTAACATGAATTTCTTTAATTCTTTTCTCAAATTCACAGAATTATTAGTGTTATCTATTCACATTTACTTGTGGAAAAAGTAAATGGCTCAAAGGAATAATTGATACCACCAATGTTTAGGAATATTAATTACCATTTATTCTATGTGAGATATATTATGGAAAGAAAACATACCATTGATCCAGTTTTTCTTTTGGTATCCAGATCTTGGGTTAAAGTTGTCGACTAATGTGTGATGAATGAGGCATACATTCATCGGGTGGTGCGGGGTGGCGGCTAATATGTGAGGAACTAGGGCTTTGGGTAATGCCTCGCTTTTCGCAGCTCTCCGTTTTTGGGAAGAATGTGTCGTTATTCCATTTTCGGAAAGTCATTTCCTTGTAATCGTATCTTATTTCGAGTCGTAAATCTGAGACTTTGATTATAATGAAACTAATCTTTATTATGAAATTCACATCATTCATACGCATTTATACATTGATACATACACTTGTTTATTACATGATTCATAATTCCCCTAAGCACACGTTTAGCTTGTAATCGACTGTCGTGTATCCATGAATTCTTAAACGTTCCACGCATACACAATACTTTGTAGTTCGACTACTGGAATGATACTTATGGAACACTTCATTATATATTACTCACACATGTTTAATACTTAACCTCTTTAATCTTTTAAAAATATTTGTTTTTTCACATAATACCCTAGAATATAATGGCCATCCTTTAAAAACATCATGCCATACATAGAGATAGGATATTTGCTTATCGAAATGTAACAAATATCAAATTAATGGGATTAATTAAAAAAATAGAAAAATAAAAGGCCGCAAGCTGTCAAGGTGATGTTGGGTTGCTTGTTCCAAGTTAAACTCCAACCTAATTGTCTTAATTACTTCACCAACTAAAACCCTAATTTCACTTCCCCCATCCATTTCCCACTTTTACAAGCCACTAAACACTTCAAAAATATTCTCAAAGTTCCTAAAACTTTCAGCAAACTCAGCAGAATCATTTGAGTTTAAGTGAGTTTCTAACTTACTTCCACTACTATTTTTTCCTTGTTCCTTCTTCTAAAACACTTGGATAACCTCTAGGAAGGTTTTCACAAGTTTGCTTGGGAAAACTAAGGTGAAACCTCACCATTTATAAGGACCAAAGTGCATAAACTTTTTGCTTGTTTTTATCTCTTTGTATGTTCATTATATTCATGTTTTCTTCACTTCTTCTTCCTCTAAAATGTTTGAAATGCCTCTAGGGATGTTACCATAGGTTTTCCATGGAAAACCAAGGTGGAACAATAACATTTTTAAGGCTAAACTTTCTGTTTTGGAAGATGAACTAGTAAACTTTATTTAACCATACTTTCTCTAGACAAACTTGTGCTACTTGTGCCTCTAATCAAGCCCATGGTTAGTGAGCTAGCTAAGGTTGTTTCATACAAATTAGGAGGTTTAAAATACCTCTAAACTTTCTGTTTTGTAAAGGGTTTTAACCCACAAGTGTTCAAACTATCCAAGCTTGACAAAGCTTGTGTTTTGGTAAAGGTGTGATTACTTGGAACCCTTGGCTATCCTAACTTCAATCCACCACCTCAATTGATGATTTCTATGTTTAGCCACTAAAATATGTTCAACCTTCAATTAAGTAACAAGGCTACGACACGTCCCCAAACGATACCATTTTCGGGATGCACGCACTTGCTTACTTGATCTATACATAGTTTAGTGAAGTATTTCCTTTATTCTATCATGACCATCCGAATTGTCCTTGTGACAATTTGTGTATTGGTGAATCTTACAAAAGAGGTTAAAGGACGGTTATCCCCCTACCTCCATGCATGACATCTATGAAATCTATGACTTATATGATGGACTTAATATATATTATGTAATACATACATACATAGACTTATAAATAACCGAACTTTTGATGATGATCTTATGGTTATTCATCATAACATTAGGTTATATTATCTAGGACTTACCTCCTCGTTACGATTCTAATGGCATGACCCATGAAATCACAAACTCCCTTGTGGGATTCATAGTGTCAAAAACGAATGTTAATGTCTAGATAATTACTTTCTTGAATACATACTTTAAACTCCTAATCCAAATCCTCCGTTATCATTCCAATACTCATACACCTACATTTTCTCGTGTAGGATAACTTGGTGTGTCGTTCACCAATGAACCAAACTCTTCAGGGGATTAACAAGGGAAGCTTTGCAAAACCGTGAGTACACTCTAACACTCTTTTTACGTTTGCACACTTTTTGGGTGCAATATGTTAACTTATTAAAATACACAAATCACACATCCATCATACATTCTATAGTTATGTAATACATGATTCGCATACTTGGAACACTCTTTGTCATTAACTTCGTACGAGCCTCCCCTTAACATGTGTAGCACTATAGGAGTAATGCACCACCATGTTTACACTAATCTAGTATGCTAGCTATTCATGTGGATTCATTTAAACTATTTCGTACTTATTCTATATTAAACTTGTGTACTCGCCAATGATTTTGTGTTGAACTATACTTTTAACATGTTGCTGGATGATGATGATGATGTTGATGAAACTTAGTAGGGACGTCATAGAAACACCTCTAGATTGCTAGATTTTTTTGTGTTGTACATTGTTCGTTTAAATATTGTATTTTGAAATTCGTATGTTGTACTTAACAATTTGAGTCGTGAAATGAAATCGGTTTTGAATTTAATTATTGTCCCAATAGTATTATGATGTCTCGAGCAGTCAATTTCGTCTCACTCCGATGAATCTACCATCGGTTGGGTTGTGACAGTTTGGTATCAGAGCCATAACTATAGGGAATTAGGTAGAATTGCAATGTTTGACCTAGTCTATAGTAGATACCAAAATTTGACCATTCTTGATTACTGCTTAAGATTTTATTTTTCCTACTTTGCTTCTTTCTATTCCTTTTGTCTTAAATATACAATATGTCTTTCCTAAGACGTTTACACAATATACAAACTTGAAGACTTGAAGACACTCACATTACAAACAACACGATCTAACCGAAATAGGGGTGAAACCCGTAATTTTGTGACCACTCTCTATCTGCGTATTCGATTTCACACGAAGTTACACCATCAAGTTAGGAGTGATATTCACATCTTGATGGAAAAACTTCCATTTCATACTCTAGTGGACCCTTACCAACAAGTCGGAATTCGCCCCTCGTTTGGTAAGTACCAACCACCTTTAGGGTACGATGTTATCAAGTTAGGAGTGAAACCCGAACCTTGTTAACTGGAAGGGTAAAATACCATTAATCGCTTCTCGACGAGAGTATTTTACCTATTAGGCCAAAGAATGTTTCCCTAACTCGAAAGAACTTACGAATCACTTTGGAATAGTCGAAGTTTCTAAACCCGAAACACTCCAATGTTTTATCAAGCCTCTCTTTTATGTTATCTCAATTTCTATCCGGTTTAAATACTTGTTACCTCGTTCCTTTCAAAGCCAATGCACAATTCGCACGCCTCTCGCAATTAAAAACAATAATAATCCTTGTGAACCAACTAAATTTGTACTCCTTTATGCATTCATACGTGTTTATTCTTTCGAATACTTGTTATGCTCATGTCAACTATGTGAATTATACGTGTTATGTGATACTTACATACTTACTCATGCAAACTAAAAACGTGACTTTTGCATTATGATCAATTCTCATCCTTTACTTTTTTCCCGATTCTTTAGATGTCTTCTCCACGTCACTCCAACTCCCACAACAAGAAGTCCAAGTAAACTTCGAGCTCCAAAAAGGGTTCCACCAACTCCGACTCAATGTCCAAGAAAGATTGTATGAAGTTCATGGCTAAGAAAATGGCTAAGACATCCCTGCTATTATGAGAAAAATTCAACCCGCTCCTGCCAACACCGACTCACCCAATGCCTCCGTTGACTCCAAGGTGGAAACACCTAAGTCAACGTTTACCTTCAAGTGGTTCAACTCTTGAAACCCCCTACCATTCACTAGTGAAGGTGATATAACAGTGATGCTCAAATGGTTTGATGCCATTAAAATAACCTTCCTACAAAGTGGTTGTCCTGACCACTTGCGTACGATTAACGCAACAGGCGTCTTTCGATCGAGGGCTCTCGATTGTGGACCTCTGAGCGTAACGCGCGTGGAAACGAAGCTGCACAAGCCCTCTCTTGGGCCGACCTCAAACAACTGATAGAGAAGGAATTTTGTCCTCCACATGAGCGCCAAAGGCTCGGGAACGAGTTCTGGAACCTAAAACAGGTTGGGAACAAGAACGCTGGCCTCACGACCCGTTTCAAACGGCTTGGTGCAATTTGCCCTAGCCAAGTCGACTCTGTCGAGAAGGCTATTGCAAAGTACATCCGATGTCTCCCTCTTCACCTCATGAACCTTGCTGACACCGCTTCCCCCAAAACTCTTGAGGATACCTATCACCTAGCAGCTAGGCTTAATAACAACCACATTCTTCATGAAGCCTCCACCAAGGCTCCATCGAAGAATACTCACCAAGCTACGACCGATGACACCCCTGAACCTACACCATCTAATCCACCCCCCAGGAACAACAAAGGCAAGAAGCGGAAAGCTTCAAAGAAGAATTGTGTGATAGTCACTCTGCCAATCCCTAGCCTATCCAACAGTTATCACCAACCAACGCTGAACCTGCTAGAAAGGCATACACTGGGCCTCATCCCAAGTGTAATACCTGCCCTTACCACCACCCCTTTAATGCACCATGCCGCCTATGCACCATCTGCAATAGGTTTGGGCACTTCGCTCCACAATGTCGAAGCATTCCGCAACCTAATCCTAACCAAACCCAAGCCATCGCATCGACCCAAAAACCCGCACCCAACCTCAAGCCACAACAGTTCGAGCCTACTTCAAATGCGGAGATCTCAACCATCTGGCAAATGTCTGCCCTCAGCGTAACAACAACAACCAACAGCAGCAGCAGCAAGCTCATGATCTAGCATTCGTCATCACTACAGCTCAGGCTTAGAACGCCAACGATGTCATCACTGGTACGTTTCTTGTTAACAATGTTTACGCTTCGTCTTTATTTGATACTGACGCGGATAATAGTTTTATATCCATTGAATTCGAACCTTTGCTAAAGTGTAGACTTTCTAAGTTGCCCAAATCATTCACAGTTGAAGTCACTAACCAAAGTCCCTCACTGTCGATTCTTTCCTTTCTAAGTGTTCTTGAATCTTAACGATCATACATTTTCCATTGACCTCATACCAATGCAAATGGGTAGCTTCGATATCATAGTAGGCATGGATTGGCTTTGGCGAGTTCGTGCTGAAGTCATTTGTTCTGAAAAGTTCATCGGTCCCTCTTCCCAATTGTGACTCCTTACACGTCTATGGTGAGAAACCTTCTAAAGGTCTTAAGCTTATGTTTTGTATTCAAGCAAACAAATACCTATTCAAGGACTACTTTTCCTTTCTTGCCTACATCGTGGAAAAGACGGACAAGAGTCCAAGCATGAGTGAAGTTCCTGTTGTTTGCGATTTCCCTGACGTCTTTCCAGAGGATATTCCTGGTCCTCCTCCTAGTTCTGTTGACTTTTGTATTGAACTCCTGTTGCGAAATCTCCTTATCGCCTAGCACCCACGGAAATGCAAGAGTTGTCTAGCAAACTTCAAGAACTTCTTGATAAAGGCTTTATACGCCCTAATACTTCTCCTTGGGGCGCTCCCATTCTATTCTTCAAGAAGAAAGATGAATCATTTCGGATGTGCATTGACTATCGTGAGCTTAATAAGCTTACAATCAAGAACCGATATCCTCTTCCATGAATTGACGACCTCTTCGACCAACTTCAAGGCGCGACCTGTTTCTCGAAAATCCGTCTTCGCTCTAGTTATCATCAGTTACGAGTCCTCGAAGAAGATATACCCAAAACTCCATTACGTACACGTTATGGGCACTATGAGTTCGTGGTCATGTCGTTTGGTTTGAATAACGCACCTGCAGTGTTCATGGACTTAATGAATCGCGTGTGTAAGCCATTTCACGATCGTTTTGTCATCGTCTTTGTATGATCGATCCGTTCCTTAGTTACAGTACCTAAATTTGTTATCTAGTCCATGCAAGCGGATATTACATGTAATAGTGACAAATACACGAATTTAGCAGATTAAATGTCAGTTTATTAAGTCCAAATCAAATACATTGAGTTTCCAGACTGACAGAGCTCCGCCGTATAGTTTGAAAAAGTGTTACAAATGAAAGACCAAAGACGGCTATTTATAGACAAACAATTTCATACCAAAACACACTAGACCTAGTTCGTACGAAGTGCAACTTCGTGCGAACTAGCCTATTACAACACAACTTCGTACGAACTTGGTCCAATACATACCATAATAACTTTAAATCTAACATTTTAAATCCTAACTCATACAGACTCGATCTAAGACTTAGACAATAGACATCGTGTACTAACAGACTCCCCCTTGGATAGTGTCGTAGTCTTGACCAGTCTTCAAAGATCTTCAATCTTCAAAAGCTGATATTAACGACCAAAGAAGTGCTTGTAAGGCTTCCTTTTTCGTTCTTGCTTTGGTATCAGTGTTTGATCAGTAGGAGGCACCCATTTCATAAACTGAAACCTTCTAAGACAAGCCTCTCTCCCTTTCTCATGAATCTCTTCTAAGTGTTTTTTTTCTTTTAGAAACTCTTCACGTTCAAGTTCTCGCCACTTCGATTCCCACATATGTCGTGAGTTAATTCTATGTGCATAACATACGTCGGTTACACCTTGGAATTGCTTGGCTTGCGTCTCTACACGCTTATCATAACAGATTTTGTTGAAGAACAAACATTTAACATCTTCCTTTGAGCAATTTACTAGCCACATTGGGTCTAGTATCCTTATAGTCCACCATAAACCCCATAGCATTCGACGTTCGATCAATTCAGGAGTCTCTTCCTTGGTGATATCCCAATTTCCATCATCCCTTAATACAATTACAGCTTCACACGTTTCAGGGTCTGTTTGCCACCATAAGAAGTAAGGATGGAAATCTTGCTCGATTGGTTTGAGAGGAATATTCTTCATTACTTTGGCCTCTTCATAATCAATGTTACGTCTTTTTCTTTCGTCACTTTGTTGATCTTTATTCTGCATTTTGGAATAAATGGTTTCTAGTGATTGAAACCATGCATCACTTCAAATTTATCACTTTACACAATTGTTGATCAACAAACTTCATTTGAAAACTAATGTTCTTAGTCTTTACCAATTCTTCAACGTCCCAAAATGGTAAACTTTTCAAGTCATTCAGATATCGGAAGTAGTAAACAACAAACTCTCTTTTTATTGCATAAACGTTCAGCTCCCTAATCCAACCCAGCTTAGAATGTCTCCACATGATTTATCTTTGTCGTGTGTAAAGAATGCCAATGGACGTTTGAACTCTCTCTCTTTTGTCATCTCTTTAAACCAAGACTTCTTAGCTTCAACTATCTCTTCCTTTGATAAACGTTTAGGAAAGCTTCCATCTTTAACAACTTCGTCGATCTTTCGTTTCAGCAAATCTAGATCAATTTCTTTCATTATCTCTTCACATGTAGAAAAACTATCAGTATCAGCACTAGAATACTTTTCAACTTCGTCGTCTGAAGCATCTTTAATAATAACTCAATCATAATCATAAGCTTCAGGCACTTTCTTGTAGATGTAACTGTTTGGCTCAAATGTGCTGATATTTACTAACTCTTCCTCAAAAACGAAATCAAATGAATCAGCATCAATTTCCAACATTTTGGCCAATTATTCCTTTGAATAATTATGCACGAATTCTCCTTCTTCAACATTATGTTCTAACATTAGCATCATCGGCTTACAGCTATCAGGAACATCTATAATAGGATTAGCTGTGAAGATTCATGACACTTCAGTATTAGTTGGCCCTGTCTGCTCCCCCTGAACTTGTTCATTCTCGACATTCATTTCATCGTTTAGTACAGAGTCATAATCAAATTTATCGTGTAACTTTGCAGACTCAATAGTCAGACCAAGCCCCCCTTGACCATCATTATCATCATCACCGTGATCAGAATCATCTTTATCGTCATTAGTAGGATCATCATCATCAGGATTTTCATCTTCCTAATCTTTAGCTGCATTCTCTACTTCTTGCTCTGTAACAGTAGCAGCTTTAACAGTTTCCACAAATTTTTCTAACTCTTGCTCAACAACAGGGGTTTCTTCAACGATAGGCTCTTCAGTTGACTTTGATCCTTCAACAACTATTGGATCAGAAGTACCTTCAATTACAACTTTCCCCTTTCCCTGCGTAGCTAATTCTTTCTCAGCTCTTTCTTTCTCTTCCTGTACTTCAATTCTGTTGTACACAGCGATGAAATCTATTCACAAGCTGTTAGTAAGAATACGTTCTAACATGTTGAATCTCTTGTTATTCTGGGCCTTTTCTGCTTCAAGTTCAACAATTATCTTTCTCAATCTTTCGGTCAGAACCAAGACTATCAACCACAGCTTTCATATAGTCACGATCATTCTCTAGAAATTTCACTCGGTTTTCCATTATTTCCTTCTCAGCTTCGTTTTGTTTGATCTTATCTTCAAGAGCTTTGATTCACCTTTCTAACTCTTCAGGCTTTGTTTCTTTAAACATATCAGCCAACTCTTCAGAAGTGATGTTTTCAGTAACATTATCTAGAATATCACCAAACACATCTTTAAAATCTCTAACATTCTGTGGCATTTGAATGTTTAGACTTTGGCGTCGTTCTCGGAGTAGTCTTTGGAGTAACCTGCGGTGAAATTTTCATTGGTGTAGATGTGCTCGTTTGAGCTATCACAGGTGGTTCTTGAATAGAAGCAGTTGATTTCTCTTGAATTGTTGCAGTTGGAGGTTCTTGAACTTCTAAAGTAAGTGGAGGTAGATCTTGCACTTGAGATGCTTGTGGTGGTGTAACAACTTTCTTTCTCTGGCTGATGTATCTCCTCTTAGGTAACTTTCTGCCTTTCGTACTTGAAGATCCAGTCGTTTTATTGCCATCACCAGCTTTTGCTTTTACACATTTTGATTTTTTCTTTGGCCTATCATCCTCAGATTCTTCCTCAACAGATGGCTCATACAATCCTTCACCATGTTTTTTAACCTCTCTTCCTCTAGTTCTTTTTCAATCTTATTCTGACGAATATCTACAGAATCTTCAGATGATTCATCGTCTTTGTCAGAGGTAGCAGAAATTACGTCATCATTATCACCTTCAGTGGTTTCCTTTTCAACTTCTTGACGTTCAACATTCACTACTGTACTAGAACCAGCAACATTTTTCAACTTTCTCAGGTTCACTATCAGGTTCGTCTATCAACATCGTTTCAACTTTCTTTGAAGCTCTTTTGCGTTTCTTTTTCTCAGGTTCTATCTTTATATACCATAGACTTCTTTTTCTTCGAAATCTTCTAGACATTTCGATTCATCCCTTTCATAACCACTTCAAGCTTTTCTCGATTTACCATAGGGTGGTGATACATAGTCGGTTGGAGTTGATTCCTGCCTTTGATAAGTCTTTAACTTCTTCAGAGTATCTTCATCCATATGATGTAAGTAAAACACATCATTTGGATCCTTCGCATCTTTGAACTTCTCATCAATTAGCATCTGAACAAATCGAGGGTAAAATAGAAACTTTTCATCGCCAGTATTCTTCGAAATATGCTCAAAAACAACGCGAGTATAATTGAACTTCTTGTTTAAGACCAGTGCAGTCGCCATACACATCATGTACTCCTGCATATCGTCTAATCCAGCTCTTCTATGACTGAATGCATGTATCAGTGGATGTAGAAAGAACTTGTAAGGTAGACCGAGACCGCCCTTCTTGAATGATGTTGTGTTCACGTATCCGTGGTATCCCATTCTATAAAAGCATCCTTTAACCATTCTTTTATGAAAACCTGTAGGATCTGATGCACTATCTTTGAACTCGAGAACTCTGCGTATATAAACTTCAGTAATAGTAATCTCTTTATCTTCATTTCCAACTTGAACAACAGATGTAATAACCTTGTCTGCTTCGTTGAACTTTGTTGAGTTCTAGAAGAAGTTAACGTGTGAACGATATACTATATGTTTATCCGTGATAGCCTTCATCACCGGCAAACGCCCCATAAACTCTAACACATCAGAGAATAGTTCAAGACCAGGAAAACTCTTCTTATCCAATGTTATACTTGTATTGTGAAACTTTGAATACTTCAGCTGCATAATTTGGTGCACACACAAACAAACAATACTTAGAAATATTTTGACATTTTAATTCGTAAAAGATCAACTTTGCACGAACTGGACTATCAACACATTTTAAATCAACAAATCACAACTTCGCACGAAGTGAGTCTTAATCAATTTTTCTTGTTTATCCAGAACTTTGTACGAAGTGGGACTCAATTATATTGACTAGTTCATGACCTAGTTCGCACGATCTAGATCTTCGTCCCCAAAACAATTTTTCTTGTTTATCCATTTAACCCTTCATTTTTAACAGTTTTGAAAATCCACTCAGTTGACCAAGTCCAAGTTAATGACCTTGGTTAACCGATTTGTCTACCGAGTCCAAGTAAATGCCCTTGGTTTGACCCGTTATGAACAAACTGAAGTTTAAAATAATATAAAGTTTCAAATTAATGAACTTTTAATCGTTTCGACTCATTCTTGTTTTTACAGATTAGCTCCCAACCCGTTGTCATCAGGACTCCGAGTATTTAGCACCTTTCCGAACTCCGAAGATCCGCTTTCCATCATTGGCTGTTGAAAACAAGATAGAAACAAAATCTTTTTGATTTTTCGAAAGTTTATGCTAAAACACTTCGAAAATCTTTTTGTGTTTAATCTGTATAATAGTAAATCTATGTATAAACATATTTACAGACATATTTTTATGAATTCGTGTCCAAGGATCATATCAGTTGTTTGAGACATATAACCAGTACTGTTGACTTTTTAATGACTTTAAGTTGTAAACAAATTTACCTAGATTTTTGATATGATTGTCCACTTAAACTTCGACACACTGAAAAATTAAGTTCGCTCGAACTTGACATCAAGTTCGCTCGAACTTGACTGAAAAATTCACAATTTTTCATCAAGTTCGCCCGAATTTGATTGATTTTTCACTGATTTAAGTCAAGTCCGCTCGAACTTGCTAATATTCTCTTCAAATTTAATCAAGTTCACCCGAACTTGATCAAAGTTTGCTGAAAACTTCTTACAAGTTCGCCCGAATTTGCTAAGTCTCTTGAAATTCCATACAAGTTCGCTCGAACTTGTATTCAGAGTGAAATTTTTATAAAATCTCAACAAGTTCGCCCGAACTTGTTAAGTAGTTGATTTTCATAAGTTGTGACAAGTTCGCCCGAACTTGTCCAATGTTTCTAAAAAAATGTCTCGGACATTATATATCGTTAGATTCGTATTGACGAGAGGAGTTTAAAGCTCTAATCTTGTAAAAACGATTTTCCGAAAAATTTTAAACGTTTTAGCGAACTGATACGCTAATATTGTTGATAAAGAAGTCAAATTTTACTAGAATTGTCTGTTTGCTAATCATTTTTCAAGTGTTTTTGAACAACAGATAAATTTGGAAAACAAAATGGGGTCCGTGAAGCCGCCAAAGTTGATGAGTATAGACTAGTATGAAAGCTGGAAAGAAAAATTCGCTAACTAGAAACGACCAAATTTCTTCTACCAGAATGTTCATGAGAAGAAGATGATCACCTTGTTACATTAATCGGTAAATGAAGATATTTTGATTCTACTACCAGAATTTGATACAGCACAGAAGTTATGGAATGCTCTACGTACTAAATATCTGGATAGTGCTGAGATGATTAAGAGCAAGAAGGTTCTAATCATGAAAAAATTTGATATCTTCACGATGCTGAAAGGTGAATCAATGAATCAAATGATAGAGCACTTCTGTCATTTGAAAATTCAGATGAGAAGACATGGACTTGATAAGACAGAAGAAGAGTATATTGACAAATTGGCCGATACTCTTCCAAAGGGTGAATGGACGACGTACCTAATTGTACTGAAGGAAAGTCCAAGTTGGAAATTTTTCAAGCTTTCCACTTTCATTGAAAAGTTAGAGAAATATGAAGTGGAATTGCTAAAGAAATCTGAACTTGTCGGTAATCAAAGGAATGATCAGGTGAAGAGAGAAGAGAATGTAGTGGTTAAAAACTGTGAAGCTCAACTATCAAGTACATCTACAAATGGATTTTCAAGTTCTAAACCAGTCCACCCAGTTTATGATGTAGATATCTATCGGGCAGATAATGCCAAACTCTTGAGTGAGATTGAGAGTTTGACATTAGAAAATAAAAAATTAAAAGAAAATGAAAAGAATTTTGAAAACAAAATAAAAATTTTAGAAAATGAAAAATTACAAATGGTAGTAGATATTCAAAATGAAATAAAAATGTTTAAAAATGAAAAAATATGTTTTTGAAAAATTAAATATAGAAAATCAAAAAGCAATAAATTCTTATATTGAGAAAATTGTTCAACTTGAAAAAGAAGTTGAGACTGCTAAAAGTAAAGCGGTTAATTCAGAAAAGTTATTGAAAGGTTTTATGACTTCCTCATTAAAGTTAGATCATATATGTCCAAAACCAATCAATGAAAATAAAAAAGAAATTTCAATAAGTGACAAGATCACAAATTATGACAAGGTCATAATCGAGAATTGTGATGATGATACCGATGATGAAAGTGCTAAAAAGGAGAAAAATGAAATCTTTTTAAAACTAAAAGAAAAATTTCAAGAAACTGTTCTACAATCTACTGAAAAAGGTGAATGCTCAACGCAAAAACCTTCTAAGCAAAATAAAGAACAAAAACAAAAGAAAAAAAAAGTTTTAAAAATTCCAAAAACTTTCAAAAGAAAAATAAAAGCTCATCGGTACGATCATCCAATCATTATAGAAACTCACAAAAATTTGCGAATAAGTGGTGCAGGTCGGACCGCAGTGCTTCAACGTCAAATCAAAGTTACAGGAGAAGAAGGAAAGATGGCTACCACACATCAAATCAATGTTATGATTTGAGTGTATTGTTAGATAGAAAAGATCGATATGAGAACAGGAAGTGTCATAAATGTGAAGTAACTGGACACATTGCTTGTAAATGTTTACAAATTAAATCTAAACCTGCTCATATTGATAACAAAAATTCTGGAGTATCAACTCAGGTTTGGAAACAATCTACAGAAACTACAAACAAAGTGAAACAAGTTATTACTAAGTTTTCAAATTTTGAAACTGGTGAATCCTCGAAAAGTAATGAACAAAAAGTTTCTACATTGTATTACAAGAAAGCTTTAATGAAAAATCAATCATGGTTGGTAAAAGAAAAAGAAGTGACACAATCACTGAAACTTGGAAGGTTAGAGGACTTTCCGAAACTTGAGAAAGTCCAAAATAAACCTGATTGTGTAAAGAAAATCAAAATTAAGGTTAAAGAAACAACGCCTAAGACTGCAAAAGCTTGGGTGTCACTATTCAACTAACTGTTTGAATTTTTGTGCAGGAACTTCTGAGAAAAGCAAATTACTCAGAATGGAGTTCCATGGCACATATTGAAGATGGGCCGGGTTATCATGTTATATATAAATGCCATTTTTACAAAACATGTTTCAACAATGTTTACTTTAAAATTTTGAAAAGTTTTGGAGAAAATTTTTCGAGAAACATGTTTTAATAATGTTTACTTGAAAATTTTACAATTTTTTTAAGAAAATTTGAAAAATTTCACAGAACCCTCACTGTTGAACAAGACAAAACTCATGTTCAGTAAATTGTTATAAACACAAAAGTGTCAAGGTTTTTGTCATCATGAGGGGGAGTGTGCTTAAAATATAAATTGTGAAGCAGTAATGGATGGAGAATTGAAGTGATTCTCATCAGTTGGTCAGTGTTTTTATAAATAAAAAATTCTAAAAATATGTTTTTGAATTTTAGAGGGAGAAAATGTTTTTCAGAAAATCCAAAAACATATTATATACGAAAGGTACAAAAACATTGAAAAAGACAAAAATAGTTTTGTGGATAAAAGGAAATGATAGTACATCAGTGGACTATCACAGTACGCTAAAGAATTGTAAAGTTTAAAAGTGATAAACAAGTCTTACTATGGATGTGTCGATAGGCTTTACACGTTCAGTAAATTGTTCCTAAGATATAAACTAAATTTTACAACTGCTTAAACTTGTGGCTTAACATCTCTCGAATATATGGACTTAGTACTCCGAAATTTTGTTTGAGAGATTTCCTGATTCTGAGATACGAGGTCTTTATAGATGATTGATATCTGGGATATTATACAAGTTCTTTTGATTTTGCGTAAGCAATGGCCTAGAACTTGTAGAATACTTTTGCACTAAACCCTAAAACTGCATCAAATTGAAAATATCGAAAGATACTACAATTGCAGTACAAAAGATTCTAGTTTTGGAACACTACTTATAAGACGAGACTTCATCTCTTTGTCTGTACGGTGGTACTAACCTGAGCTCTCAAGGCTTCGCACAACCCAGATACAGATATCAATTTTGCTATATTCACCTGTAAGATGAAATCTAGGGAATCTTGATGCGGGAGTATATTCTGAGATGGGAACCATAGTTAAGTAAAGTTTCTTAATTCTACATAATGTATATTGGAACAATTGAGAAATGTGTGGAAGTTTAAGTGGACTATTACATCGACAATCTAGGTAAACGAGTTTTAAGCTTAAAGTCTTAAAAGGTCAATGGTACTAGTGATATGTCTCAAAAACTGATATGATCCTTTAAGACAAACGCAACAAAAATATGTTTGTACATACTTAGTGTTTGATATCATTTCATAAAACAAAAAGATTATATTATCTTTTAGTTTCGGCCACCGATGATGAAAAGCTGATTTTCAAAATCTAAAGTTGCTGAACAAAATCTAAAAACTTTTGAAAACTTGATCTGAAAAGTTTAAAAGTTCATTAATTTGAAACTTACATTTGAATAAATGCGTCAGTTTAGTGTCAAAACGTTTAATCAAGATCATTAAGTTGAACTTGATACATAATTCAAGGTCATTAATTTGAACTTGAATAACTGAGAGGGTTTAAAACTGATGAGTAGATTAAAATTTGAAACGTTGGTGTTTATAAATTTCAAAGTTTGAATCTGAAATGTTTTATTTTAATGTTTGAGGAACTTTGAAACAAGAAGTTTATTTTAAAGGGGAGATGGATAAAACATGTTGACTAAAGATACCAGAAAGCTCAAAGCAAGGGGGAGCATGGTGATTAAAGTTTTATCAAGACAAGCTCGAGAAGAAAAGAGAAAAGGATTGTAGATGTTATAAAGATCATGGAAGTTAAAGTTATTCAAGAAATAAAGATCAAGAGAACATTAAAGCCTCAGGAACTTAATTGAAGAATGATGACTACGACAACATCCAAGGGGGAGTCTGTTGATGCATAGGTGTGTTACCTACGTCATCGTATAACGTCGAGTCTGTGTTTAGAAGCGAAAAGTATAGTTTATGTATGTAAAAGTGCAAGTTCGCCCGAACTTGTAATGTATATGAACAAGTTCGCCCGAACTTGTCCATGTCATATTCTGGGCGAACTTGTACTACTATATATAGGAGTCTTTGGTGTTCATTTGTAAGATTCAGAGATTTTGTCACAACAGAGGTGAAGCTCTTTCCAAGTGTTTCCAGGATTTGTAACGTTTATTAATCAATGAAACGGTGTTAAACAGTAAAGAACTTGTCGACACGGATTCCGCACGTTTACCTTAGGTTTGCCAAATTAGGACTAGAACGATCCATACAACGGCCTTTCAAAAAAGGCATTTAAGGATTCAGTTATACCCAACGAAACATACTTGCTGTGACATCCCATATTTTTTGTAAGTATATATGTGTATTCATAGATACTACCACCATTCGTGACATGTGTCTAACTTTCGACTATGCAAAATAAAATTTTGATAAGTTAAGGGATCAATGTTATCATTGTTTGCAAAGATTCAAGTTCCAGGAACTTATAGTGCAGACTCTGAAAATACGTGCATCACCGACCAAAATATCTACTTTTACGGTCTGTAAGGCCACATGCAACGCATTGTCTTGTTAACCCAGAAACCAAATCAGGTGCCAACTCCCCATAGAAGGTGGTCCAGATTAGGGATTAGAGTTTGTAGAGGAGCTATAGTAGCTTTTCAACATGGAATGGTATGCCGACGCGAATACCGACAAGATCTCACGTTGCCACAGCTCCAAGACGCGTGTTAAGACGCGCTCATCTTCTTTGTTTGATATATGGAGTGTCTCATCATCTAGTTCAGATGTTCACTTTCGAATTCAGATTTTAAAGTAATTACCTTTCATTTTCTTGATGTTCTTTGCAAAGAAACAATTCGGATGCTCTTATAATGGCAGTCTATAGACTCTTAGGATGGATGATTGATCTTGAGATGACATAGAACGATGGTTATAAATCGCTACGTCAATTAAATGTTAACATGGAATAATTAGCAAGTTACAAGGTTAACACATGTTATTGGTGTATTGTTCAGCTGAAATTTTGCTAAATATGAAATTTTGACATTTACGAGGGATCATTGATTACTGGGATGTAGATTTTGTGAAAATAGATTCAATAATCCCCATTTTCCTAAGAGTATAATATATTGTCTAGTAGTAGTTTGTAAACCTTGTAATCAAGAATTGGAAATTATGTAATGTCATGGGGTAATAGTGTAAAAGTGTGCCGTTTTTTTGCAAAAAAAGGTTTGATAATCATGACATACCATAAAATGATAGTGGATAGGTTTTGTTATAAGAGATTTGAAATTTATGAAGTAACATAGTGTGTTAGGGTATATATATACACACTAAGACAAACGGTTTAGTCATGGCTGACATGAGAAAGCAACTTATGGGTTTCTCGTGCTGAATTGGGTAACCATGGAGTCATGTTCTAAAACAATAACACTTTACTTGATAATTTAGAGGTGAACACGTCAACAAGTGCGCTGATCCATATCAACAAGGCGTGGCCATTGGTTGAACACGATATGGAATGTGATTACAAAACGTTCAAAACCGAACCTCACGTCAAATAAGGTTACAATAGTGTGTGGTTTGATTTGAGTCTAAGTAGTACAAGGTGACTTGCATCAAGAGTTAGTGGGGAGGCGAAAAATGTGAGTTCCAATGCCCTACTTTGTCACAATCGAGGCATGTGCGACAATGCAAGTTGGTTAAAAAAAGGTTTCCATACGTATTCCATGTTGCCCAGAATGATCTTTGATCACTAGAACGTAAATGATAAACTAAACTTTTATATTACTTGAATCGAAATAAAATGGAATGAAATTTATGAAGTAACATAGTGTGTTAGGGTATATATATACACACTAAGACAAACGGTTTAGTCATGGCTGACATGAGAAAGCAACTTATGGGTTTCTCGTGCTGAATTGGGTAACCATGGAGTCATGTTCTAAAACAATAACACTTTACTTGATAATTTAGAGGTGAACACGTCAACAAGTGCGCTGATCCATATCAACAAGGCGTGGCCATTGGTTGAACATGATATGGAATGTGATTACAAAACGTTCAAAACCGAACCTCACGTCAAATAAGGTTACAATAGTGTGTGGTTTGATTTGAGTCTAAGTAGTACAAGGTGACTTGCATCAAGAGTTAGTGGGGAGGCGAAAAAATGTGAGTTCCAATGCCCTACTTTGTCACAATCGAGGCATGTGCGACAATGCAAGTTGGTTAAAAAAAGGTTTCCATACGTATTCCATGTTGCCCAGAATGATCTTTGATCACTAGAACGTAAATGATAAACTAAACTTTTATATTACTTTAATCGAAATAAAATGGAATGAAATTTATGAAGTAACATAGTGTGTTAGGGTATATATATACACACTAAGACAAACGGTTTAGTCATGGCTGACATGAGAAAGCAACTTATGGGTTTCTCGTGCTGAATTGGGTAACCATGGAGTCATGTTCTAAAACAATAACACTTTACTTGATAATTTAGAGGTGAACACGTCAACAAGTGCGCTGATCCATATCAACAAGGCGTGGCCATTGGTTGAACATGATATGGAATGTGATTACAAAACGTTCAAAACCGAACCTCACGTCAAATAAGGTTACAATAGTGTGTGGTTTGATTTGAGTCTAAGTAGTACAAGGTGACTTGCATCAAGAGTTAGTGGGGAGGCGAAAAAATGTGAGTTCCAATGCCCTACTTTGTCACAATCGAGGCATGTGCGACAATGCAAGTTGGTTAAAAAAAGGTTTCCATACGTATTCCATGTTGCCCAGAATGATCTTTGATCACTAGAACGTAAATGATAAACTAAACTTTTATATTACTTTAATCGAAATAAAATGGAATGAAATTTATGAAGTAACATAGTGTGTTAGGGTATATATATACACACTAAGACAAACGGTTTAGTCATGGCTGACATGAGAAAGCAACTTATGGGTTTCTCGTGCTGAATTGGGTAACCATGGAGTCATGTTCTAAAACAATAACACTTTACTTGATAATTTAGAGGTGAACACGTCAACAAGTGCGCTGATCCATATCAACAAGGCGTGGCCATTGGTTGAACACGATATGGAATGTGATTACAAAACGTTCAAAACCGAACCTCACGTCAAATAAGGTTACAATAGTGTGTGGTTTGATTTGAGTCTAAGTAGTACAAGGTGACTTGCATCAAGAGTTAGTGGGGAGGCGAAAAAATGTGAGTTCCAATGCCCTACTTTGTCACAATCGAGGCATGTGCGACAATGCAAGTTGGTTAAAAAAAGGTTTCCATACGTATTCCATATTGCCCAGAATGATCTTTGATCACTAGAACGTAAATGATAAACTAAACTTTTATATTACTTGAATCGAAATAAAATGGAATGAATTTTACAAATGAAATCTATCCTTATTTATAGTTTCTAATGGATGCGAGTGAATAGACACATCTCTTCACAAATGGTTGTGTCTTGTAATCTTGTGGATGAGATTAAATTTGAAGAGTTGTGTCTTTTGATCAAAAGTCGTGTCCCCCTTGTTCTTCTTGTGGCTGCCGAAATCAAAAGGGTGCGACCCAAGGGGTTCCGCAACCCTTGGGGTGGTGGTTATCATCTTCTGGTTTGCAACCTTTAGTCCATGTACTTTGTAACTGCCATCTAAACTAACTTTAAACTATATACTAATAAACCCTTGTACTTTGGATGTGTAGAGATTAGTGATTTCATTCACCCCCTAATCTTGAACATCCTTGAGTTGTAGATCTGGAACTCTGAGCAGTTCTCGCATTGTAGCAAACTTGACCCTTGCTAGCGCCTTTGTTAGTATGTCTGTCCGTTGTAGTTCTCCACTGATGTGTTCCACATTGATATGCTGGTTCTCTACGCATTCACTTATGAAATGATATCGTGTATCAATGTGCTTGCTTCTTCCATCACTACAAGAAAAGTGATAATTAGATACTAAATTATTAGGGACTGATATATGAGTCTCCAATACATAATATTTGAGACTCATTTATTAGTCACTCTCACTCTGATAATATTAGGAACTGATTTCTATGCACTATATATTAGTTACTAAAAACATTCTCTAATATCTAAACACCTTATTTGAGACCGAATTTCAATCTCAAATATGTTTGCATGGTATTGTGTTTTGGAAGGATAATTATTGACTAATAAATTTTAGTCTCAAATATGTTCCCTCTATAATGAAATATGACACATATATGTTGGCTGTCTCCAACATAGATGGAACATAATAGGGACTAAATATAAGTTATTAATATTTTTAGGACAACCATAATTAGGGACTGGTATTTAGTTTTGAATACCTTTTTATAGGAAATGATTGGTGACTAATTTTCAGTGTCCAAATATGTTAAAACTTTCGAAAACTTACCAGGAACTGATATTTAGTCTCCAAAGTTTTATACAGACATAAGGTACAGTGACTGATAATTAGTCTCTAATAACCGATAAAATTATTGTATTTTAAAGAAAAAATTACAGACTCAAAATTAGTCCTCATAACATACTATATTGGGGACTAGTAATTAGATTAATAAAATAAGATTTTTTAATAAACAAGCCCAACGAGCTTCACTTATTAGGCTCCAACATAGTTAAGTTTGAGCTTGGCTCGGCTTGTTTACACCCTAGTCAATTCAGATCAACTGTTATAAAAGAACTAAAGACTGGAAATCACTCTCTTAACATACTTGTAAAAACCATATTGGACACTATTATTTAGTGCACAAAGCTTATTTGTAGATATAAGATCATGGATAACCTAAACACTATTTTCAAAAAAGCATATGCATTATACGTTTATCATAATACATAATACATTATATATCCAAATCTAGTCTAATTGAACATAAAATAAGTGCAAAGTTCATGAAAATACAAAAATTTTTTTTATAAGCATCCAAATCAACTGACTGCAACACATTAACAACTTTCACATGCCCAAGTAGCACAAGCCTCTTTAAAACATCATTGAGCCCAATCCAAATGAAAATCAAGTGTTGTAAAAGCCAACCTTGTCAGACTTTATTAAATACTACGTGTGATTCCTTCCTTGATAATTATACTTTTACCTCCAAAGATAATATTTATAGTAAATGATTAGATAATGTGAAACAACTATACTATTATATATATATATATATATATATATATATATATATATATATATATATATGTGAAATTTAAATAATCAAAATTCTTACAAAATTTATAGAATGAACATTATCAATCATCATTGTCTGACTCAACATTTTCAATTTTATTACTGGGTTTATGAGCGTCTGACTCATCCAAACTTGACTCTGAACCAAAATCTTGCATGCTATGTTCAGAATCATCTATCTCATCAGTAATAAAACCATCTATAGTGCCATCAGAATGATGTTGAACATCAACAGTTTCAATAATTTCATCTTCAACATCTTCACGATGAAGGTTGATATCTTCTAACATATCTTCTACTTTCTGATTTTCTGGAATATCCCACAAGTGCCTATGGGCAATTCTTTCAATGATTTTCCATTGTGAATTTGGTTTAACTATATCATTTATGTAAAACACTTGTTTAGCCTGGCTCGCTAAAATGAAAGGATCATCCTTCTAAGCATGTCATGGCGTGGATTCTTATGAAATGAGGTTCAAATATCACGTGCTTTCTTCGACGATCAGTATCAAACCATGTTCATTTGAATAAAATAATACGATAACCTCTTATGAATGACAACTCAATAACTTCATCAAGGTATCCATAATAATCGTCTTCGATATCATTATGAAAGCCTGGTACCGTAACTCCATTTGTTTTTTTCTAAAGGCATCGGTTGACTTAACTAAAAAAATTGCTCTGTTCACTATGTATCCCCTTTGTGTCGAAGCACCATTATCATGAAGGCAAGACATTGCATATAACTCGTCATTAATTTGAGATGGATTTAGCACATACATCATTCAAATCTGTTCTCAATTATTGACATAACAATCATGTTATTAGAATGTATTACAATATCACAAAGTAAAGTAAGTAAAATAGAGTGTGATTGTTACCCATGCTACAAACCAATACAGGAATCTAGACTGTTGCATCTCCGAAAAATTTGATGATTTCGGATGTTGATTTTGTAAAAGTTGTAAGTGTTCCCTGTCACGTGTAGATAAACTATAAATTTACTAACATGTGACACTTATTACTAATTTACAACCAAATATAAAAAAAAACATACTCTAAGTACGATTGAACCTCTTGATAATTGTTGAAGATAAACCATATTGCTTTTCTCATAAGATTAGTAGGAAGCATATGAACTTCTTTCTTCCTAATACCTCGACCATTCAATCTAAAAATATCTAATGTATAGCTTCGAGCATCACTAGAGGTTTTGTCAACATTTCTATCACGTTTATCAAACTTTGATTCATCACCTCCTAAATAGTGTGAACATAATGGTATAGCTTCTTTAACAACATAACCTTTTGCTATCGAGCCTTGGGGTTTAGCTTTTTCAAACATATTTCTTTCAATGGCCAAGGTATCTTTCAATCGGATACATCCACCTTAATTGCACAGGTCCTCTCAAAATTGCCTCTTGAGGAAGATGCGCACACACGTGCGTCATAAAAATGACGGGGGAAATATATGTTCAAGCTTGCACAGAATCTTGATATGCCTTTTTGTAACGCTCCAACTCTATGACGTGTAATGACTTTAGTAAGTTTCTTGAAAAACTGAGACAACTCCACTAACGCATCATGAATTTGTTTTATCATAAAGGGATGAATTGAAATATGAATTATTGTAGTATCCGAGACTAATTTTTTAGTATTGAAGAAATGCATCGGGGACTGAAATGACGTGGTACCGGGAGGTAAATTTAGGGCTGAACTTTTATGTATCTGAGACTGACTATTAGTCCTGTTTGGTGTTGTATAATAGGGACTGATTCTTAGTTGTTAAAACTAGTATCTAGTACTAGGTATACGGGGCTGGCTCGGGACTGATTCTTACGCATCAGATACTGATTTTCCCCAAAAGTCATTTTATTGTAGTGCATGACAGACTTGCTTTATCATGAGTGCTATTGCAGAAACATTATCCAGCCTTAGGGCCTGTTTGGTATGAGGTAATGGAATGGACGAAGGAATGAAATGGACGAGGTAATGGAATAGACAACGGAATCAAATGAATCATTCCATTCCATTGTGTTGTTTGGTTACTAATATGTGAATAAAATAAATTCTTACTTTGTACAATTTGATAAACAAAAACAGATGAAGTAATGAAACACAATTGTATTAAAAACCACAAAATTATAATTGTCTCAATAATAATAATAATAAATAATAATAATAATAATGATAATAATATAAATAATAATAATGATGCTGATAACAATAATATAAATAATAATAATAACAATAATATTAATGGTAAAAACAATAAAAATAAAAGTTTTGATATATATTAATAGTATTATTATAAATATAAATATAAATTAATAATAATAATAATAATAAGAATAATAATAATAATAAGAATAATAATAATAATAATAATAATAATAATAATAATAATAATAATAATAATAATAATAATAATAATAATATATTTCTTTCCATTCTTTAAGGAATGAAAACAAACACCCATTTACCAAAGAATGGGAATTGTCATATTTGGAAGGAGTTACATTCCTTTGGAATGCCCCATTCCATTACTACATGGTAACCAAACATACTTCTTTTCATTCCATCAGAATGATTCATTCCATTCCACCTTCTATTCCTTCATACCAAACGCTACCTTAGTGTTATTTTCTCATCCTTCCAACCTGTAAGTTCACTTAATAGTCTTTTAATACATAGTGCTTGGCATGCTGCTGCAGTGGCTGCCATGAATTCTGATTCACATGATGATAGTGCCATTGTCTGTTGCTTCTGTGTACAGAAGGTTATAGGTGATTCTCCAAAGTAGAATACCAGACCAGTTGTACCTTTCCCTTGGTCTGTGTTAACTCCATAACTGTTATCACGATAACATGTGATCTTACATCCTCCTTGCTTGTTGTGTATGATTCCATGCTCCTCCGTTCCTTTAATATAATGTAGTACTTTCTTCATTTCTGTGACAATTGTGAAAAATCCCGGAAAACTTTGATTGGTACAAGTCCGTGGTAACCGGACGTGATATGTATATCATGATATTGTTGTGATTATGTATGTTGATACGAATTCTGGAAAATGTTACACCGACTATAATAGGAGTATATGCCAAGTAATTACCAAAAACATTACATTGACGCTATGCTTCACTTACATGGCAAGACAAAGTCGAGAATGGATTGACGACTCTGTCAATACATATTGGTTAACATGACATTATTAAGGACCAATGAGGTGAGGTTGGTGTCCTTAGCCTTTAACAACGTGTTAAATGGGGACTTGACGTTTAACAGCGCATTAAACATTTGACGATGATTATTAGGCCAACGGTAGGGCTATTTATGATTCTGCGTTCACGAAACATCTTGGTTATGTGCCATAGACTATGACATAAGATTAGAAACAAATCAGAGCTTGGGCACGCAAAACGAGGCAGCCGCGGTTAGGGAAATGCCTTTGCGTTAGGAGCACCAAAAGACAAACCAAATATGCAAGGAACGGTCAATCAAGGCTAAAAACATTTAAACTACCATAATACGTGGCCATTATGATTAAAATGTAACCGTGTTCGGATTTCGAGACGGTTATGCTCGTTTTTAAAACCGAGTCTTTTGACACTAAGAACGTGAAAAACGGAGCCCGTTTCGCAAATCGAAGACGCGTCTGAGACCCGAAAACGAACCTAAACGCGCCACCGAAGATAAACATCATCTTTTAACACAAAAAGACGAAGCACGACAAAGCGCGGGTGGGGTCGGGGCACCCACCTATGCCCTCCCCCCCTTTTTATATATAATGTATTTTTTTTCTTCTTTTCTTCTCATTTTTTTCTTGAATTTCCTTCATCTTCCCTCAAGAATTCTGCACATCTTCTTCATGTTCATGGCTGATAATCTTCAATACTCAACCAAATCAAAGGTATTTTGCAAGATGTAATCGATTTTGATTATGATTTCTTGATTAACATGATTTATAAGTTAAAAACCCTTTTAATCCATGATTTTGGAGGGTTTAAACAAGTTTCTTGACTGAATAAAAGCACCTTGTGAATTCCCTAGTGTTAGATGAGAGCCAAGATCTCAAAACTTTGGATTTTGATATCCTAATCAACCCCTAATCGACCAAGATTAACAAAGTTATTAACCGAAAAACTATGAAACAAGGCTTGATTGACATGAGTTATAACATATTCGGATTGTACTTGATGTCTAGGTACTGAATATGGCTCACACATGTAACGCCTCGCATTTACTAAACTTTCTATTTATAGCAAGCTCGTGTTGTAATTCTATTTTCGGAAATCGTTGTATTCGTAATCTTCATTTCGTTGTAAACGTTGTAATCAAGACTTGAATCATAATGGAATTATACATTTTGTCCCTATACTTGTTACATGTTCATACGATACTTACACATGATACACATACTCGAATGCATGATACATTTGATAATACTCGACATTCTTACATGATGCATACTTTATACACAATGTGAATACTCGATCGTGATCATCCAATGCATACATATACTTAGTGGCATGATAGTTATACATAAAATTCCTTATTATTTCATAAAATACCTTATAATATCATAAAAACCCATAACCTAGCCCCAAAATAACAAAAATCAAACTTGTAACCCGGCCAAGTTCCTTACGGTCCGAAAGGAGACCTTGGGCGCGACAACAGGTTTGAAACTCCGCAGTTTGCACGAATCGCACACTCAAAACCTCACCCAATCACCTCCAATGCACCCTTTAATCACCTCTAAGCTAACCCTAATCATCCCTCTATAAAATCCAAGTGTTCTCCACACATTTTCCACTTTCACAACTCCTTAATCTCTCTAAAATCACCTCAATAACTTGCTCATTTCTTAACCAAAACTCCTCATTCTTCTTCCTACTTGCTTGGATAATCTTTGGGTTGAATTAGGGTTCTCCATGGAGAATCCAGACCTGGAAATGCCCCGAAATTGTCCATAAACTTTCTGTTTGTATCAAAACTTTTCAAGACTTGTTTATGTTCATCCAACTTGAGTTAATCTCATCTCAAACCTATGTCCTAATGCTTACAACACTTCTTGTGGTTGGTTAGGCTTAAAAACAAGGTTGAGACATTCAAAGAAGAGGATTTATCCTCACAATAATTTTTTTTTCATAGAGCTTCAAGCTCACAAGTGGTGCAAGTTCATAACTTGTTCATGTGTGTCCACCATGGTTAGCATTGGCTATCCTAAACTTTGAGACCACACATAACTTGAAGTTTCCATCATTATCTCAAGTAGTTTAATAGTTCTACAGTGTCACAACCCCGATAAGCCATTGACGTGTGTGCTTGTGTGCTCTCGGGGTTGTATTCACTTGGCTACTTGATATCATGGTAACACACTCTACATTCTTGTCATTTACATTCTTGTTCATATTATTATTATTTTTAATCTTGTTATAAGACCCTCCTATTTACCTATGGTAACTTGTGTAGTGGTGAACATCATACGAGGTTCCAAAGTGGATAGTTAATCCTCCCACCTCCTACTTGACTTACATGACACTAAGAGGTACCTAAGTGGATGGTTCATCCTCCCACCTCCTACATGATTATATGACCTTATATATATATATACATATGGACTATAACATAATCCTTAAAACCGAACCCTTGATAATGACTAAATAAGCATCTATCAAGTTATTAAGTTATTCACTATGTGTGTAGTTCCTTGTCAACGATTCTTATATGTCTTGAACCTATGAAATCACACCTAATCCTTATGGATTATTACAAATGTCAAGGACAAGTGCTAATACCATAGTGACTATTTTCATAATACGTACTTTATCACATTTCATATCCTAAATTCGAATGCTCCGTCCTTATCCCAAAATACTCATACGCCTTTGTCTTCCTCATGTAGGATAACTAGGCGTTCACTCCATCGAAATCACTACTCCCACGGACTTGTCAAGTAGAAGACTTAGCAAAACCATGAGTACACTCGACCAACTCACCGTTTTTAAATCACTTTTGGGTTGTAATATGTTTACCTGTCAAAATACACATATCACAAACTCATGCTTTACATGCTCAATCATTATACATGAATACTTGTTATGCCTAGATACATGCTCGTTTATACATGCTTGATCATTAACCTAGCTGGACCAACTTATCATATATAGCGCTATAGGAGTAGCACGCCGCCCGTCGAGGTTATGTTAAGATATTCATTCTCATTTTAGTCTTGTTGCTTTTGTGACAAGGGAAGCTCGATCTCGTTAAAACTTTTGTGGAAACTCGGGGTTTGATCTAGTATTGCATGATTAGTATGAACTTTGCTTACAATTACCATGTGGATTCAAGTTACATTTTTTACTTATGCTATGTATCACCAAAATTGTGTACTCGCCTTTGCTTTTGCATTGAACTCGTATTTTTAACATGTTACACATTTAGACGTTAGGCTAAAATGTTGTATTATTTTGTAGTTATGCTTATGTTGTACTCGTCTTTAAATTTCCAATTGTTGTAATTGACTTAATGATGTAATTTGACAATGTTATCGTTGAATGAATGAAATACGGGTTTTGTTTAAATATTGTCACTAATAGCGTTATGAAGTCTCTTGCAATCTCGTTTACGTCTCACTCTGATGTTTCCGCCATCGGTTGGGGTGTGACAGATTGGTATCAGAGCCATAACTATAGGGAATTAGGTAGAATTGCCATGTTCGACCTAGTCTATAGTTTAAGTATCCATTTTTGACCATTCTTATATCATGCTTAATACTTTATTCTTCCTCATTGCTTCTTCCTTATCTCTTGGTCTTAAAATTTACATAATGTCTTTCCTAAGAAATTTTACACAATACACTTGAAGACTTGAAGACACTCACGATGCAAACGAGGCAATTTACACCAAGATAGGTCTAATGACTTACAATTTTTGGTGAAATCCCTCATTCCGCGTATTCGATTTTTCACGAAGTTATACCATCAAGTTAGGAGTGATATCCACATCTTGATGGAAACTTCCATTTCATGCTCTAGTGGACCTTACAAACGAGTTGGAATATGCTCTTCGTTAGTAAGAAACAACCACACTTAGGTTATGAAATCTTCAAGTTAGCGGTGAAACCCGCACCTTGTCGATTAAGTCCCATTCCTTGATTTTCGCTCTCACCAAAGTTTCGATTTTCTAATCGATTAGAGACGTGTAGTAACTGGAAGGGTAAAATACCGTTAGTCTCTTCTCGATGAAAGTATTTTACCTATAGGCCAAAGCATGTTTCTCTAATTAGAAAGGATCTTCGATTCACTTTGGAATTGTCGACGTTTCTCTTCCTGAAACAATCCCATGTTTTATGAGCCAATTCTTTTATGTTATCTCAATGTATATGAGATTTGATACTTGTTACCTTATTCGTTTCAAACCATTACACGTTTCGCACGTTTATCGCAATCAAGAACAATACTAATCCTCGTGAACACACTAAATTTATACTCCTTATTCGCATTTATACGTGATTATACATGCCATACTTGATACCCATGCAATCTTATGTGAACCATGCTTGAACCTTATACATGCTTATCCTTGCACACCTTATTTTTTCCATATTATGATCAAGTATCATCCCTTTTCTTCTATGTTGAACCCTAGATGAATTCTCCTAACTCATCCAAGAAATCCAAGAGGTCCAACAAGGGTTCCAACAACAACAACAACAACAATGAGGACTCCATCTCCAAGCAAGAGCTCATCGGTCTTGTTACCGAGCAAATGGCCGATCAAATGCCCGTGTCATCCCTGATATCGTTAGCCAGCTTCAAACCATCAACACCGAAATCGCCAAATCTTCTTCCGACTCTAAAACCGACAACCCCAAAGCGTCCATCCACTTCAAGCATTTCATGGCTTGTAAACTGGTAGAATTCACTGGCATGGACGGTGTCATCGCCATGATCAATTGGTTTGACGCGATGGAGCTCACCTTTCTTCAGGGCGGGTGCCCTGATGAACTTCGAACCCTCAACGCTACCGGGGTCTTTCACCAGAGGGCCCTCGAGTGGTGGACTACGGAACGTAACAAGCGTGGCAACGAAGCAGCCCATGCTCTCACTTGGGAAAAGCTTAAGCAGCTCAGGAGATATCAGTTTTGTCCTCCCTACGAGACCCAGAAGCTCGAAAACGAATACTGGAACCTCACCCAGTAGAGGAATGATGCTGAAGGATTGATCGCTCGCTTCAAACAACTGAGTATCGTCTGTCCTAGATAGGTGGATACGGTTCCCAAAGCTATAGCTAAGCTTATTTGTTCGCTTTCGCCGGTGATCACGAATCACACAGCCGCCACAAACCTAGAACCCTCGAAGAAGCCTATAGCATAACCATCCAGCTTAACCACAATTGCATCCTTCAGGGAGCCTACGACAAGGTTCCTATGAAGCATGCGCACCAAGCCACCGCCAATGCCACCACCACTACTGAGTCACCTCCCCCTCAAACCAAAAAGAACAACCTCAAGAACAAGAAGCGGAAGGCTTCTGTTCAAAACAACGTGATTGTCACTCCGCCTATCCCTACACCCCTAAATGCCATCTCCTCCACCCAAAACAACGATCCACCCAAACAAAACTACACCAGCACTTGGCCTAAGTGTGATCGTTTCACCTATCATCATCTCCCTAATACCCCATGTCGGAAATGCGCCAACTGTAACAGGATGGGGCATTTCACTAGCCATTGTCGCCAAACCCAAAGCAACCAAGCCATTGTCCCTAACCCTAACCCAAACCAAACTCAACCCCAGCACAAGAATGCTCCTGTACGAGCCTGTTACAAATGTGGCGATCCCAACCATCTCACCAATGTCTGTCCTCTTCTCAACCAGCAGCACCAGCATCAGCAGCAGCAGCCTGAGCCTGCAAAGGGGCGAGCTTTCATGCTTACCTCCGCTCAATCCCAGAGCTCTAATGACGTCATTACTGGTACGTTCCTTGTGAACCATATTTATGCTACATATCTATTTGATACTGGCACCGATAGGAGTTTTGTATCGCTGGAATTTGAACCTTTGCTTAAGTGCGAACGAACTAAAATGCCTAATCGTTTCGCTGTCGAAGGTGCAAATGGTAAAACCATCTCCGTTGATTCTGTTCTTTCTGGTTGCTCTTTGATTCTTAATGATCATCCGTTCTTTGATCTCATCCCCATGCAAATGGGTAGTTTCGACATCATAGTAGGCATGGATTGGCTCATGCGAGTTCGTGCCGAAGTGGTTTATTCCGAAAAGTTTATTCGCCTCCCTCTTCCTCAAGGTGATTCTCTACACGTCTATGGCGAGAAACCTTCTAAAGGTCTCAAGCTTATGTCATGCATCAAAGCGAACAAGTACTTGCGTAAGGAGTACTTTCCCTTTCTCGCCCATGTTGTGGAAAAGAAAGACAAGGGTCCGAGCATAAGTGATGTTCCTGTCGTTTGTGAGTTTCCTTCCGTTTTTCCCGAGGATCTTCCTGGTCCTCCGCCTCCTCGAGCTGTCGATTTCTGTATTGATCTTATCCCTGGCGCAACTCCTGTTGCGAAGGCTCCCTATCGTTTAGCACCCTCGGAGATGCAAGAGCTATCAAGCCAACTTCAAAAGCTTCTTGATAAAGGCTTTATACGCCCTAGTACTTCCCCGTGGGGCGCTCCCGTGTTGTTCGTCAAGAAGAAAGATGGGACTTTTCGGATGTGTATTGACTATCATGAACTCAATAAGCTTACAGTCAAGAACCGATACCCCCTTCCTCGTATCGATGATCTCTTCGATCAATTGCAAGGTGCGAAGTGCTTTTCAAAGATCGATCTCCGTTCTGGTTATCACCAACTTCGGGTTTCTAAAGAAGATGTCCCCAAAACCGCTTTCCGCACACGTTATAGACACAATGAGTTTGTGGTCATGCCTTTTGGTATGACCAACGCACCTGCAGTGTTTGTGGATCTCATGAACCGCGTGTGTAAACCTTTTCTCGATAATTTTGTCATTGTATTCATCGACGATATCCTAATCTACTCCAAAACGAATGAAGAGCACGAACGACATTTTCGTCTCATTCTTTAGCTTTTGCAAACCGAACGTCTTTATCCCAAATTCTCCAAGTGTGAATTTGGCTAAAAGAGGTTCAATTCTTAGGTCACACTGTCAATGAACTCGGTATACACGTTGACCCTGCGAAGATGGAAGCTGTGAAGAATTGGATTGCACCTAAGTCACCCTCTGAAATTCGTTCATTCCTTGGCCTAGCTGGGTATTATCGTCGTTTCATCTCGAATTTCTCCAAGATTGCCGTTCCTTTGACTTCCCTGACTAAAAAAGATAAACCTTTTTTTGGGTCCCGAACAAAGACATGCTTTGTAATGCTACTATCCTCACTCTTCCCGATGGGAACGACGATTTCTCCGTGTTTTGCGATGCCTCTAACCAGGGTCTCGGTTGCGCTCTCATGCAACGGGACAAGGTAATCGCTTACACGTCGAGACAACTCAAAATTCATGAGAAAAACTATACGACTCATGACCGTGAACTTGGTGCAGTTGTTTTTGCATTAAAGATTTGGCGACACTACCTTTATGGTACAAAGTGTACGGTCTTCACCAATCATAAGAGCCTCCAACATATCTTTGATCAAAAGGAACTCAACATGCGTCAACGTTGTTGGGTAGAATTGTTAAACGACTACGACTATGATATTCGCTACCACCCTGGCAAAGCGAATGTCGTGGCTGATGCACTTAGTCGTAAAACTCCTGTTAAGAGTGTTCGTTGCTACCAAATTGTGGGAAAACTTAACGTGTTGATTCGACAAGCACAGTTTACCGTCATTAACGAGGGTAACCTCGATAGTGAATTGAATTGTGGAGTCGAAAACCCACTCGAAGCTAAACCTGATGGTATTCTTTACTACCATGGTCGTATTTGGATTCCCGATCGTCTCAATCTTCGGACTACTTTGATAAATGAAGCCCACAAATCTCGTTACTCCGTTCATCCTGGAGAAAGATGTACCATGATTTGCGTGCATCCTATTGGTGGCCTGGAATGAAACGCAATATCACTCTTTACGTATCCAAATGTATTACATGTTCCAAGGTCAAGCAGAACATCAACGTCCCTCTAGTTTGCTCGAACAACCAGAAATTCCTGTCTGGAAATGGGAGAGCATAGCCATGGATTTCATCACGAAATTGCCTCGTACTTCGTCTAGTCATGACAGCATTTGGGTCATCATCGACCGATTGACCAAATCCGCGCACTTCCTCGCCATTCGTGAAGATTACAAAGTCGAGAAATTGGCTAGTATCTACACGGATGAATTCATTAGTCGCCATGGTACTCCTCTTGATATTATCTCTGATGGCGATGCTCGTTTCACCTCTCGCCTTTGGCAAACTTTCCAATCCACCCTTGGCACTCAACTTAATCTTAGCACCGCTTTTCATCCTCAGTCTGATGGTCAAACCGAGCGTACTATCTAAACCTTGGAGGATATGCTTCGGTCATGCGTAATCGATTTTGGCGGCAATTGGAATTCGCACTTACCCTTGGTTGAATTCTCGTAAAACAATAGTTATCATGCTAGTATTCAAATCGCTCCATTTGAAGCATTGTATGGTCGTAAGTGTCGTTCGCCTATTTGTTGGCACGAGATGGGAGACGCACAAATCACCGGTCTCGAGTTTATACAAGAGACAACGGACAAGATCTTACAGACTCGTGATAATCTCCTCAAAGCACACAGTCGACAAAAGATCTACGCTGACAAAAGACACAAGCCCTTGGAATTTAATACAGGTGATCATGTACTTCTCAAGATATTCCCTTGGAAAGGCGTTGTCCGTTTTGGTAAGAAAGGCAAACTCGCTCCTCGCTACGTGGATCCTTTCAAAATCTTGGAAAGGATTGGCAAGGTAGCATATCGACTGGACCTACCTCAAGCGCTCAAAAATGTTCATCCTGTGTTTCATGTTTCAAATCTCAAGAAATGTCTAGCCGAAGAAGGACTTCAAGTTCCACTCGAAGATCTTCAAATCAATGTGGAAAAACCGGTCGAAATCAGGGACGAGGAGTCAAGCAGCAACGGCGCAGTCGGATCCCTATCGTAAAAGTTCGTTGGGAAGGGAAACATGGCGCCGAGTTTACTTGGGAACTCGAGAGTGATACGAAGACTAAGTATCCGCACCTCTTCGTTGCATCTTCCTAAATTTCGGGACGAAATTTCCTAAAGGAGGGGAGACTGTAACGCCTCGCGTTTACTAAACATTCTATTTATAGCAAGCTCGTGTTGTAATTCTATTTTTGGAAATCATTGTATTCGTAATCTTCATTTCGTTGTAAACGTTGTAATCGAGAGTTGAATCATAATGGAATTATACATTTTGTCCCTATACTTGTTATACATGTTCATACGATACTTACACATGATACACATACTCGAATGCATGATACATTTGATAATACTCAAAATTCATACATGATGCATACTTTATACACAATGTGAATACTCGCTCTCGATCATCCAATGCATACATATACTTAGTGGCATGATAGTTATACATACAATGCCTTATTAGTTCATCAAATACCTTAGAATATCATAAAAAACCCGTAACCTAGCCCCAAAATAACAAAACTCAAACTTGTAACCCGGCCAAGGTCCTTACTGTGACATCCCGGCTTTTCAGGTATCTTAAACGCGCTACTTTATGGTTATTTACTCCTACGCTGATTTAATTCGGAGAATTAAATTACACGCTCGCAATAACTACGCTAACTTTGTGAATCTATAGGGTGAATTACGTTCTATGTGTTATTAGACGGGTTGTATCTGAATTACGTGCTATGTGTTATTAGACGTTTGTGAATCTATTGTGTCTCACTCCAAATACGAGATTTAATATTTTATAAACTCCATGTCACGGATAATATTTCAGTAAATTCTATTTATAAACCGAACCAAGCCTGTGAAACGTTTCGACTTCGCTACCAAGCAAACCCAACCTGCCACCCACACCCACTTGCGACCCACACCTCCTTGCGGCCCAAGGAAATAACCCAAACTTAAGGCCCAAGGCACTAACCCAACCCCCCCTTTTATGTTTACATGCATGTTGTGGGTAGCTTTCAAAAAAAAAAAAAACCCTAATACCCTAGTGAGGTCGACGGCAGCCCCCCCCCTCACGGTCGCGCAAACTACACCTCTCGGATCGATTCCAAGCTTGTCCCGGTTCACTAATCATCATCGTTTCAAGGTTAGGGTTTAATTGCATTGCGATTCATACTAGGTTTTGTGTAATCTTGATCATGATTATGTGCTTGTATGATTATTAGTATGAAAAAGTGTTCTGGTGTATGATTAGTTCGGATGAATATGCGAATCTTTGCGGTTGTGATGATATGTTGAATATTAAAATCGTAGGCTGCGTTTTATCGATAAAGATCATGATATATATTTAGGATTTGCATGAATATTGATATATATGATGATATTTGACAAATTAACCTGCTGTTAATCAATACAACTAAGCGTCATGATCGTTTAAACATGTTCTAATGCGATAAAGTCGAAAACAGTAAGCTGATTGACATTTACAGCCAACTTCAGTTGGCTGTAACCTGATCATTATTTATCGAAAAGGGGATTTTCTGAAGCCTAAAACATGTATTTTTGAAAAACGCTTCAAATGCCGCCGGATTCACATTTTTCTGAGGTCGCTTGCTACTTTTAAATGGTCATTTAGTGCAGCAGCTGAAGCTTCGTAAATTCTGCAGAATTTGCAGGTTGTTTAACGAGTCGGATCTCATAGTCTGTATGTGGTTAGGTCACGAAATTTGTACAGTAGCTGAAGACGGTAATTTCTGAAAATCTCCCACTGGAATTTTGTTAATTGGATGAACGATGATTTTTGAATAATTTTTCTCGTGGACTGCAGTCAGAAAGCGACGAATCTGACTGCAGGCTAGTATATAAATGTTTAGAAATAATTGGTAAAGATTTAGGATTTGAAACTTTTACACAAAATTCTACAGTCTAATTGACACTTCTGTAAAAAAATTGGTATTTTTGGAACGTTGGAACTATTTTATAAAAATCCTCGAAAACAGCCCAGTTATGAGCGTACAAGCTGAAACATGATAACTTGCGTTTGTGTGCACCTAAGTGTTGTATGAGTTAATATGTGTTTATGACAAGTTGGTTTGATCATTATTTTGTATGATGATACTTTGCATGCATGATTATGGTTTTGAATTGCTTATTACGTGTGCCGTACTGTGTGTTAGTTATGCGTAGGGTTTTGTGTCAGTGTGTTCACACACTAACTTTAAATCGGTTGACATGTTAGGACGCGATTAGTGGTTCCATCATTTGCTTCTTTTGCGTTATTCTAACCGAGCAATTTAAGGTGAGTTCACGGCCCATATTTTATCCGGTTTTGAACAACAGGGGGAGAAACATGTATACGCTCTACAACTCAATCTTTTTACGTTATGCGAAATTAACGTCGTTAACTATTCGGTAACTAAGTTAATGTTAATATACGTTATGGTCACTAAGTAGCTTTATCACGGAAGTCCTCAACCAACTCTCGGATCGTTAGTATTGGGTTAGATAGCGGGGAAATTATAGTAGTACTACTGGGCCCGACAAGCCCCACCCGAGCTAGTCGCGCTAGCCGACCGGGAATGGTCAACGGGTGATTAATTTGGCCTAACTTTCGCCATGGTCAGTGATAGACCTGGCAACACTGAGGCAACAACAGTCAGCTTCGATCACGAACTCTTATGTGACGTAACTTTAGGCTCACTACCTACATGTTAACATTGAACTTATTTACGAACCAACATTATTATTCCAGGTTAGGAATAATGGAACTATGTCATTATCCTGGGTTAGGGATGACGGGGAAAAACAATCTTTTAAACCGAACTTGTGAACTTATAAAACCTGTGAACTCACTCTTCTTTAATGTTGACACTTGTTTCTTTGCATGTTTCTCAGGACGCTAGGAGCGCTAGGTGCACTCACTTACATTTGATCAAGACATTTTTATCGAGTCTTTACTTACGAATAATTTTTGAAATTTTGGTTTTGCCGTTTATGTTGGCGTCCGTTACTTTACTTTAATGCTCCCGCTAAACTTTGAAACTATGATATTTTGAAAATGACTATTAATGGTTACAACAAATGTTTTTGGAAAACGTTTAAATAAATCATATAGAGTCGTTCGATATTGCTAGTGTCTGAGATTCTGGTTTGATCACACGCCTCGCGGTAATACTCCGCAAGTGGAAATTGAGTGTGTGACAGATTGGTATCAGAGCCTCTAGCTATAGAGAACCAGGTTTGCATTAAAAGTAGACCTAAACTATAGCTGTTACACGACACTAGACTTAGTTGGCACCGAACTGGGATATCTTGTTATGTGTTATACTACAATTGTTCTATGTGAGATAGATATGTATATTGTCATATACGCAGCTCGTAACTAACTACACCAACCCAGCAGGCTATGTCATCATCATCATCATCATCCGACAGATCTCGACAATTAAGGGCGCCGGGGAAGGCACCCATGGTCGAACCCTCACCACCTTGTGGCATGGAGACACGCTCAGCTGCTAGGAAAAGACTCGCTCTAGGAGGGGAGTCGTCCTCTCGTCCGACCACCGCTATAGCGGTCGAACCGGTCAACTCTTCAGGGGTGGGGGACGATCTACTTAGGGATGTGTTAAGGAAACAACAGGAACAGCTGAAGAGAATGCAGGAGACTATCGAAGCACAGGGATGGCTGATACGTCAGCTGACTGGTAAAACTGGAGAGCTCGAGGAAGAGCAATATGAGAATAAGAGAGTTCGAAACATTTTAGCTAAGGACCTTCGTGCTGAGCGGCTGAGGGCTGACTGGCTCAAAGACAGAGTTCTTGAGTCCAGTTGGAGGGTTCACGAACTGGAGCAGAACCAAGCACCACCTATCCCAGTACCCGCACTAGCACCGGCCCCTCCAGCGCTGGTAGAGGACGAAGAGGAGGATCCTGAGGAAGACCCGGAGGAGGATCTGGAGGAAGAAGAGCCGGAACAGGACCCGGCTGTTGAAGCTGAAAACGCTGAAGAGGATGACGGCAGTTATAGCCACTTGGGAGATGGAGACATAGATGACTAACTCGTCTCGCCAATCTCCGTTTTGTTTCCTTTAGTTTGTTTGTTTCCACTTATGTTTGAACTTGAAAATTTTATAATTAAACTGAGATGTTTGGTTGGTATTTTATGAGACATTGTAATTTATTTAATCGAATGTTCCTTTTGATTGTTTAATTTGTTGGGTTGACGTAAATTGTGAGATCATTGAAGTGTGGAATATGATAACTATATTGGATATATACTTATCGGTGTGTGTTTGTGTTGTCTTGCGAAGATCTGAAATGGCATCCGGTCGCCACGGAAATCTCAACATGTCAACTGAAGAATTGGCCGCTCTAATCCAACAACACGTGAATGCTGCTCTGGCAGGTGTTCCTAACCCACCAGCAGGTAACCATTATTAAATTTTCATGGGAAAATCTAATAGTTGGGCTAGTAGACTTTCTCGCTGACTACCTATCCTCTATCCTCAGGAGGGGGTCTTAACCCCTACAAGATGTTCTTGGATGCGAAACTGAGCAAGTTCACGGGAGTTGAAGGACCCATAGGACTGGTCCGTTGGATTGAAAAGTCTGAACCGGTTTTCGAAATTTGCAATTGCCTTGAAGCTAATAAGGTCAAGTATGTTGCCTCGACGTTGGAGGAAGGGCATTAACCTGGTGGAACGCACAAGTCCAAACGCGTGGACTTGTTGCGGCGAACGCAATGGCCTGGACCAAATTCAAAGCTCTAATCAAGGAGGAATAATGTCCGTGGGACAGAGTTCAGCAATTGTAACAAGCGTTGTTGAACCACAAGATGGTCGGGTCAGAAATTGAAGCGTACACAACAAGACATCATGATCTGGTGTTCCTTTGTCCCGATTTGGCTAACACCGTCAATAAACGACTTGAGTTTTATCTTGGGGGTCTGGTCCCTGAGATCCAGGGCATGGTAGTGTCTAGCAACCCTACGACAAAGCATCAAGCAATTAGACTGGCAGATAAACTCACCGATAAGGCGGTGGAGCAGAGGAAGTTACCACCTAGGGGAGCAACTGAAATTGTCCCGGACAACAAAAGGAAATTTGAAGACTCACCTGCTCGGCAGTCTTCATCAGCTCAGCCACAACAAGGAAACCAGAAGCGGTCCAACAACTTTAACAACAATCGGGGTCACAACAATCAGTCTGCCAACAACACCCATAACTCGAGCGGCTATGCGGGTCGAAAGCCGCAATGTAATCGTTGTAATCTCCATCATCACGGCCCTTGCGCCGGAAATCGCTGCCAACGATGTGGTAAAGCAGGACACGCGGCAAAGGATTGTCGTGGGGAGATTATGTCACGACAGAATCAGAACCAGCACCAGGGTCAACAGCAAGGTAATAACCGGGGATGCTATCAGTGCGGTAGCACTACCCATTTCAAGCGAGATTGCCCGCAACTTCGCAACAACAACAATGGTGGGAATAACAACAACAACCACAACAACAACAACAACAACAATAACAACAATGGTAACAATGGAAATGGTGGCACAGGAGGTGCCAAAGGACGTGCATTCACGCTAGGCCGTGGAGCAGCCAGAAACGACTCGAATGTGGTCACCGGTAAGTTTCCACTTAACAATCATTTTGCTTCTGTACTTTTTGATACAGGTGCGGATAAGAGTTTTATATCTGAGTCTTTTAGGAAGAACCTAAATCTCTCACCTAAACCCCTAGAGACCCCATACATCATAGAACTAGCTGATGGTAAATCTGTAGATGTGACCCATCTAGTGACCGGCAGTCAACTTAAACTCGCGGGTCACACCTTTACCATTGATCTGATGACAACTACTCTGGGTAGTTTTGATGTGGTAGCCGGAATGGACTGGCTATCCGACGTTTGAGCTGAAGTTCTCTGTTTCAAGAAAGCTATCCGTATTCCGCTCTCTAACGATGAAGTCTTGATGGTGCAAGGCGAGAAGGCAGGCGTCGTCACGAACATCATCTCTTACATGCAAGCTCAGAAGTATCTTCGGAAGAAGAACTCTTTTGCTTTGCTCGCACTGGTCACCGAGCAGTCTAATTACGAGAAGCGGATTGAAGATATCCACGTCGTCCGTGACTTTCCTGATGTGTTTCCAGAGGAGTTACCCGGTCTTCCACCACGTCGACAAGTAGAGTTTGAAATCGAATTGGCGAGCCATGCGACTCATATCGCCAAGGCCTCGTACCGCCTAGCTCCAGCAGAGCTGCAAGAGCTGTCTACCCAACTTCAAGAATTGTTGGAAAAAGGATTTATCCGACCCAGTACTTCGCCATGGGGAGCTCCGGTCCTTTTTGTCAAGAAGAAGGACGGGACCTTCCGCATGTGCATCGACTACAGGGAACTCAATTAGGTTACCGTCAAGAACCGATACCCATTACCTCGCATCGACGATCTTTTCGACCAGCTTCAAGGGTCCAGCTACTACTCCAAGATTGATCTACGGTCCGGTTATCACCAGCTACGCGTCAGGGAGGAGGATATCTTCAACGGCATTTCGCACTCGGTATGGCCATTATGAGTTCTTGGTCATGCCCTTTGGTCTCACCAATGCACCCGCGATGTTAATGGACCTCATGAACCGCGTGTGTAAGCCGTATCTCGATAAGTTTGTCATCCTGTTCATCGATGATATACTCATCTGCTCTAAGGGTGAAGAAGAACACGCTGAGCATCTGCGATTATTGCTGGAATTACTTCAACAGGAGAAACTATATGTCAAGTTTTTGAAGTGTAATTTCTGGATTCGGGAAGTTCAGTTTCTCGGGCATATCGTGAATGAAAAGGGTATTCACGTTGATCCCGCCAAGATCGATGCTATCAAGAACTGGGAAGCACCCAGGACACCGAAGAGATCCGCCAATTTTTGGGTTTGGCTGGTTACTACAGACGTTTCGTCGAGGGATTTTCCAAGATCGCCCAACCGCTTACCACTCTCACTCAGAAGGGTACCAAGTATGCTTGGGGTGATAAACAAGAAGCAGCATTTCAATTACTAAAGCAGAAGCTTTGCAGTGCGCCCATTTTGTCCTTGCCTGAGGGGACATATGATTTTGTGGTATTTTGTGACGCTTCCATTCAGGGATTGGGATGTTTACTCATGCAACGTGATAAAGTCATCGCGTATGCATCCCGACAGTTGAAGGTCCACGAGAAGAACTACATGACACATGACCTGGAATTGGGAGCAGTTGTGTTTGCACTTAAGATTTGGAGACACTATCTATATGGAACAAGGTGCACAATCTACACGGATCACAAGAGCCTCTAGCATATTTTGATCAGAAGGAGTTGAACATGCGACAGCGTCGCTGGGTCGAACTCCTGAACGATTATGAATGTGCCATTCGGTATCACCTAGGTAAAGCTAACGTGGTAGTTGATGCCCTCAGTCGGAAGGAGCACTTGAAACCTAGTCGGGTACGAGCACTACAGTTCACAATTCATTCTGGGTTACCCGAACAGATACGCGACGTGCAGCTAGAAGCAGTAAAGGAAGAGAACATCAAGGCCGAATCTGTGGGAAAGATGGAACGCGATTGGGAAGTGAAACTCAATGGTGCCCGGTATTTCATGAATCGTATATGGGTACCTCTCTACGGAAACCTCAGGAAGCTAGTTATGGACGAAGCTCATAAATCCCGTTACTCTGTCCATCCTGGTTCGCATAAGATGTATCAAGACCTTAAAGCCGCGTACTGGTGGCCCAACATGAAAGCGGATATAGCCACCTACGTGAGCAAGTGTTTGACTTGTGTAAAAGTCAAGGTGGAATACCAGAAGCCATCAGGGCTACTTCAACAACCTGAGATCCCAGTGTGGAAATGGGATCAAATCTCGATGGACTTTATCGCTAAACTCCCGCGAACTCAAGGTGGTTGCGATACCATCTGGGTAATCGTGGATCGTCTAACTAAGTCTGCACACTTCCTAGCGACCAAAGAAACAGATAAGATGGATAAGTTGACTCGCATATACATTAAGGAAGTAGTTTCTCGGCACGGGGTGCCAAGTCTATCATCTCAGACAGAGATGCTCGTTTCACGTCCAACTTTTGGCGGTCACTTCAGAAAGCGTTGGGTACACGCTTAGATATGAGCACAGCATACCACCCTCAGACGGATGGTCAAAGTGAAAGGACCATTCAGACCTTGGAGGACACGCTTAGGGCATGCGTGGTAGACTTCGGGAACAGTTGGGAAATCCATCTGCCTTTGGTGGAATTCTCGTATAACAACAGTTACCATACGAGTATTCAGGCAGCACCGTTTGAAGCATTATACGGTCGCAAATGTATATCACCGGTCTGTTGGGCAGAAGTTGGTGATAGTCAACTCACAGGTCCTGAGTTGATACTTGAGGCTACTGAAAAGATTGTGCAAATCAGAAACCGCATGGCAGCGGCACGAGATCGACAGAAAAGTTACACTGATTAACGATGCAAACCACTCGAATTTCAAGTAGGTGACCGCGTCCTACTGAAAGTGTCACCCTGGAAGGGTGTAATTCGTTTTGGGAAACGAGGCAAACTAAATCCACGGTACGTAGGCCCATTTGTGATTTCGAAGCGTATCGGGCCTGTAGCTTATAAGTTAGACCTTCCTGCCGAACTCAGTAGAGTTCACAACGTTTTTCATGTGTCCAATCTGAATAAGTGCCTATCAGATGAGACCCTAGTCATTCCATTGGATGAGATTCAAGTGGATGAGCAACTGCATTTTGTGGAACAACCTATCGAGATCATGGACCGTGAGATTAAGACTCGAAGGCACAGCAAGATACCGATCGTCAAGGTTCGTTGGAACTCTAAGCGTGGACCGGAGTTCACGTGGGAAAGAGAGGACCAAATGAAAAGCAAATAACCACACCTTTTTGCAGCTGAGCAGCAATCTGACGTTACCGCCAACTGAATTTCGGGATGAAATTCTTTCAACATGGGGATGATGTGACAGCCTGGGATTTACTTCTACCATTCTAACAAACTGAACTTTTGTGCGTTGCATTCTAAACCGTGTTTACTCAATTTTCAGGACGAAAATTCTTTCAACATGGGGATAATGTGACATCCCGGCTTTTCAGGTATCTTAAACGCGCTACTTTATGGTTATTTACTCCTACGCTGATTTAATTCGGAGAATTAAATTACACGCTCGCAATAACTACGCTAACTTTGTGAATCTATAGGGTGAATTACGTGCTATGTGTTATTAGACGGGTTGTATCTGAATTACGTGCTATGTGTTATTAGACGTTTGTGAATCTATTGTGTCTCACTCCAAATACGAGATTTAATATTTTATAAACTCCGTGTCCCGGATAATATTTCAGTAAATTCTATTTATAAACCGAACCAAGCCTGTGAAACGTTTCGACTTCGCTACCAAGCAAACCCAACCCGCCACCCACACCCCTTGCGACCCACACCTCCTTGCGGCCCAAGGAAATAACCCAAACTTGAGGCCCAAGGCACTAACCCAACCCCCCCCCTTTTATGTTTACATGCATGTTGTGGGTAGCTTTCAAAAAAAAAAAAACCCTAATACCCTAGTGAGGTCGACGGCAGCCCCCCCCTCTCACGGTCGCGCAAACTACACCTCTCGGATCGATTCCAAGCTTGTCCCGGTTCGCTAATCATCATCGTTTCAAGGTTAGGGTTTAATTGTATTGCGATTCATACTAGGTTTTGTGTAATCTTGATCATGATTATGTGCTTGTATGATTATTAGTATGAAAAAGTGTTGTTGCGTATGATTAGTTCGGATGAATATGCGAATCTTTGCGGTTGTGATGATATGTTGAATATTAAAATCGTAGGTTGCGTTTTATCGATAAAGATCATGATATATATTTAGGGTTTACATGAATATTGATATATATGATGATATTTGACAAGTTAACCTGCTGTTAATCAATACAACTAAGCGTCATGATCGTTTAAACATGTTCTAATGCGATAAAGTCGAAAACAGTAAGCTGATTGACATTTACAGCCAACTTCAGTTGGCTGTAACCTGATCATTATTTATCGAAAAGTGGATTTTCTGAAGCCTAAAATGTGTATTTTTGAAAAACGCTTCAAATGGCGCCAGATTCATATTTTTCTGAGGTCGTTTGCTACTTTTAAATGGTCATTTAGTGCAGCAGCTGAAGCTGCGTAAATTCTGCAGAATTTGCAGGTTGTTTATCGAGTCGGATCTCATAGTCTGTATGTGGTTAGGTCACGAAATTTGTACAGTAACTGGAGACGGGAATTTCTGAAAATCTCCCACTGGAATTTTGTTAATTGGATGAACGATGATTTTTGAATAATTTTTCTCATGGACTGAAGTCAGAAAGCGACGAATCTGACTGCAGCCTAGTATATAAATATTTATAAATAATTGGTAAAGATTTAGGATTTGAAACTTTTACAAAAAATTCTACAGTCTAATTGACACTTCCTGTAAAACAATTGGTATTTTTGGAATGTTGGAACTATTTTATAAAAATCCTTGAAAACAGCCCAGTTATGAGCGTACAAGCTGAAACATGATAACTTGCGTTTGTGTACACCTAAGTGTTGTATGAGTTAATCTGTGTTTATGACAAGTTGGTTTGATCATAATTTTATATGATGATACTTTGCATGCATTATTATGGTTTCGAATTGGTTATTACGTGTGCTGTACTGTGTGTTAGTTATGCGTAGGGTTTTGTGTCAGTGTGTTCACACACTAACTTTAAAACGGTTGACATGTTAGGACGCGATTAGTGGTTCCATCATTTGCTTCTTTTGCATTAATCTAACCGAGCAATTTAATGTGAGTTCGCTGCCCCTATTTTATTCGGTTTTGAACAACAGGGGAGAAACACGTATACGCTCTACAACTCAATCTTTTTACGTTATGCGAAATTAACGCCGTTAACTATTCGGTAACTAAGTTAATGTTAATATACGTTATGGTCACTAAGTAGCTTTATCACGGAAGTCCTCAACCAACTCTCGGATCGTTAGTATTGGGTTAGATAGCGGGGAAATTATAGTAGTACTACTGGGCCCGACAAGCCCCACCCGAGCTAGTCGCGCTAGCCGACTGGGAATGGTGGGTGATTAATTTGGCCTAACTTTCGCCATGGTCAGTGATAGACCTGGCAACACTGAGGCAACAACAGTCAGCTTTGATCGCGAACTCTTATGTGACGTAAATTTAGGCTCACTACCTACATGTTAACATTGAACTTATTTACGAACCAACATTATTATTCCAGGTTAGGAATAATGGAACTATGTCATTATCCTGGGTTAGGGATAACGGGGAAAAACAATCTTTTAAACCGAACTTGTGAACTTATAAAAACCTGTGAACTCACTCTTCTTTAATGTTGACACTTGTTTCTTTGCATGTTTCTCAGGACGCTAGGAGCGCTAGGTGCACTCACTTGCATTTGATCAAGACGTTTTTATCGAGTCTTTACTTACGAATAATTTTTGAAATTTTGGTTTTGGCGTTTATGTTGGCGCCCGTTACTTTACTTTAATGCTTCCGCTAAACTTTGAAACTATGATATTTTGAAAATGACTATCAATGGTTACAACAAATGTTTTTGGAAAACGTTTAAATAAATCATATAGAGTCGTTCGATATTGCTAGTGTCTGAGATTCTGGTTTGATCGCACGCCTCACGGTAATACTCCGCAAGTGGAAATTGAGGGTGTGACACTTACGGACCGCAAGGGGAAACCCTTACGGTCTGCCAGGGGACCTGGGCTGGACTGCAGGTTTGAAACTCCGCGGTTTGCACGAATCCTACACTCAAAACCTCACTCAATCACCTCCAATGCACCCTTTAATCACCACTAAGCTAACCCTAATCATCCCTCTATAAAACCCAAGTGTTCTCCACACATTTTCCAATTTCACAACTCATTACTCTCTCTCAAATCACCTCAAGAACTCTTTCAAATCAGAAAATCGAGCAGATTCACCTCCTTGCACAAAAGTGAGCATAACTTGCTCATTTCTTAACCAAAACTCCTCATTCTTCTTCCTACTTGCTTGGATAATATTTGGGTTGAATTCCTAGGGTTCTCCATGGAGAATCCAGACCTGGAAATGCCCCGAAATTGTCCATAAACTTTATGTTTGTATCAAAACTTTTCAAGACTTGTTTATGTTCATCTAACTTGAGTTAGTCTCATCTCAAACCTATGTCCTAATGCTTACAACATTTCTTGTGGTTGGTTAGGCTTAAAAACAAGGTTGAGACATTCAAAGAAGAGGATTTATCCTCACAATAATTTTGTTTTCATAGAGCTTCAAGCTCACAAGTGATACAAGTTCATAACTTGTTCATGGGTGTCCACCATGATTAGCATTGGATATCCTAAACTTTGAGACCACACATCACTTGATGTTTTCAATCATTATCTCAAGTAGTTTACCAGTTCTAAAGTGTCACAACCCCGACAAGTCGTTGACGTGTGTCCTTGTGTGCTCTCCCGGTTGTATTCACTTGGCTACTTGATATCAGGGTGACACACTCTACATTCTTGTCATTTGCATGCTTGTTCATATTATTATTATTGGTAATCTTGTTCTAAGACCCTCCTTGTTACCTATGGTAACTTGTGTAGTGGTGAACATCATACGAGGTTCCAAAGTGGATGATTAATCATCCCACCTCCTACTTGACTTACATGACACTAAGAGGTACCTAAGTGGATGGTTCATCCTCCCACCTCCTACATGATTATATGACCTTATATATATACATATGGACTATAATATAATCCTTAAAACCGAACCCTTGATAATGACTAAATAAGCATCTATCAAGTTATTAAGCTATTCACTATGTGTGTAGTTCCTTGTCGACGATTCTTATAGGTCTTGAACCTATGAAACCACACCTATTCCTTATGGATTATTACAAGTGTCAAGGACAAGTGCTAATACCATAGTGACTATTTTCATAATACATACTTTGTCACATGTCGTATCCTAAATCCGAATGCTCCGTCCTTATCCCAAAATACTCATACGCCTTTGTCTTCCTCATGTAGGATAACTTGACGTTCACTCTATCGAAATCACTACTCTCACGGACTTGTCAAGTAGAAGACTTAGTAAAACCGTGAGTACACCCGACCCACTTACCGTTTAAATCACTTTTGGGTTGTAAGATGTTTACCTATCAAAATACATATATCACAAACTCATGCTTTACATGCTCAATCCTTATACATGAATACTTGTTATGCCTAGTTACATGCTAGTTTATACATGCTTGATCATTAACTTAGCTAGCCCAACTTATCATATATAGCGATATAGGAGTAGCACGCCGCCCGTCGAGGTTATGTTAAGATATTCATTCTCATTTTAGTCATGTTGCTTTTGTGACAAGGGAAGCTCAATCTCGTTAAAACTTTTGTGGAAACTCGGGGTTTGATCTAGTATTGCATGATTAGTATGAACTTTGCTTACAATTACCATGTGGATTCAAGTTACATTTTTATACTTATGCTATGTATCACCAAAATTGTGTACTCGCCTTTGCTTTTGCATTAAACTCGTATTTTTAACATGTTACAGGTTGATGAAGATTTTGCCATGAAATTGGAGTAGTGATGATGCTCTAGATACACATTTAGACGTTAGGCTAAAATGTTGTATTATTTTGTAGTTATGCTTATGTTGTACTCGTCTTTAACTTTCCAAATTGTTGTAATTGACTTAATGATGTAATTTGACAATGTTATCGTTGAATGACTGAAATATGGGTTTTGTTTAAATATGGTCGCTAATAGCGTTATGAAGTCTCTTGCAATCTCGTTTACGTCTCACTCCGATGTTTCCGCCATTGGTTGGATTGTGACAACACACACTTCTGGGTTCAAGCAAAATGCTCGGAATCAAAGGAATCGCTAGGTATATCACCCAAAACTCTAATCTAGAATAGGCAAAATATTGTTTGGACCATAACTTGGCCCGTGGGTATTGGATTGAGCTGAAACTTGGTGTAGTGATATAATGTATTGACAGGAAGGTCCACCTAAAATTTTAGAATTTTTGGAATTTTATACGATTTGTAGTGAATTTTTTAATTTTTCGCTAAACAAAATTCGGAAAAAAAAAACAAATAATATCAGTAAATCACCCAAATTTACATGAAAAGTAAGGAACATATGGGAAAGATTCTGGAGAGTTTTGGAGTCTATTGGTTGGGTTTTGATATGGATTAAAAATCCGCATTTTTATGAGTTTTCGGTAGCCGGAAACACACTGAAACAAAATAGGAAAAATCCTAAATTTTTACAGGGAGTTTCTAGACATGTAAGGAAGTTCCTGGAATATTTTGGAAATTTTTGGACATCTGATGATAAACAAAGTGAATTATTCGGGTAAATACTGTTTTACAAATGATTTATTTGAGAAGTTAAATAGCTTTATAAATTCCCAAAATAATTTTATTAGAATTTATATATTTTTACAGAGTTCTACAAAAATTTCTAGGATTTTATTAATTATGTATATTAAATGGGATTTTTTGACTTTTAAAACGCTTATTTCAACTAAATTCGGCAGTTTACCGGACAACGAACATGCCGAAACCGGGAACGTACTAAAACATATTTTGACTATAATTGGAAAACCGGGAGTATTTTGGGAGGTTCTAGGGTAAGCGGGACACTATGTGTGTGTTCCACCATCGTTCGGGAAGATCTCTGACGACGAAAACGGAAACTCAAATTCGAGGGACCTAGAGCCTCCAAACGTCCGGATTTCCTTAATGAATACTTAATCTTTTCTAAATAAAAATGTATTGGAACTGTATAAATCTTAGTGCCGTTATCCGAACACATAAAACAGCCGACTTTGGCTGGCATGCGAACCGGTGCCCGGGAGCCAAACGTGAAACTAATCCTACCCTAACATCCATCACCATACTAGGATACTATATCTACAACATGGACTGAAAATACTCACTCAGACCCAAGTTATAAGCATTACCGACCTAGAGACTGATATAAGTAATTACTTGCATGATTGCTGTTAAAGCCGAACAAGCTTACATATACTCATATTGGTACCTGTGATGCTACTATCTTGTGAATTTCACTTCCCCACTTTTTAACTGTTTTACTATTTTCTGGGGTGATTTACATGTTACAAATTGTGTTAATTGCGCCAACTTGTGATGATGTGAATTATCTAACACACGAACACCCTCCCCACTACAAGTGATTAGCGTAAGCCGTGGACAGTGGATAGTATTATTGGTCTGACAAGCCCAGTGCCGCCAGGCTGTGTTGGTGTGACACAGTGTGTAGGCAACCAGGCACTGCACACGTCCTAACCTGGTTATGTGGTTAGGCATAACTGTAGGGGAACATTGGATTGCATGGGATGCAGTTGGTGGGAAGTGTCGGTGGTGACACGACCCGGTGCAATGATGTGTCTGTATGACACAGAGCGGTTATGACGGTCAAGGTTTCACTTGTGCTCTCATGTAATTCCATCTGTGACTATGACCAGTGCAATTAAACTTGTTAACACATATTGTTCCACAACAACTAAACTAGTGGAACTCACCAGCATCGTTTAGCTGACCCTTTTTAAAACTAACATGCATTTAATGTAACTTGAGATTAGTGTGATCCGTGTATGTTGTTCAAGACATGTTTATAGGAGAACCCTGATATAGACGCATGTGGCTTAGAAGACTTATGTGGTTCATGGGAACACGCAGTTGTAACATACATGTAGTATGTAATCAACATTTTGTAAGTAATAAAATGTAGTGTCTTTATAAACAATGTGCTTGTACCAGAGGTGTCTGTTGCATCCCGTATTTTTTTTCTTCCATTGCAAGTCGGGGTGTGACAGAAGATGGTATCAGAGCCATTAGTTATAGAGAATTAGGTGCCTTTAAGAAAACCTAGACTATAACTACAGGCTCGGACCTTGGTGGACATCATTGGGAAAATTAACCTCTACTAAAAGTGGTTAGTGAATACTGTAAAGTATCCTATTGGCAAGTAATAGGATCGTCTTGTGGGGCAAGTGGGTTATTATGCTCCGGAACGTAATAAAAGACTTGCTCATACGAGGCAGTGTTGGGAAAGTCGCGGTAATAAACACACTTAAACACGTGGAATGATACATATGTGTACCAAGGTGATAGTGTGTGAATGTTTGTGCGTGAATTGATACATGAATTGGGATTGGTGGATAATACGTTACTACATATGCCTTTAGGATAGGCAGAAAACTAACATTACAGTCCATTCCACATTCCTACTGACCACATGTTTAATATACACTAGAGTTGGATTCATATCACTCCCACAGTTGTTACTTATACTTTATGATGTGATAACCCAAGCCTTTAGTGCGATACAATCTCACCAACTCTATTCTTATAGCTACTATAACGACGATTATGTACCAGGCTGAGACTACAATAAGAACATAGATACCCAAAGAACGCGTGGGTCGTTCTGATAGACTGGGAGGATGTGTATGGATCCTTATTCCACTTCTAGTTGCTTCACATTCGATTGTTATACAATCACAGAGTTCAAACATTTTATGAAACTTTTCATCCTTGAATCCACGATTCATTTGATTGTCCGCTTGATTCCTCTTTTGCTTACAATATTGGCTTTAGCTTTCACGTCATGTGATACTATGATACTTAGCAGTATTCCTTAGAACATGTTTCGATATATGTTATACCTGAATATGACGATCTCTGGGTCATGGAGATGGCATGGAGTGCGTGAATAAGTTACCCTTCCCGTTGTCATTCGATTCCATGGGATATAAAGTTTGTGATGGTACAGATTCCTTTGAAATGCTTTGCATTGTGGAACATCGTTTCATGTGACCATCGGTTACATTGTGTTCTTTTATGATTATTGATTGTTTTGGATTTCAGTTAGCTAGTCGCGAAAAGCAATATTAGGCCCGAATATCTTGGTGAACGGGACATTTATCATGTATATGGGTGTGGTGGATATGCTGCGGTACTTCCTATATATAAACACCCGGCTACATGATCAAGGTATCGTTACTCAGGGCAGCCGAGCTTCATGTTGCGATTAGTTCGGTTATGTTTTGGGCAACTCGGTGTTGAGACTTCGACCATGTTTGATGCGATAGATAATGCCATAGTTGTCGTAACCACGATATCTATATACGTTTGTGGTGATTTTAAATGAAAAATAGTTTGAGGGTTGACATATAACGACCTTTGGGTTAATCCGAGAAAGGTCCTTTTTTTCAAAATTATAGTACGAGTTTATAGGGGTACTACACCCCCGTAGTACTCTGTACTGAACTATGCGGGTATAGCCGGTAATAGCTTACCCACATCGATTTACCCAATGATTGATTCATGATAGGTATCAATCTTTCTGCCTTTGGTAAGACAATTCAGCGTAATTTATTTCATTTGGCGGGATATGCTAGAACGTACAGTCATATATTCGAAATCACTACGTTACGACAAACCAATTATACTTATGTCACCGACCGTCATCTAGGAAGCTATTCGGTTGAAGCGTATATTTCCTTTACTAGTTATTGTTTGCTAGTGATACAATCTCTAATTCTTAGTAAGGACGTGTAATTAGCATCGGTGTTGATAACCCAAGGGGATTTAGGGGTAACACATAAAGGAGAAACTTATTGGATGTAATCAAAGTTGGGCAAGGATTTGTGTGGATGCGGATCTGATGGTAATAAGACTTGTGGAGGCGAGAACAATTTTCCCTATATTCCTAGTAACCGTTAATACTTCGTATTAACAGGACACTCATATGCATGCGTTTATTTATAAATATACAACATTAACCGCGGTCCAATCCAAGTGTCAATTTGGTAAATTTCGGTTGAGGGTGACGTAACCCCGGTGCAAAGTAAGAAAACTATAATCATGAAGTAATTCGACTCACTGCTTCAAATCAATTCAATTCTCCTTACTAACACTATTGGAAAGTGTTAAGGTCCGGTACATATAAATTACTAATTTGATACGCCCTATTGATTTAGTTCAAACTAATACAAGATAAATCCCTAGTAACTCGAAGAAGTGGTGAATGAACGGTACGAAGGACCGTAACGAAGCTACCTCTTAATGTATATTTAATAAAGAAATGACACAAACGAATTTTTTATCAAACGATTACTATATATATATATATATATATATATATATCTAATTCGAAGGACGATATTTAAAAGAATTGTATAAAATTTTTATATATCAAATGATCCATTGTTTTCAGCCTCGCATAACTTAGTGAAAATATGTTCCAGTGAAAGACGAGATTGCCTTCGAGTAGTATTCGAATACAGTAATCTGATGAGTAACCTATGAGATAACTCTTATCGAAACCTGCAGAATCTAGACCGTCGGTTCTTTCGGTCTCTTTTTCGGTAATATTTTGTGATGACCATACTAATTATTCATCTCGATAATGGTCGTAAGAGTAGTCGACTGAGTATTACCATTCCTAAGCAGGGCGCTGCAACAACCATGAGAAGAAATGGTACCGTGGAACCCGGACGAAAGGGAATGACGCCCAAGCCCTATTTACACGAGGTCCTGACCTGAATTCTTCCATTTACTGTCCCCCTAAGATACTAAGTCTTGAATCAATATCATCCGTATGAGGGCGGTGCATTCGTTCTAGAAATCGCATAAGGGGATACATGGTTCTTTGATTCCTTTCGGTTAAGGCTTTTCGCATCACGATGCCTATGACGACCGTGCGATTGGTCCTTAGTAGGGACCAACCCGGATACTTATATGTCTATTAAACATATTGACTCCCCAATTTTACGATAATAGTACCCGGGGAACACCATATGTCTGCTCCTTTTCCTCGAAACATCTGAGGAGTCTAAATTTTTATACACGATGTTATTCACGATTCATAGGGGAGGACGAAATTCCCTTCGGGCCATGGTAAAGGTGTTATTTGGTAACGGTCTCCTACATGTATAGGAGGATGATGCATGAGATGCACTGATTTTCATCAATCGATTGGATACAAAGTGAACGATACGCTTGTGAATAACCAAGAATTAAGTGTTAAACAGTGTTGCTTGTCCTCGTGAGCATACTAGGAGTACATTCTTTAGATAAGGGGAATATTGTTGAAACATCCCTCGTCTTTCTTCGACTGATTGGTATCTTCAAGTGATTTTCATTTTGATCGATTTAAATAAGTATTCGTAAAATACGATGCTACCAAGAAATCCGATTCTTCGTTATTTTCGAGTTACGAAAATTCTTGTGTTACCTATAGAAATAAAAACCGGAGAAATCTTAAGTATAATACTTTATATATACATATATACCTGGGTATTCGTACCACGAGTGAAATTCACGATCGTGGGGATGATTGTCGGAAGTTGTACGCTATCATTTACACGATTTCCGCCTTGGTCATTTGTGGTGAGCGCTTCGGGGCCATTCTATTATAAACAATATATTAACATGTATTAATGTCACATATTCAATCCTCCCATATTACACAATTGTGTCGCACGCATGAGTCCACAACATGTATAACCAACATCATTATCATGTATATAATGATATCCGTCATCATACAACTGTTAAAATTTGCACTTAGACTTAACCAAAAAGGGTCAGTGCTTAAATGTGCGGTCAGAACATGTCACCGGAGTGACGTATATACGCCATACTATGAAAAGCACGAACTACCCTACATGAAGGAACACGGTTAGAACCAAACTCTCTTTGAAATAGGAGTAGTCATGAGTTGTCCGAATATCGTAATTGGTGTCTTTTGTGCGCTAAACCCACCTGGGGAAAGCTAGACCAGAAATCTAGTAGTCCCGATCATTCCAAATGAAGGGACTAGTAAATCTTCCGCATACGTCCCTCGGATATCATGTCCATCCAGAGGGGAATTCCGTTAGTAAGCACGTCGTATATACCTAAAATAGGAATAAGACTTCGATGCTACAACTAATTCTCTTCCAACTTGGAGAATCACTTAACATATGCTACGAAGTGTAAATCGTTGTTTGGGTGGATGCATCGACTGGCTACGAAATGACAATAATAACTTCTATTCGTATCCTAGTCGTTAGAGTGCTAGACTTACCTCGATTGATTACGGTTTTCATTCAACCTTCTTGAAGTTGCTTCTGTTATTTCCAGAGGCTAACGAACGATGATGGATCTATGTTATGACATTTCCCGATAACATGTATTCCTTCCATGCCCTACTAAGAAGCAGAACTAACTCATCCTAAGACAAAGTGTCGAGAAACTCAACGACCCTAGTCTTGACCAACTCGGGGGGCCGGATCTTCTTTTCTTGTTCACATTGTTACGAATATGAGACTAACGAGAAAAATCAGATGCAGTGGTCAACTATCCCTATCGGAACTAGGGTAACTATGGATTCAGGCTTTAGCCCATGGTTTCATAAAACCACACGAATTTCTCAATCTAAACCAAGATGGTTTGGCATGAATGAACTCGACGAAACCCTTACGTTTAATCGGTGATTCAAATGGCGGAGGTGCCAAGATGCGAAAGCATTATATCTTTTTATACTCATATACAGTTCAGATCATATCAAGTCCGAATTTAACTCGAAAAACCACGAGACCGAGACGGTCAAGTGGTGATCAACCATCTTGGGACTAGTATGAGCAAGATTCGCCTATGCATTAGGTAATCTTTCGAGAACATGATGGGAAAGGATTACTTCTCTTATTTCCATTAACGATATCCTTATGAAACGTTAAGTCGAGCATAGCTATGTTCCTACCCTGCGAGGGGTACTCTGTTGACGGGGAATCTTGATTCAATGACTCGTTATTTAGTCATCTTTTACAAAATGACCTGTACGTCTATGGTCAATCTGGTCCCATAAGTAGGGGCATCATGGTGAGACTTGTGACCATTAGACACTCATCACGCCTTAAATATTTCCACGTGATATAGTAGCATCCTAGTGGGAATTTTTATACGATTATCTCCCGGAGAATCACATCGATGTTATCGAAGCTGCGAAGTTATTTCCTTCTGTAGAAGACATAAACAGTGTACAACAGCTAGAGCCAAGCTCCCGAAATTTAACGAAAACTGGAAGCATTATTGTAGAAATTTCATATCCTTACGGCGTGACCAGACTACTAGTGAGAAGTTTGAGCACACCATTGAGGTAAGTGTGCTGATACATTAGTACTCAGGTACATGCTTGCCTTACGCTCTCAAAAGCCTTTCTCTTTCTTATTCTCTACGATTGTTGGTGCATAATATCAATGTCTTAGTCTTATATCGAGTCTGTATTGTATAGAGTTGAATAGGCTAGGTATACGAAGTATTTATGTATGTTGTAGCCAAGTTCGCCCATAATGTACATGTTCAGGCATGTTCGGCCGAACTTGCATAGGCAAGTTCGGGCGAACTTGCACCTCCTTGGGCCGAACTTGTTTGCTTATAAATACCTAGCTTAGATCTCTCATTTGTAACTTTGGTATTTCAGAGGCGAAGCTCTGTCAGTTTGTAACCAGAACGTTTGATCTATACAACTGACGTTTAACTGATAATTCTTGTCTATTGGTAAACACGACGTAATATTTCCACTATTATGGATGTTAGATATCAAATTTAGGTTCCTAAGCATCGAGGATCGGTCCTACAAGTGGTATCAGAGCTAGAACAACCTGATTTGATAGTATCAAGACAAGAACACTTCTATTTCTACTCCATTCTTCTTTTTTCTTAACTTTTGATCACAAAATGAAGAATTCACAGTCAAAATCTTTTGAATTTTGAATATATCATGTAAAATACAACAAAGATAAACCCTTGAGAGATTGGAAACCAAATTCAACCGAATTCATGTCAAAATTTTGAAAAACCCATGTTTTTAAAACCCTCAGGATCGAACTTATTGGCCATGTTCGGCCGAACTTGCCCTAAAACATCACTTTTCAAGTGATTTTTTAGTAAGTTCGCCCGAACTTAGTGGTTTTTGAGGAAATTTGAGTCAAGTTCGCTCAAAGTTACTAAAGTTTCACTGATTTTACCTCAAGTTCGACCGAACTTGTGTAATATCTAAGAGGTTTTAAGTAAGTTCGCCCGAACTTACCTATCATTTCATCAAAATTCTGTTGATAAGTTCGCTCGAAGTTCTGTTTGTTTACTCAAAGATTGTGTAAGTTCGACCGAAGAACAATATTTTTAAAAGCAAATCTAACAAGTTCGACCGAACTTGTTAGAAAATCCAAAAATTCTTCATATGTTGCTACAAGTTCGACCGAACTTGTAGTAGGACTAATTGTTTTCAAAGTTTTTGAAAAATTTTCAGAGTACATGTTTCGTTATTCACAATGGAGGATCAACTAAGAGCTTTTATGTCCGGAGCTAGTTCGTCAAATGCCAATGTGATCAATCAAGTCAATCTTGATAACGAAATGGGAACGACAGTCAAACCGCCCAAGCTGATGAGCATGGACGAATACGAAGCATGGAAAGAGAAATTTACTTACTGGGTTCAAGCCATGCACTTCAATAAGTTCTTGAGAAGTACATCTACTCGACAGTACAGAGAGACGGATATATTGCAGAGAAAAAGATTATCAGTCTCATCCAACAGTCAGTCAAAGAAGATATTCTGATTATGTTACTAGAGTATACTACAGCAAGAGAACTTTCGTTGTCGTTACAGAAGAAATACCAAGGCAGTGCTGAAATGATAAAAAGCAAGAAAGCTCTCATTCTAAAAGAGTTCGATATCTTTAGCATGTTAAAGAATGAGACCATTAAGCAAATGATTGAGCGTTTCTGTTATCTCAAAGTGCAAATGCGAAGACACGGTCTTGAGAAGACGGAACAAGAATACATCGACAAACTTGTTGACGCACTACTAGAGGGTGAATGGTCAACTTATTTGATGGTTCTGAAGATTAGTGATAAATGGGAATTCTTCAAGTTGTCAACCTTTATCGATAAACTCGAAGGCCACGAAATGGAGCTTCTGAAGATAGCGAAGTCAAAGAACGCTAATGTTGTTCAAGACATTGGTTTGTACTACAAAACCGGAATGCAAGATAACATTTCGAGTCCAAAAATTGGAACTGCTTTTAGTGCAAACATGAATGCTTCTCCACAAAATCAGAACCATTCACAGCCTCAGTATGACCAAAGTCCACAAAGTTCTTACTCGAGCACTGGTTCAAATTCAACGTATCAAAGCCAAGCGAACCAGAATCAACAACAAAGTTCTGATCCAAATGTATATAAATGCAACATCGCAGTGAATTTGAACAATGTTATTTCAGAAGAAGTTGCAAAACAACATATGTCACTACTTGCTACCGTTTTAGAATCCTATGAATGTCTTGTTGCCAGTAAGATCGGAAATCCCGAGATGACCGCGGAATATTATGACCAGGTAGACGAGGAAGAGCTCGAACTAATGGACATCAAATGGTCATTAGCTTCGATCATCAGGAAAGTGACAAAGTTCGTTGCACTCACAGGCCGTGACATAGGAAACTCCAGCAACAAATTGGGTTTTGAAAAATCCAAAGTCACATGCTTTAAATGCCGAAAGAAGGGACATTTTAAAAGAGAGTGTAAGAACACCGAGGCAACCGGAAATCAAAGTCCTTTCGGAGGAGGGAATGAATATTACAAGAGGGCACTTCAATATAAACCGTTCCCGAAGAAAACTCAAGTTGAGATCCAAGAAAAGCCAAACAGTAGTACCACGGAGAAAGCCATGGTTGCATCCACAGAAGATGACGGTTTTGATTGAACTCTTACATTGGGAAAAAGACCGGAGTTACTTTGATGGCGGAGATAGTTGAAGATAATTCTGCAGAGGAAGCAGCGGCGGCAGCTGAAGCAGCAGCTTTCGAACAAGCTATTCTGGAACAATACTTGCATCAACAGCAGGAAGAAGAGGAATATATCCATATGCAGAGACAAGGAATTTTATCCTCTAATTCTTGTGACAGTTTTGCAGGTCATTTTGATGGAAACTCGAAAGAACAAGTGGTTGAGGAGAAAAAGATTGATGAAGTAATCATTGATGTCACTCAAGAAATGAAAGTCGACAACTTCAAGGACATGGCAGATAAAGCTTTGATGGTGAATCTAACCAAGGTAGGTCTAGAGGTAAAGGTTGTCGAGAAAGAAGTTGTCAAAGTACAAGTTGTAGAGGTTGAGAAACCTTGTACAAAATGTACTGAACCTTGTGTCGAATGTGCCGAAAAATCAAAGATCATCGCTGAAAACAATGTGCATAACGATTTGTTAAAATATGATTATCTCACAATGAAAGAAGCGTATGACAAAATGAAAAATGATTATGGCAGACTCGACAGAAATAACATCGAATAATACGATAATATAAGAATGTTGAGTGGTACACTAATGGATAAACAAAGAGCAATTAACACATATATTAACACCATTGCTGAAATCAAACAACAACTTCAAGACATGACAATCGAAACTGAAAGAGTTCGACAATTGTTAAGAAGTTATACCACCAACGTGTATGTTATCGATCACATTCTTCCGACAATCTCAACACAAGAAAACCCTAAAAAGAAAGCGGGCAAAGAATATAGCAATGTTCCTCCACCCCTTTGTGAGAAATACTGTGTTAAATCTGCAGACGGGATGGACAAGTCACTCAATGTTGAATTACTTTCTGAAAAGAAAGACGAGTTGCCAGAAAACATTGATATAGTCTATGCTAAATCTGATGATGATAACAACGCTGTGGTTAACAAAGTAGTTGAAAATGTTTTAAGTGATTCTGATGACGGCAGCTTCAAAAGCGCTAACTCGAGTTCAAAGAATTCCGATTCACAGTCTGAAAATTACGATAAGTCATCAGAGGATGATCTATTTGACGATCCTAATATTGTAATGTACAAAATTAAGGATTCGGATAGACTATACTTTGATGATAGCTTCCCGATTCATAATGTGAAGGAAGAATTGCTTGACAAATTCTTTAAACTCGTGGAAGTCACATCAGAGGAATTGGTAATCAATGAACGAAAATTCTATTCCAAACCTAAAAGAAACAATTACCAAAAAAACGATGGTGATCATCCAGAAAACCGGAGAGCAGGGTTGGGTTTAGAAGAAGAGACTGATGAATCTATAAAGAAACCGTCATCATTTCATGAATATAAAAACAAATACATGAATTTGTATATGGGACGAGTACAGTTCATGAGGAGAATTTGATTGGTAAACAGTCAAATGATAAGTTCAAGAAGGAGAAAGAAATTCGAGATAAAGCCAAGGTTACAAGTGGTGTCAAAACTTCAAGTAGGGTAAAACCACAAATTAAAGGACTTCCACTTGATAATCGGACATGTTTCAAGTGCAATGAAATTGGTCATATAGCACGACAACGTCCGAAATCAAAACCGGCTTATCTTCGAAGAAAAGAAGATTCAAATGTTGTTAAACCAAAGCATCCATTGTTTGCAAAACCTGTAAAGATCTTGAAACGAAATGAATCAAAACCATAAGTTAAACCAAAGTCTGAAATGACTTTTGAAAATTCCATTTTCGAAAAAGGTGAAACTTCTAGGTCTAGTGAACACAAGTTTTACATCAAAAAGGCTAATATAAAATCTCAAACCTGGATTACCAAGAAAAGGTCAACAACATCTGGTGTTGTTAAGTCTGAGCTAGTAAAGACTGACAACACAAAAGAATCAAAGTCTGATATCACTAAGTCTGAGCAGGTGAAGACTAGTGGGAATGTGAAAGAAGTTAAAACAGAAATCAAGATCGATAATGTCAAATCTGTAAAAGATAAGAAAAAAGTGAAAATTTCAAACATTAACATTGTTGAAATAGATGATGAATTTGATTTTGATGACGTTGATGAGTTTGAATATGCTTTTGATGATGGTTATCCAGTAACACCCAAGACCAAGAAGGCTTGGGTAGAGCTTTTCACCTAATTTCTGAATTTTGCAGGGGCTCCAAAGATCCGTACTTTCAAAGTAGATTTTGGATAGTGGAGCATCCATGCATATGACGGGAATGAAGGCATTGCTATTCGACATTAAAGCTATCAATGGTGGATATGTTGGATTTGCAGGAAATCAAGGTGGAAGGATGGTCGCCGAGGGAAAACTCTCCAATGGTGTAGTTTCATTTGATCGCGTGAACTATATTGCAGAACTTGAGAACAATCTTCTGAGTATATCGCAGATTTGTGACAAGAAATTTACAGTCCATTTCAACGACAAAGAGTGTATTATCATGAAGCCGGGATTCAAAATACCAGATGAGTGGATTCTGATGCGAGCACCGCGAGAGAATGGTTTATATGTTCTTGATATGGGTGTTGCTACCACTTCATCACAATCAGCACAATGTTTTGTATCAAAGGCTACTGAAAAAGATTCTATTCTTTGGCATAAGATGGGGCATATTCATTTGCGAAAAATGAATTTCTTGGTTCATAATGATCTTGTAGAAGGCGTAAATCTTCGAAGTTTTCAGATGTCTGATCATTGCTTGGAATGCAAGAAGGGAAAGCAGATCAAGAAATCTCATCCGAAGAAAATTCTAAACTCAATCAAGCTGCCATTAGAACGTCTCCACATGGACTTATTTGGTCCTATAAATGTTCGAAGCATCTCAGGAGACTTATATTGCTTGGTCATAACAGATGACTATTCAACATATTCGTGGGTATTCTTTCAAGAATCAAAAGACGAAACGTTCGAGAACTTAGTTATTCTCTTCAAGAAACTCGAGAATCTTTATCATCTGCCGGTCAGACGCATTAGAAGTGACAACGGCACAAAGTTTAAGAATAACAAAATGAAGGAATTTTGCAACACAAAAGGGATTCTTCACGATTTTAGTGCTCCCTATACTCCACAGCAAAACAGAGTAGCTGAACGGAAAAACAGAACTTTGATTGAAACTGCGAGAACCATGCTTGCAGATTCTAAACTTCCTTTCAGCTTCTGGAGTGAAGCGGTTGCTGCGGCTTGCTACACGCTAAACAGGGTTTTCACTTTCAAACCAACAAAGAAAACATGTTTTGAGATGATAAACCGACGGAAGCCAAATTTGAAGTTCTTAGAACCATTCGGTGCTCCATGTACCGTAATAGACCAAGATGGCAAATTCGGATCTAAATCTCTTGAAGGTTTCTTTGTCGGATATGCGAGTCCGTTGAGAAGAGTATATGTTCCTTCATTAAGAAAGGTTATTGAAGCACAACACGTGTATTGTTTCAACTACACGGATCCTATTCAAAGGAAAGGTGACGCGTGGCTGTTTAACTATCAAGACCTTTGGAAGTCATTTGACTTGCCCAAAGAACCAACTGACGAAGAAGTTGTAGCGTTATATTATATCCATCAGGCAGCGAATCAAGACAAATTGTTCGACCAATTGTGGTTAATCAACCCACGTTGGATCCATCTTCTTCTGGCGCAAGTTCAAATAATAGTGCTGTTCCGGCTAAAAATGTTTCTGAAACATTATCACCACCTGTTACTCTTCCAACAACTGCCTCTACTGAACCAGTGAATACAACAACGGAGCCCAGTATGCCTCAGAATCAAAATTCTGATTCAGATGAAGCACCAACATTTAATCTGATGGGGAATCATCTTCTTCAGATGAAGAAGTGGAGCAGATAACAAGTCTTCTTAATCAATCTGCAGTCCCAAACAACAGAAATGAAGCTTCATCAAGCTCTCCAAACATTGAATTGGTTGTTGATCTCAACATCACGAATCAGCAAAACTCAGTAGATGTTCCAAGTGAAGAATTGCCACGATCATATTCCTTTCATCCTCAACAAATATTATCGGAGTACTTCAAACTGGTGTTAGAACTCGAGGGAAAATTAATAAAGCACTCAGTTGTTTCTATACACGTGTTGCTACAACCCAGAACTACTATTTCTATTCATGTTTCATCTCTCAGATTGAGCCTAAGACAGTTAATGAAGCTTTAGCCGATGAAAACTGGGTACAAGCAATGCAAGAAGAATTATTGCAGTTTGAGAAGTTGGGTGTGTGGAAGCTTGAAGACTTACTAGAAAATCAGAAAGCAATTGATACAAAATGGGTCTTTAAGTGTGAACGTGATGATAAAGGGGTTATTGTTCGTAACAAAGCTAGGCTTGTTGTCAAGGGATTTCACCAGCAGGAAGGGATAGACTACACGGAAGTGTATGCACCAGTGGCTCAATTGGAATCTATTCGAATTTTTCTAGCTTTCGCATCATGGAAAGGATTTAAAGTCTATCAATTGGATGTCAATTCGACTTTTCTGTATGGCAAATTACGCGAGAAGGTGTACGTTGGACAACCACCGGGGTTTGTCGATCCACTTAACAAAAAGAAAGCATACCTTCTGGATAAAGCTCTTTATGGACTACACCAAGCCCCGAGAGCTTGGTACGAGACGTTATCGCAACATCTCGTCGAAAACGTATTTATCAGAGAACTGTGGATAGTACTCTTTTCACCAGGAGAAGTCGATGGCCATCTGATTATAGTTCAAATCTACATTGACGACATCGTCTTTGGATCTACAAACGATAGTCTCTGCAAGGAGTTTGAGGGAATCATGAAAAAGAAATTCGAAATGTCCTCGATGGGAGAAATGAAGTTTTTTCTTGGTTTGCAAGTAGATCAGCTTCCGGATGGTATTTTCATTCACCAGACTAAGTATGTTCACGACATCTTGAAGAAGTTTGGAATGGAAAGCTTGAAGCCTCTATCTACGCCTCTTGCTCTCAATCACGGCATTTGCGTTGACGAGACTGGAGCCAAAGTTGACGAGACGTTATATAGATTGATGATTGGATCACTGATGTATCTGACGGCATCGCGCCCAGATATTATGTATCCAACCTGCCTATGCGCCAGATATCAGTCAAGCCCGAGGATCTTACACATGCAGATCGTGAAGCATATCTTCAGATATCTGAAAGGATGCCCAAGCACCGGCTTGTGGTACCCGAGAACGACAATTTCGACCTCACAGGATATGCTGATTCTGATTTTGGTGTAGATAAGTTGAACTCAAAATCAACTACAGCGGGATGCCAGTTCTTCAGAACAAGAATGGTAACCTGGTAGTGTAAGAAATAGACTACGGTCGCTCTCTCTACCTGTGAAGCTGAGTACATCTCGGCCTCTAGCTGTTGTTCACAGATTCTGTGGATTCAACAGCAGATGAGAGACTATGGTCTGCAATTTCTAGACACTCTGCTGTATGTTGATAACAAGGCAGCCATCGATATGACTAAAAATCTGGTTCATCACTCACGCACAAAACACATTGAAATTCGTTATCATTTCATTCGTGATTGCTACGAAAAGAAATTGGTGCGAATAGAAAAAATCCACACCGACGAACAAAACCTGATTTTTATACCAAACCATTTTCTTTGTCACGATTTAAATACTTGCTGAGAATTAACGGTATGAAAAATTTGCTGACAGGTGCGGACGCTGAGGTTGAATACGGATCGGACGACGAGTTCGCGTGATCCACATTGGTTTGTAAATATCTTTCTAGTTTACAATTTTATTAAAAACTAAAATCCAAAAAGATGTTTTTTATTTTAGGGGGAGAAATGTTAGGGAAAATACAAAAACGTTAGAAAAATTTTAAAATCCAAAAACATATAAAAATTCAAAATGTACAAAAACATTGAAAAAGACAAAAAAATTCAGTGTTATAAAAGGACATGATAGTACATTCGTGGACTATCACAGTATACTAAAGAAATGTAAAGTTTTAAAAGTAATAAACGAGTCTTACTGTGGATGTGTCGATAGGCTTAACACGTTTAGTAAACTGTTTTCGAGATATAAACTAAATTTTACAACTGCTTAATCTTGTGGATTAACACATCTTAGATATATGGACTTAGTACTCCAAAATTTCATTTGAAAGATTGCCTGATTCTAAGATACGAGGTCTTTATAGATAGTTGATATCTGGGTATTATACAAGTTCTTTTGATTTTGCGGAAGCAATGGCCTAGAATTTCTATAATACTTTCGCATTAAACCCCCAAATTGCATGCAATATTGAAAAGTATCGAAAGATATAATCATATGCAATGCTGAAAAGACTCCTTAAGTGGAACACACCTTAAAGTCGAGCCTTCATCTCTTTGTCTGTACGGTAGTACTAACCTGAGCTCTCAAGGTCTCGCATAACCCGTACATATATCAATTACGCTATATTCACCTGTAAGATGAAATCTAGGGAATCTGGATATGGGAGTATATTCAAGAAGTGGGAACCACAGATAAGTCAAGTTTCATTAATTTTACCTTAACATAGCTTGAAACAGTTGAAAAATGTGGTAAAGCTTAAGAGGACAAACATATCGACAATCTAGGTAAACGAGTTTAAAACTTAAAGTCATTTAAAGGTCAACGGTACTGGTGATATGTCTCAATCAACTGATATGATCCTTACACACGAATTCACAAAAATATGTCTGTAAATATGTTTGTACATAGTTTACATTGCTTATTTCATTGTATTTCAGCTTTACAGATTAAAATCAAAAAGATTTTCGGTGAGTTACAAAAATACAAACAGATTTTATTTCTACATTGTTTTTAGCAGACCAATGTTGGAGAACGGATCTTCGAAGTCCGGTAGGATGCTAGAACTGGTGGGAATCTCTTTGACAACGGGCTGGGAGCTAATCTGAAAAGATAAAACGATAAAAAGTTCATTAATTTGAAACTTTGATTTTGAAAATATCAACAGTTTGTTCGTAACGGGTCAAACCGGGGTCATTAACTTGGACTCGGCAGACAAATCGGTTAACCAAGGTCATTAGCTTGGACTTGGTCAACTGAATGGATTTTCATAACTGGTAAAAAGTTTGAAAGTTCAGGGGTTAAAATGAAAATTTGAAAAAGTTAAAATTTGTGGTTTGGCAAGTTCGGCCGAACTTGCTAAACAATATCAAGTTTCACAAACAGCAAGTTCGACCGAACTTGCAGATGGCTGATAGTTGTTTTAATAATAAGTTCGCTCGAACTTACTCTGGGCCTTCATGTTGGGCTTAGCAAGTTTGCCCGAACTTGACTTGGTATAAATACCAATCAAGTTCAGCCGAACTCATTTACCTGCTTTCAGAACCTTTTGAGCGAACTTGAGTTTAGAGAGAACTAGAGCGAAATTGGCATTTGTATACCGTTACGCTGTCCAAATCTAGATTGTTTTTGGTGATTTGCACACCAATCACAATGGCTGAGGTATAGATTTGTGATTAAATTGTGTATTGACCCTTAAATGAACCAAACAGATCTAAAAATTAAAATTTGATAAGATTTAGGTGATGATCATCAAGATTGAACATAGATTCTTAATCTACACTTAAAATCGACCGTATAATTGTTTTTGATTGATCTGAAACGATTGTTAGGATGCTTGAACAAGTTTGGTCTTTTGGAGAAGACGACAAGTTCGGCCGAACTTGTTGTCAAGTTAGACCGGACTTGTCAAAAATATGATTGAATGATTTAGTTTCATGTTCGGCCGAACTTGATTAATGAAAAGATTTAATTCTTCATCTTCGACCGAACTTGGATCTTAATAAAACTAATTGTTGATAACATAAGTTCATCCGAACTTGTCCTTTAATGTGGAACATGTGTTTCATACATGTTCGGCCGAACATAGATAAAATTGAATGATAAAAAATTGTAAGTTCGCCCGAACTTACATTTGAAAATGTTGAACATGTTTGTCACATGTTCGGGCGAACTTGTTAAAATCAGAATGTTTAACACTAATCAAGTTCGGCCGAACTTGATAAAGTGTTAGAAAAGTTTTATGATTTTTTCTCGATAAGCTTGCTAATTGTTTTGCATTATTTTTCAGGCATAGATTCCAGCGCGTGTTATTACTGTTGAGTTTTCAAAGACTCATAATACGTGCATCACGCTTGATAAAACGATATGTCCGTCATTGAAGGAGTATAACAGTATTTTGAAGTTTCTAGAGGGTAGTCATATTCGCCGAGCAATTACAGAGCGCACAGTGTCGTATCAATCACATGTTGTTCATTTCTGGATGAATGCGAGTTTAATGCTGATGAGAAGACGATCTCTTCTACAGTGCAAGTAGGAAATGAAGTTAAGCCAATCAGCGTGAGTGAAGATGATATTCGAAGAATTTTGCATTTCAACGATAAAGAAGATGATCCGATTCATCTAGACGAAAAGATGGTCCGTGGCTGTTTCTTTCGCATGGGCTACAAAGGAAGTGTAAATAAACCGACGCTGAAGAAAGGGGAAGTGCCTAACCCCTACAAGCTTCTGATTCATGCTTTAATTCATACATTTAGCCATCGCAAAGCCGATTTGGATGATGTACATGATTATTTGGCTAGCATGGCAATGACGCTTATTTTGAAAAAGCCGTTCAACGTTTCGAAGTTGGTTTTTACTCACATGTCGAAGAACATGGAGGATTCGAGATTGTATTTATATCCACGGTTTATTCAGATGTTGATTGAGGAGAAGTATGCCAACATTGCTCGAGATCCGAATGACATTCTTTATCTAGTTCATCTCGACGAGACTACAATGAAGAAGCTTATTAAGTTCCAGAAACAGGCTTCAGCTCCTGTTGCCAAGCCGATATTCGGAGCCATTAAAGATTCTAACTATATTTCGCCGCCAGACAACAAATGGAGAAAAGATCGTAGCGACGATGAGAAAGAACTTAATGCTAAACGAGAATGGTTTAAGGAATTCAAACCTAAGGCAAGGAGTGAATGGTTTTTGAAGGCTGAAGCTGATAAGCCGAAAAAGAAGCGAGCATCAAAGAAAGTTGAAACTATGCTTGTTGATGAGGAACAACCTGAAAATGTTGAAGCAGTTGCTAGATCGAGCGCTGCAGTTGTAATTGAAAGTCAAGAAACTGTAAAGTCAACTTAAGAAGATGTGATTTCTGCTACTTCTGAGAATGAAGAATCTGATAAAGAGCCAGAAAAGACAGAAGTAGAAATTAGAGCAGAAAAGGAAAGGAAATTGGATGCAGATTTTGATCCTAACACTGAAAATGAATCTGACGAGGAGAGACCAAAGAAAAAGTCAAAGCGTACAAAGTCTCCAGCAACTGAAATATCAAAGAAGACTACAGAGTCACCTCATACAAAAGGAAAAAGAAAAGCAAATAAAGCTCAGAAAGCTGTGAGTAAGAGGTGTAAAAGCAAGGTGAAAAGCACAGAAGCTACACAAGAACCTTCTGGTGCTCAAGAGAAAGGAGCCACACAAGAACCTCCTCTAGAAGAACCTCCTGTTATTGTTCATGCTGAAGCTGAAAGGCCAGGAATTACACAAGAACCTCCTGTGTCTGAATTTGTTGAAGTTCCTATCGCTGAATCTCCTAGTGCTCCAAAGAATTCTGTTCCTGAAAGTTCTACACCTAAGAAGTCAACACCAAACACTGCAACACGAAAGATTCAACACCAAAGACACCAAGGGGAAGTATGTTTGGTGATATGCCACACGATCCAATCAGTCTCGAAGACTTGGATGAGTTTTTCCCAGAAACTAATGCTGAGATGTTAGAAAAACGTGTGAAGGTATTGGAAGAGAAAGTTGCACAGATTGAGATAGAAAAGGTTGAGCTTGTAAAGAAGGTAAATCAGAGCGAAGTCGAAAAAGAAATACTTGACGATAAAGTGAAGGTGCTTGAGAATGAACGTGAATATTTCAAGGCGTTGATAGAAAATCTGCAGGACGCCAATGAAAACTACAGACAGAGATTGCAGAATTAAAGAAAATTCAAGCTTTGAACGATCGAAGATTCATCATATTACAGAAGGTGTTATCTAACAATCTGAATATTGATTTCATTGCTGAATACGATCGTCTGGATCATCAAGAAGCCAAGGAACGTGCTGAGAAAGAATTGGCCGAGAGTGGTAAAGGAAAGCAGGTTGAGGGTGAAGCCCCTAAATCTTCTGCTGAAAAATCTTCTGATGTTCCTGAGAAGCAATTGAGGATATTTCGAAAGCTTCTGAGTCTGATATCCAAAAAGTTGATGAATCTGTCAAGCCTTCTGTCCTATCGTTGTTACTGAAGAAAAAGACAATGATGAAGCTGAGAAAGATAAGAATGAAGATGAAGAGGAAGAAGGATATGAGGATTGGAATGTTGGGGATGATGACGATAATTTTGATCAAGGTGGTGATGATTTTGATCAGGGAGGTATAGGTTTAAAGATCAATTAAGCTAAAGTATCTGATGAATTTGATTTTTCTGACCTCATGGACAATGAATCGAATCGAATGGAAGATAAAAGCCAGGGGGAGTCAGGGTAGAAAGGTCCGTCAGATGATATTGATTTGTTAGATGTTGATCGATTTGCGAAGCCTGTGACTGCAGTACCTACGAAGCCTTTAATACTGATGTTGGAACATAATGTGGAAGAAGGTGAGTTTGTACATAACTACACGAAAGAAGATTTGGCGAAACTAGTTGAAGCTGAAAATTTAGAGTTTGATTTTGAAGAGGTTATGAATGTTATAACATTTGAACCGAAAGAGTATCAGTATGAGAGAAGGTTTGAAGCTGATGAGTATAATCGAGTGATTGTGGAAGATTGGTCCTCAGATGATGAATCAGATCAGAAAGCTATGTATGTTGGTCAGAATTCAGAAAGTTTTCCTACTTTTGAAGAAATGTACAAACAGCTTGATGAAGATATGATCAAGGATAAGATTGCTGAAGTGGTACGAGAAGGAAAAATTCCTAAACCAATGGCCAAAGAAGAGATAGCTGAAGCGAGAAAGTCCTGGTTCAAGGAGATGCCTCGTGAACATAAGTTTCAACGTCCACTATCATTCTTCACCAGAGATAAAGATGTTTCTTTGGGGGATATACTTAGTTGGGGATGGTTTAAAGAGCTCAACGTATATGCAATAAAAAGGGAATTTGGAGTGCCATCCTTCAAATACCTTGCTGATTTAAAGACATTGCCGTATTGGGACATGGAAGAGCTAGTACAAACAGTGAATGTTACTTATCATATGAAGATAGTTGATCAGTTGTCGTGGAAGATGATTAAGTACGAAGCTAGTAAAGGTTGGAATCACTGAAAGTCGTTTATTCCAAGACGAAGAGTAAAGATCAATAAGGTTACAGGGGAAAAGGACAAAACGTTAATTATGAATCGTCCTAGAGTCATGAGGAATATGCCACTTATGCCGATCGAACAAAACTTTTATCCTTTATTCAAGTGGTGGCAGATTGATCCAGCTACTTATGAAGCAGTGATTGTGTTAAAATTTGAAGATCATCTGGATATTGCTAAGGAACGAGTTGAAGTGATGGGTCATCAGGGTATGAGAGGTTTTTGTGAGGACGATAAGGATTCTAGATCCTATATGGTTGGTTAACTCCTCGAGAGAAGATATAAAATGCCTTTTCTACAGCAAGATTGTTTTCGAAGAAAGAGAAAAGGTACAGGCAATGCAGTATCAGAAAGTTGTTAACGTTTGCTATGCACGCGAAGTAAATTCTGGTAAAATGTGGCAAACAAAGTGGAGGGATCTGGAGAGAGTTGAATTTCTTAAAGAAGAAACCAGAAGTGAGGCGATCAAAGAAAGAAAGGAAAAAGCGGTAAGGCAAAGTTCGCTAAGAATGGCTAACTTTAAAAGACCACCGCCAAGTGATCAGACGCCGGATCCAAAACAAGAACGACGAAGGAAGCCGTACAAGAACTTCTTCGGTCGTGTGCGTTAACGTATATATGAAGACAGAGTTTTGAAGACTGATAAAAGACGAAGACTATATCCAAGGGGGAGTCTGTTGGTGCATAATGTCTATGTCTTAGTCTTATATCGAGTCTGTATTGTATAGAGCTGAATAGGCTAGGTATACGAAGTATTTATGTATGTTGTAGCCAAGTCCGCCCATAATGTACATGTTCAGGCATGTTCGGCCGAACTTGCATAGGCAAGTTCGGGCGAACTTGCACCTCCTTGGGCCGAACTTGTGTGCTTATAAATACCTAGCTTAGATCTCTCATTTGTAACTTTGGCATTTCAGAGGCGAAGCTCTATCAGTTTGTAACCAGAACGTTTGATCTATAAAACTGACGTTTAACTGATTAATTCTTGTCTATTGGTAAATACGACATAATATTTCCGCTATTATGGACGTTAGATATCAAATTTAGGTTCCTAAGCATCAAGGATCGGTCCTACAACCATAGAGTAGGGACTCTCGTGGTCGGTTGATATTAACCGAGGATACCCATGTACACGACAACAAGGGAAGACTGTCGCTCACAACTCGGTGAAACCAAGCTTATTTCCTTTACACAAACATGCGGAGCCTGGTGCTCACCTTTGCGACATTCGCAACGAACCCTGGGACCCATACTCCTCCTCGATAGGAGGTGTTCAATAACTACTAAACCAAATCGTAAATGAAACTTATGGTGTATGAATGGTGAAGATAATGAATGCGAAGAAAACGTAATAATTGAAGTCAGCTATAAGCTGAATGCAAGACTCCTATTCTACGGTGAGTCCAACAACACTCTCACTTTCAGATTGGAATTAATGACAAACGTTACTCTAACAATACGTAGGAAATGTGGATGGACAAATTACACAGCTACTATGTAACACAATTATCATCCATGTGCGATCATGATACTAAACGAAAATGGAAAACCTACTTGTCTGTCGGATGACTGACTCATCTGTAAAGACTGAGCATTCCAACGAATTATTAAACGGAATTTTGAGGACGAATTCTTTTAACCGGGGGAGACTGTGACAATTTTGAAAAATCCCGGTAAACTTTGATTGGTACAAGTCCGTGGTAACCGGTCAAGATAGGTATATTATGATATTGTTTTGATTATGTGTGTTGATACCACACCTGGAAAATGTTACACCGACTATAATAGAGCTCAGGAACGCAAAAACGAGGCAGTCCCGGTTAGGGAAACACCTTTGCGTTAGGAGCACTGAAAGACAAATCAAATATGCAAGGAACGGTCAATCAAGCCTAAAAACATTTAAACTACCATAATATGAGGCCATTATGATTAAAATGTAACTGTGTTCGGATTTCTAGACGGTTATGCTTGGTTTTTAAAACCGAGTCTTTTGATACTAAGAACGTGAAAAACGGAGCCCGTTTCGCAAATCGGAGATACACGCGCCACCGAAGACAAACGTCATCTTTTCACACGAAAAGGCAAAGCACGAAAAAGCACGGTGGGGTAGGGGCATCCCACCTATGCTGCCCCCCCCCCCCCCCCCTTTTATATATAATATATTTTTTTTCTTCTTTTCTTCTCATTTTTTTCTTGAATTTCCTTCATCTTCCCTCAAGAATTCTGCACATCTTCTTCATGTTCATGGCTGATAATCTTCAAAACTCAACCAAATCAAAGGTATTTTGCAAGATTTAAGCGGTTTTGATTATGATTTCTTGATTTAACATGATTTATAACCGAAAAAACCCTTTTTAATCCATGATTTTGGAGGGTTTAAACACGTTTCTTGGCTGAATAAGAACACCTTGTGAATTCCCTGGTGTTAGATGGGAGCCAAGACCTCAAATCTTTGGCTTTTGATATCCTAATCAACCCCTAATCGACCAAAATTGATTAACAAAGTTATCAACCAAAAAACTATGAAACAAGGCTTGATTTACATGAGTTATAGCATATTTGGATTGTACTTTATGTCTAGGTACTGAATATGGCTCACACACACTTCTGGGCTCAAGAAAAACGCCCGTAATCGGAGGAATCGCTAGGTATATCACCCGAAACTCGAATCTACAATAGGATGAATATTGTTTGGACCATAACTTGGTATGTGAGTATTGGATTGAGCTGAAACTTGGTGTGGTGATATAGGGTATTGACAAGAAGGACCACGTAAAATTTTAGAATTTTTGGAACTTTTATGATTTTTGGTGAAGTTTTTACTGTTTCACCGGACGAAATTCGGAAAAAAAATACCAAACAAAGTCAATAAATCACCAAAATTTACATAAACACTAAGGAAAATATGGGAAAGTTTCTGGGAAGTTTAGGAGTCTATTGGTTGGGTTTAGTTATGGAATAAAAATTCGCGTTTTTGTGAGTTTTCGGTAGCCGGAAACGCACTGAAATGAAATAGGAAAAATCCCAAATTTTTACAGGGAGTTTCTGGACGTGTATGGAAGTTCCTGTAATATTTTGGGAATTTTTGGACATCGGATGATAAACAAAGTGAATTATTCGGGTAAATTCTATTTTATAAATGATTATTTGAGAAGTTAAAATAGCTTTATAATTCCCAAAATAATTTTATTGGAATTTATATATTTTTACCGAGTTGTACAAAAAGTTCCAGGATTTTATGAACTATGTAGATTAAATGGGATTTTTCGACTTTTAAAACGCTTATTTAAACTAATTCGGCAGTTTACCGGACAACGAACCTACCGAAACTAGGAACAGACCAAAACCTATTTTGACTATAATTGGAACACCAAGAGCATTTCGGGAGGTTCCAGGGTAAGCGGGACACTCTGGTGTGTTCCACCGTCGTTCGGGAAGATCCCCGACGACGAAAACGGAAACTCAAATTCGGGGGACCTAGAGCCTCCAAACGTCTGGATTTCCTTAATGTATACTTAATCTTTTCTAAATAACAATGTATTGGCACTGTCTAAATCTTAGTTCCGTTATCCGAACACATAAAATAGCCGACTTTGGCTGGCACGCGAACTGGTACCCGCGAGCCAAACGTGAAACTAATCTACCCTAACATCCATCACCACACTAGGATACTATATGTACAACATGGACTGAAAATACTCACTCGGACCCAAGTTATAGGCATTACCGACCTAGCGACTGATATTAGTAATTACTAGTATGATTGCTGTTAACGCCGAACAAGCTTACATATACTCCTATTGCTACCTGTGATGCTACTATCCTGTGAGTTTCACTTCCCCACTTTTAAACTGTTTTACTATTTTCTGGGGTGATTTGCATCTGTGTTAATTGCACCAACTTGTGATGATGTGAATTATCTAACGCACGAACACCCTCCCCTCTACAAGTGATTAGCGTTAGCCGTGGACGGTGGATAGTACTATTGGTCTGACAAGCCCAGTGCCGCCAAGCTGTGTCAGTGTGACACAGTGTGTAGGCAAACAGGCACTGCACGCATCCTAACCTGGTTATGTGGTTAGGTATAACTGTAGGGGAACATTGAACTGCATGTGATGCAGTTGGTGGGAAGTGTCGGTGGTGACACGACCCGGTGCAATGATGTGTTTGTATGACATGCAGCGGTTATGACGGTCAAGGTTTCACTTGTGCTCTCATGTAATTCCATCTGTGACTATGACCAGTGCAATTAAACTTGTTAACACATATTGTTCCACAACAACTAAACTAGTGGAACTCACCAGCAGCGCTTAGCTGACCCTTTTTAAAACCTACATGCATTTAATGTAACTTGAGACTGGTGTGATCCGTGTATGTTGTTCAAGACATGTTCATAGGCGAACCGTGATATAGACGCATGTGGCTTAGAAGACTTATGTGGTTCATGGGAACACGCAGTTGTAACATACATGTAGTATGTAATCAACATTTTGTAAGTAATAAACTTTAGTGTCTTTATAAACAATGTGCTTGTACCAGAGGTGTCTGTTGCATCCCGTATTTTTTTCTTCCGCTGCATGTCGGGGTATGACAATTGCTTTTAAGTGATGCTCCTTTGGTTACTGCATGAATCTGTAGGACCGATCCTTAATGCATAGGAACCTAGATTTGATCTCTATTGTACATAATAGCGGAAATATTATGACAAGTTTACCAAATAACAAGAATTAGTCAATTAAACTTCAATTTTATTGATATAACGTCGAGTCTCCAAATTGAAAGAGCTTCGCCTCAGAAATGCCAAAGTTACAAATTAGGATGACAAGCTAGCTATTTATAGGCTGACAAGTTCGTTGATGGGGGATGAAGTTCGGGCGAACTTGACTATGTCAAGTTCGGCCGAACTTGACTACACATGACCTTCACCAGCGAACTTGACTCCAAAATACATAAATACTTCGTTTCGCTAGCCTATTCAACTCTAATCTATACAAACTCGATATAAGACTAAGACATAGACATTCTGCACCAACAAACTCCCCCTTGGATATCGTCTTCGTCTTGTGTCAGTCTTCAAAAACTCTGTCTTCAAATAAACATTAACGAACACGACCGAAGAAGTTCTTGTAAGGTTTCTTTCGTCGTTCTTGCTTCGGATCTGGCATCTGATATGTAGGAGGCACTTTGTTCATAAACTGAAACCTTCTAAGCCTTGCCGCCTTACCTTTCTCGTGTATAGCTTCTAGATGCTTTTCTTCCTTTAGAAACTCAAACCGTTCTAGCTCTCTCCAGCTTGTCTGCCACATCTTTCCTGAATTCACTTCATGTACATAGCAAACATTCACAACTCTTTGATATTGCATAGCCTGTTCTTTTTCACACTCCTCAAGTACTATTTTGTTGTAGAACAAGCACTTGATATCTTCTCTTGAACAATTGACAAGCCACATCGGGTCTAGTATCCTAATTGTTCTCCACAACCCCCTCATGCCTTGAAACCCCAATATCTCAACTCTTTCCTTTGTGATATCCAGATTTTTTTCAAATCGTAACACACTAACAGCCTCACATGTGGTTAGATCTATCTGCCAACACTTGAACACTGGATAAAAATTTTGCTCAATCGGCATCAACGGCATGTTTCTCATCGCTCTTGGTCGTTTCATTATCAACGTTATATCCTTTTCTCCTGTCTTCTTATTCGTTTGATTCGGCGAACTGGAATAAATGGCTTCCAATACTTGAATCCCTTTGTCGCTTCAAACTTGATCATTTTCCAAAGTAACTGATCAATATACTTCATATGATATGTGACATTCACAGTTTGCACAAGCTCCTCCACATCCCAATACGGTAGAGTCTTGAAATCAGCCACATATTTGAAGTATTACACTCCAAATTCCCTTTTGATTGCATACACATTCAACTCTTTAAACCAACCCCAACTGAGAATATCTCCCGACGTCACATCTTTGACTCGGGTAAAGAATGCTAGAGGACGTCGAAACTTATGTTGGCGCGGCATCTCTTTAAATCAGGACTTCTTAGCTTGAGCTATTTCTTCCTTTATCATTGGTTTCGGAACTTTGCCTTCACGTATCGATTCTTCAATTTTCTCTTTCAACATGTCTTCCTCTAATTGCTTGTACATCTCCTCGAACGTAGGAAAACTATCAGTGTTAGGACCAACGTACATAACAGTTTGATCTGTTTCATCATCCGAAGACCAATCTTCTACAATCACCCTGTTATACTCATCAGCTTTAAATCTTCGTATATACTGATAATCATTTGGCTCAAACGTGTTAACATTCAACACATCCTCTTGAAAGTCAAATTCAAGAGTTTCAGCATCAACTTCGATCAATTTCGCCAAATCTTCCTTTGTATAATTGTGCACGTACTCGCCTTCCTCAACATTATGTTCCAGCATAAGCATTAAAGGCTTTGTTGGTACAGCAGCAATAGGCTTTGCAGATCTATCAACATCAGTCATATCTACATCATCAGTTGGCCCTGTTTGCCCTGACTCCCCCTCAATCTAATCATTCATAACATTAGCTTCTTCATTTAGAAGATCATTAAAATCGAAGCTTTCGTTTACTGTCGCCTCAACCACTTTAATTCTTGTACCACTAGGATCATCATCATCATCAGCATTATTCCAATCTTCATAATCAGAATCATATTTCTTGTCGTCATCATCTACCCTCATCTTCTGCTTCTTCATCATCCTTTTCTTCAAAAACATTTAAAGGATCAGAAGGCTTGACAGATTCGTTAACCTTAGCAATCTCGGACTCAGAAGCTTTTGTAGATTCATCAACAAGCTTTTCGGCAGCTTCGGATAATTTAGATGCCTCACCTTCAATACCTTTACCTTTACCACTAGCAGCAAGCTGCTTTGCAGCTCTATCTTTCGCCTCTTGCCTATCAGATGATCGTATTCGGCAATGAAATCAATGCCCAAAGTATTAGATAATACTTTTTGCATTCTTGTGAACCTTCGATCATTTAGGGCTTGAATTGCTTTTAGATCAGCGAACTCTGTTTGCAGCTTCTCATTAGCGTCTTGCAAACTTTCGATTAGGGCTTTGAAGAATTCTCTTTCGTTTTCCACCACTTTAACCTTATCATCAAACAACTCTTTCTCAAATGCGCTTTGATTCATTCTTTTGATCAACTCAGCGTTTTCTTCTTCGTTCTTGGCTACTTTATCTTCCAAGATCTTTACACGCTTTTCGAGAAGATCAACATTAGTATTAGGAAAGAAATCATTCAGATCTTGAAGACTAATCGGCTCATTCTGCATATCACCAAACAAATTAGGCCCTGAAGTTTTTGGTGTTGACTTTGGAGTAGTAGCCTTTGGTGTAGACTTCCTTGGCGTAGAACTTTCAAAATGAGAAGTCGTTGGATCAACCGGAGATGTAATAATCGGCACTTCGAGCAATCCAGCCTCAGGAGGTTCTTATGTAACTCCTGGACGTTCTGTTTCAGATGAAATGATCACAAGAGGTTCTTGTGTAACTCCTATATGTTCAGCTTCCGATTAAATAACAACAGGAGGTTCTTGTGTAGGAGGTTCTTGTGTTACTCCTTTCTCTTGTGCGCAAGAAGGTTCTTGTGTAACTTCTGCACTTTTCGGCTTACCCTTATAACGACGACTAGCAGGTTTCTGAGCTTTCTTTGTTTTCTTCCTGCCTTTTGTCTGAGGAGACCCTGTAGTCTTTGTCATTGAAATAGTAGCATATTTCACACGTTTAGCTTTTTTCTTGGGTCTTTCCTCATCAGACACTTTTTCTTGATTTGGATTGAAATCAGCATCACTTTCTTTGGCTTTTTCTGCCTCAGTCTCTGCTATTGTTTTCTTTGTAATTCTTTCAAGAGAATCATCAGAATCTTCATCATTCTTTGAAGTAGCTGAAATAACATCATCTTCCTGAGTCGTTTTAACAGTTTCCTGACTCTTAGTAATAATTGCTGCGCTAGAACCAGCTTCAGCTTGAACATTTTCTAGCTCGTCTTCATCAACTAGCATCGTTTCAATTTTCTTTGTTGCACGCTTCTTTTTAGGCTTTTCAACTTCGGCCTTAAGGAACCATTCATTTCAAGCTTTCGGCTTGAAAGCTTTAAACCACTCTTTCTCTGCGTTCAATTCTTTCTCGTCCCCACTACCATCTTTCCTCCACTTGTTGTCAGTCGGCGCAATATAGTTTTCATCTTTAATCGCCCCAAATACTGGCTTTGCAGCAGGTGCTGAATCTTGCTTTTGAAACTTTATCAACTTCTTGACAGTAGTATCATCAAGGTGACTGAGATATAAGACGTCATTTGGATCACGTGCAATGTTTGTGAACTTCTCATCGATTAGCATCTACACGAATCTTGGATAAAAATATAACCTCGAATCATCCATATTCTTCCTCATATGAGTAAACACAAGCTTTAAATAATTGAACGGCTTCTTTAAAATCAACGTCGTTGCCATATAGTCCATGTAGTCTTGCACGTCATCAAGGCCCGCCTTTCTATGGCTAAAAATATGAATAATCGCGTGCATGAGGAGCTTGTAGGGGTTAGGCACTTCCCCTTTCTTCAACGTTGGCTTATTAACACTCCCCTTGTACCCCATTCGGTAGAAACAACCTCTCACCATCCTTTCGTCCAAGAAAATCGGATCGTCTTTGTCATCATTAAATTGCAAGATCCTTCGATTATCGTCTTCAATGACGGTAATCTCTTTTACTTCATTCCCAACTTGCACAGATTAAATAATAGCTTTCTTATATTCGCTGAGCTTCGCATTTATCCAGAAATGATAAGTATGTGAACGATAAGATACTGTGCACTCTGTAATAGCTTGATGTATAGGGCACTCCTTTAGAAACTTCAGAATACTCTCGTACTCCTGCAGTGACGGACATATTGTTTTGTCGAGCGTAATATAGGTATTATGGAACTTAGAAAAATCCACAGAAATCACCCGCGCGGGTACTTGAGCCTGAAAAACAATGCCAAACAATTAGCACGCATTACGAGAAAAAGTTACAAAAATTTTCAACACTTTTCATCAAGTTCGGGCGAACTTGATGTGTGTAAAACAATCTGATTTAGTCAAGTTCGCCCGAGCATGTATAGCAACATATTCAAACATCCAAACATAAGTTCGGGCGAATTTATGAATAACAATTTTCAAACTTTTTAAAATCTAAGTTCGGTCGAACTTCTCATAATCATATACAAGTTCAGATCTCACTCTAAATTCGGGCGAACTTGAGTTTCAACAATGTTTATATTTGTTTGAGATGCAAGTTCGGCCGGACTTGATAAGCAAGTTCGGGCGAACTTGTTATCTCCTCCAACAAAACTATACATCATTCATATATGACCTTTTTCATCCGTTTCAATTCAGATCCATGGTCGATTTTAGGTGTTTAACTCAGATTTAAGTCCAATTTAACCACAAGATACCTAAATCTATCAGTTTTGTTAAGATTCAGATCTAAGAACTTCGATTCATGTCCAATTCATGGTTATAATCTCAAATTCTCACCTCTTCCATTGACAATGGTGTGCAAATCACCAAGATCAATATAAATTTCGACAGTATAACGACTCTAACTTGCCAATTTCACAAAATCGCTCAAACTGTGTAAGTTCGTTCAAAGAGATGGGTTTCAGTGATAATGAGTTCGGCCGAACTTGCAAAGTACTTATACCCCAGCAAGTTCGGGCGAACTTGCAAGCCCAATGTTAAAAGGCCCCTCCAAGTCCGGGCGAACTTTTTTTTCTCAAACAACCATCAACGCAAGTTCGGTCGAACTTGCTGCAATGTTAAACTTTTATTTGTTTAGCAAGTTCGGGCGAACTTGCCAAATCCAAATTTTTTAAAAATTTTCAACTTTTTGCAATTTAGTCCTTGAACTTTCCACTATTTACCAGTTATGAAAATCCACTCAGTTGACCAAGTCCAAGTGACCTTGGTTAATCGAATTGTCTGCCGAGTCCAGGTTAATGACCCCGGTTTGACCCGTTCCGAACAAACTATTGATAATTTCAAAATCAAAGTTTCAAATAATTAACTTTTCATCGTTTTGTCTTTTCAGATTTTGTAGATTAGCTCCCAGCCTGTTGTCAAAGAGATTCCCACCAGTTTAGCACCTTACCAGACTTCGAAGATCCGTTCTCCAACATTGGTTTGCTGAAAACAATGTAGAAATAAAATCTTTTTGTATTTTTGTAAGTTTATGCTAAAACCCACTGAAAATCTTTTTTTAATTAATCTGTAAAGCTGATAAACTATGTACAGAACAATGTAAACTATGTACAAACATATTTATAGACATTTTTTGTGAATTCGTGTCTAAGGATCATATCAGTTTATTGAGACATATCACCAGTACCGTTGACCTTTAGATGACTTTTAGTTTTAAACACATTTACCTAGATTGTCATATGTTTGTCCACTTAAACTTTACCACGTTTCTCAACTGTTCCAAGATATGTTAAGGTATGATTTATGAAACTTGACTTATATTCGGTTCCCACTTCTTGAATATACCCCCCGTATCAAGATTCCCTAGATTTCATCTTACAGGTGAATATAGCGTAATTGATATCTGTATCTGGGTTATATGAGACCTTGAGAGCTCAGGTTAGTACTACCGTACAGACAAAGAGATGAAGGCTCGACTTTAAGGTGTGTTCCATTTAAGGAATCTTTTCAGCACTGCAAATGATTAGATCTTTCAATACTTGTCAAGATTGCATGCAGTTTAGGGGTTTATTGCGAAAGTATTATAGAAGTTCTAGGCTATTGCTTCCACAAAATCAGAAGAACTTGAATAATACCCCAGATATCAACTATCTATAAAGACCCCATATCTCAGAATCAGGCAATCTCTCAAACGAAATTTCATAGTACTAAGTCCATATATCCAAGATATGTTAATCCTCAAGATTAAGCAGTTGTAAAATTTAGTTTATATCTCGAAAACAGTTTACTGAACGTGTTAAGCCTATCGACACATCCACAGTAAGACTTGTTTATCACTTTTAAACTTTACATTTCTTTAGCATACTGTGATAGTCCACTGATGTACTATCATTTCCTTTTTGTGACACCGAATTCTTTTTGTCTTTTTCAATGTTTTTGTACTTTTTTCATTTTTCATATGTTTTTGAATTTTAAAATTTTCAAATGTTTTTGTATTTTCTCAAACATTCTCCCCCTAAAATCAAAAACATAGTTTTTAATAAAATTCTAAACTAGAAAGATATATACAAACCAATGTGGATCACGCGAACTCGTCGTCCGATCCGTATTCAACCTAAGCGTTCGCACCTGTCAGCAAATTTTTCATTCCATTAATTCTCAATAAGTATTTAAACCGTGATAAAGAAAATGGTTTGGTATAAAAATCAGCCTTTTGTTCGTTAGTGTGGATTTTTTCTATTCGCACCAACTTCTTTTCGTAGCAGTCACGAATGAAGTGATAACGAATTTCAATGTGTTTAGTGCGTGAGTGATGAACCGGATTTTTGGTTATATCAATGGCTGCCTTATTATCAACATACAGCGGAGTGTCGAGAAATTGCAGACCATAGTCTCTCATCTGCTGTTGTATCCACAGAATCTGTGAACAACAACTAGAGGCCAAGATATACTCAGCTTCACAGGTAGAGAGAGCGACCTCTATTTCTTACACTGCCAGGTTACCATTCTTGTTCCGAAGAACTCGCATCCCGCTGTAGTCGATTTTGAATTCAACTTATCTACACTAAAATCAGAATCAACATATCCTGCAGGATCGAAATTATCATTCTACGGGTACCACAAGCCGGTGCTTGGACAACCCTTCAAGTATCTGAAGATTCGCTTCATAATCTGCATGTGTGATATTCTCGGGCTAGACTGATATCTGGCGCAAAGGCAGGTAGGATACATGATGTCTGGGCGCGATGCCGTCAGATACATCAGCGATCCTATCATTGATCTGTAGAGTGTCTCATCAACTTTGGTTCCAGTTTCGTCGATGCAAATCCCGTGATTAAGAGCAAGAGGAGTAGATAACGGCTTCGAGCTTTCCATATCAAACTTCTTCAAGATGTCGTGCACATACTTGGTCTGATGAATGAAAATACCGTCAGGAAGTTGATCTACTTGCAACCCAAGGAAGAATTTCATTTCGCCCATCGAAGACATATCGAATTTCTTCTTCATGATGCCCTCAAACTCCTTGCAAAGACTGTCATTCGTTGATCCAAAGATGATGTCATCCACATAGATTTGAACGATAATTAGATGACTACCAACTTCTCTAGTGAAGAGAGTACTATCCACAGTTCCTCTGACAAAGCCGTTTCCCACGAGATGTTGCGATAACGTCTCGTACCAAGCTCTCGGGGCTTGGTGTAAACCGTAAAGTGCTTTATCAAGAAGATATGCTTTCTTTTTGTTGAGTGGATCGAGAAACCCCAGTGGTTGTCCGACGTACACCTTCTCACGTAATTTTCCGTACAGAAAAGCTGATTTGACATCCAACTGATAGACTTTAAATCCCTTCCATGATGCAAAAGCAAGAAATATTCGAATAATATTCTAAGCGAGCTACTGGTGCGTAGACTTCTGTGTAGTCTATCCCTTCCTGCTGGTGAAATCCTTTGACAATAGCCAAGCTTTGTTTCGAACTATAACCCCTCGATCGTCTCGCTTGCATTTAAAGACCCATTTACTATCAATCTGTGATATCCCGGGTTTTTCGGATAACTTAAACGTAATACTTGTCAATCTAATTACGTGCTATGTGTACGAACGTGTACGAATTAAATGAATAAGTGATAAGTGTTTGTGTAATTGTTTTAGTTATCCAATATATGTATGTATAATAAATATGCACACGAACCGAACCGCGACACAAACACAAACCGAACTCTTTGTGAAACTAGGAAACTTGGAACCCAAGTCTTCGGCCAAAAGAGAACAAGAATCAAAGATCAAACCTAAACTTTAATACTCTAACCACTCGGCCGCAAAACCCAAACCAAACCAAATCAGATTTTCGACCGAGATCAAACCCAAACCAACCACCCAAGTCCCTCGGCCATGAATACTTATCTAGAACCGTAAACCTCATCTTGCGCCTATATATACAACTCACATGCATCTTCCTTCACAATTCCTAAAACCCTAACAAGTAAAACAGCCGTCGGCTGCTTCCTCATGCTCCATTGATCGCAAAACAGCTTCCATTCCTTCATCATCTCGATCTAATCAGCCGGTTCACTTTCTCGGTCGCTAACAGCCGGTCACCTTCAGTCCCTTTTCGGTTTCGGTCGCGAGATCAGCTTTCCTTCTCTCGGTCTCAGCAAGCAGCAGCCCTCGCCGTCTTCCCTCATCGTATTCACGGTTCGTTTACATTGTTATTAAAAGATTAGAGGTTATCTATGATTACAAGATCATGTTCGGATTATGTGTATGCTTGAATGTTTAGTTGTCTCGGATTACATGTATGCTTGAATGTTTGGTTGTCTCGGATTATATGTATGCTTGGATGCTTAGTTGTTGCGGATATATGTGTCTTGATTGTTGATGTTCTCAGATCGCATGACGGTATAGTTTCGGATTGTTAACACAAGATTGAGAGTTTGCATGTTGTTTGAAAACTGAGTATGTAGGCTGTGATTCGTTATAAAGACAAAAGTTATTGTGTAGGGTTTGCATGGATAGGTTATTAGTATTAATCTAGGACTAGAAATCAGAGCTAGATCGCTTAGGGTAATCGCATGAACGGGTTATACGAGTTCAGGATAAACATATGCAGAAAACAGCCTGCTGAATAATAGTTACAGCCGACTTCATCTGGCTGTAACTTGGTCGTTAGTTGTCGAAAAACGGATTTTCTGATGTCTAGGACGTAGAGATTTGAATAAGGAATCTAATGGCACTGGATTCATAATTTTCTGAAATAGTTTGATATTTTTAAAGGGCCAAACAAGTTCAGTAGCTAAAGCTGTTAAAATTCTGGAATTTTGTTGGTTGTTTATCAAGTTGGGTTTTAAAATCAGTAGGGAGTTGAGTCATGATTTTTGTACAGCAACTAGGTATAGAAATTTCCGGGCAACTCCAACTGGAATTTTGTTAATCGGACGATCAGTGATTTTTAAATAAATTCTTCCGTAGACTGCAATCAGAAAGCGGTAAATCTGACTGCAGCTTAATGAATTAATATTTATGGCTAATTGGTAAAGATTTAGGACTTGGAAAAATTATATAAATTTCTATGGTATAAATGTCACCTACTGTAAAAATATGGGAATTTTTGGAATGTTAGAACTATTTTATAAAAATCCTAGAAAACAGCTGAATAATTGAGTGTTAAGCAGAAAGTTGATAACTTGTGATTGTATGCATAAAGTGTTGTATGGATTTGGAATATGTTCATGATAAGTTGTTTGATTCCTATGATCACATGAGAATACTTGCATGCATGTTTGAGTGTTAGATATGTTGTTTGTGTGTATCACTTTGTGAGTAAATTGCGTGTGGAATTTGTATTGGTGTGATTTCACACTGACGTGGAATTAATTGGTTTGTTAGGACGCAACTAGCGGTCCCATCTCTTATAACCTCTTTGCTACACTAACCGAGCAAATAAAGGTGAGTTCACGGCCCCTAACTTTATCCGGTTTTTAAACAACAGGGGGAGAAACATGTATACACTCTCAAACTCAATCTCTTTACGTTATACGAATTTAACGTCACATAACTATACGGTAACTAAGTTAATGTTAATGTAATGTTATGGTCACTAAGCAGCTTTATCACTTAAGTCCTCGACAATCTCCTCGGATCGTTAGTATTTGGGTTAAATAGCGGGGGAATTATAAGTAGTACTACTGGGTCTGACGAGCCCCATCCGAGCTAGTCGCGCTAGCCGACCTGGTATGGTCAACGGGTGAATAATTGGCCTAACATCGCCATGGTCATGTGATAGGCCTGGCAAAACGGAGGCACAACTGTCAGCTTCGATCGCGAACTCTTACGTGACATGACTTTAGGCTAGCTACCTATATACATTAATATTGAACTTAAATACGGAACAACTTAATATTCCGGGTTGGGAATATTGGAAACATCAACTTATTATCCCGGGTTGGGGATAATGGAAACAACAACTTAATATTCCGGGTTGGGAATATTGGAAGCAACAACTTGTTATTCCGGGATTGGAATAATGGAACTGATATGTTATCCCGGGTTGGGGATAACGGAGTAAACAAACTATAACCGAACAAACGAATTTATGAAAACCTGTGAACTCACTCATCTTTAATGTTGACACTTGTTTCTTTACATGTTTCTCAGGACGCTAGGAGCTCTAGGTGCACGCACATGCATTGAACAAGACATCATTATAGAGTCTTATTTATTAATATTGTTTTGGGAGTTTTCAAGTTGTTTTGGCGTTTGTGTTGGCGCCCGCATCATTACTTATTTATGCTTCCGCTCAAACTTTAAAACTAATGCTCTGCTAAATATTGGTAATTGATATAAAATCTACAACGAACAATTTTGGAAAACGTATAATCAAATCATATAGAGTCGTTCGACGTACTAGTGTTTCAGATTCTGGTTTGTTCACACGCCTCGCGGTAAAACTCCGCAAGTGGAAATTGAGGGTGTATGACAGCTATGGTATTCAGAGCAACACTAACGCAAGCTATGAGCAACCAGTTTGCATTGTAAGTAGACTATAACAATAGTGATTCACGACATAGACTTAGATTGCAACGATTATTATATCTTTTTAGTAATATACCTACAAATGTGTTGTAATAGCCTTCATAAAGAATGAAAACAACTGATAACTATACACGACTACATGCAGTCATCATCTCATCCTCATCACGACAGACTTACGCCACCAAGAGCACTAGGAAAGGCACCAATGGTGGAACCCATACCACCTTATGGCGTAGAGACACGCTCAGCGGCGAGGAAGAGGCTCGCTCTGGGGGAGGAGTCGTCGTTACGTCCAACTATTGCTGTACCGGTTGAACCGGTTAATCCTGTAGAAATAGGAATTGACATGCTTAGAATCCTAGTGCATACACAACAGAAACAGCTAGAAAGAATGCAGGAAACCATCTTAGCACAAGGATGGATGATCCGACACCTTACCGGAAAGACCGACTCGCTCGAGGAAGAGCATCGTACGAGCAAGATAGCTCGTAACACCATAGCCAGAGATCTGCGTGCTGAGCTGATAAGAGCTGACTGGCTTGAGGACAGAGTCCTGGAAAACAGTTGGAACATTCAGGAACTGCAAAATCAAGCACTTGAACCAGCACCGGCCCCTCCAGTGCCGGTAGAGGAGGATCCAGAGGAGGATCCTGAAGAGGATCCGGAGGAGGACCCAGCTGAGGAAGCTGGAAATGCCGCACAGGATGACGGCAACGACAGTGACTTGGGGAATGGAGACGTAGACGACTGACACGTCTCGTTTATATTTGTTTTCCTTCAGTTTATTTATTTTCCCACTTGTGTTTAAACTTGAGACTTTATAGTGAATTCGTATGTGTGATTTGCACTTTTGTAAGACGTTGAAATTTCAGTTAATCAAGTATTTCTTTTGATTATTTAACATATTGAGTTGACATAACTTACTAATTATTAAAGTACGAAGTAGGGTAGCTATATTGGATATATAGACTTATCGGGGTGTGTTTGTGTTGTGTTTCGAAGATCTAAATGGCGACTGGAAGACGTGGAAACCTTAACTTGACGCCCGAAGAGTTAGCTGCCATGATTCAGGAGCATGTGAACGCAGCTTTAGCGGGTGTTCAGAACCAGCCGACAGGAGGGGGCTTTAATCCCTATAAGATGTTCCTTGACGCAAAGCCTAGCAAATTCTCGGGGGCGGAAGGACCCATTGGACTGGTCCGCTGGATCGAAAAGTCGGAATCCGTTTTTGAAATGTGCAACTGCTTAGAGGCCAACAAGGTCAAATATGCAGCCTCAACACTGGAAGATGGGGCACTGACATGGTGGAATGCCCAAGTCCAAGCACGTGGACTGTTAGCTGCAAATGCAATGGCATGGACTGAGTTCAAGGCCCTGATTAAAGAGGAGTACTGTCCACGAGACAGAGTGCAACAATTAGAGCAAGCTCTATGGAACCACAAGATGGTGGGATCGGAAATTGAAGCTTACACTGCAAAACACCATGACTTGGTATTTCTGTGTCCTGATTTGGCCAACACGGTGGAGAAAAGACTCGAGTTCTATCTCGGGGGTCTGGTTCCGGAAATTCAGGGTATGGTGATGTCTAGTAACCCTGTAACAGAACATCAAGCAATCCGATTGGCTCACAAACTCACCGATAAAGCGGTGGAACAGAAGAAACTGCCAGCACGGGGTACCACTGAAGTCGCTCCAGATAACAAAAGAAAATTTGAAGACTCCACTGTTCGACAGTCTTCGTCATCACATCCGCAGCAAGGGAACCAGAAACGGTTCAATCATTACCACAGCCACCGGGGTCATCAAAGTCATTCCAACAACAACAACAACTACAACAACAACAACCAGAATGCAGGCGGCTATGTAGGTCGAAAGCCGCAGTGCAACCGCTGCAATCTTCACCATAACGGCCCTTGTGCCGGAAATCGCTGCCAAAGATGTGGCAAGATGGGACATGGGGCAAAGGATTGTCGTGGGGAAATCGTGTCCCGACAAAATCAGAATCAGCCCCAGGGTCAGCAGCAGGGTATAAACCGGGGATGCTATCAGTGTGGTAGCACTACTCATTTCAGAAAAGACTGCCCACAGTTGCGCAACAACAACAATAATGGTGGAAACAACCACAACAACCGCAACAATAATAACAACAACAATAATGGGAACGGTGGCACAGGAGGTGCCAAGGGTCGCGCATTTACATTGGGCCGCGGAGAGGCCAGAAACGACACGAACGTGGTCACCGGTAAGTTTCCCCTTAATGAACATTTTGCTTCTGTGCTTTTTGATACGGGTGCGGATAGGAGCTTTATATCTGAGACTTTTAGGAAGAACCTAAATCTCACGCTTAAACCATTAGAGACCCCTTATGTGATAGAATTAGCCAATGGTAAATCGGTAGATGTGACCCAAATCGTATCCGGCTGTCAACTCAAACTCGCGGGCCACACTTTTACCATTGATCTGATGACAACTACTCTGGGTAGTTTTGACGTGGTAGTCGGAATGGACTGGCTATCCGACGTCCGGGCTGAAGTTCTCTGCTTCGAAAAATCTATCCGTATTCCACTCTCGAACGACGAAATCCTGACGGTACAAGGCGACAAGGCAAGCGCCGTCACCAACATTATCTCATTTATGCAAGCGCAGAAGTATCTTCGGAAAAAGAATTCCTTCGCTTTACTCGCACTAATTACCGAACAGCCTAAGGACGAGAAACGTATAGAAGACATCCCTGTCGTCCGTGATTTTTCCGATGTATTCCCAGAAGAACTACCTGGTCTTCCACCACATCGACAATTGGAGTTCGAAATCGAATTGGCAAGCAATGCAACTCCCATCGCCAAGGCTCCATACCGCCTAGCTCCAGCCGAGCTGCAGGAGCTGTCTACCCAACTTCAAGAGCTGTTGGAAAAAGGATTTATCCGACCAAGCGTTTCGCCATGGGGAGCTCCAGTCCTGTTTGTCAAGAAGAAGGACGGGACTTTCCGCATGTGCATCGACGATAGGGAACTCAACAAGGTTACAGTCAAGAACCGATACCCGTTACCTCGCATCGACGACCTATTCGACCAACTGCAAGGGTCAAGTTACTACTCTAAGATTGATTTACGGTCCGGTTATCATCAGCTACGCGTCAGGGAGGAGGATATCGCTAAGACAGCATTTCGCACTCGGTATGGCCATTACGAGTTCTTGGTCATGCCATTCGGTCTTACTAACGCACCTGCGGTATTCATGGACCTCATGAACCGCGTGTGTAAACCATACCTCGACAAATTTGTCATCGTGTTCATCGATGACATACTCATCTACTCCAAAAGTGAAGAAGAGCATGCTGAGCATCTACGATTACTGCTAGGATTACTTCAACAGGAAAAGCTATATGCCAAGCTCTCGAAGTGTGATTTCTGGATCCGGGAAGTTCAGTTTCTCGGGCACGTCGTGAATGAAAAGGGTATCCACGTAGACCCTGCCAAGGTTGAAGCCATTAAAAACTGGGAAGCACCTAAGACACCGACGGAGATCCGCCAATTCTTAGGATTGGCTGGTTACTAAAGACGCTTCATCGAGGGGTTTTCAAAGATTGCACAACCGCTCACTACCCTCACCCAGAAAGGCATCAAGTATGCTTGGGGTGAAAAACAAGAAGCAGCGTTTCAATTGCTGAAGCAGAAACTTTGCAGTGCACCCATTCTGTCCTTGCCGGAAGGGACAGATGACTTCGTAGTGTACTGTGATGCTTCCATTCAGGGATTGGGATGCGTACTCATGCAACGCGATAAGGTCATCGCGTATGCGTCGCGACAGCTGAAGGTCCACGAGAAAAACTACACAACGCATGACCTGGAATTGGGAGCAGTAGTGTTTGCACTTAAGATTTGGAGACACTACCTCTATGGAACGAAGTGCACAATCTTTACTGACCACAAAAGCCTCCAACACATCTTTGATCAGAAAGAGTTGAACATGCGACAGCGTCGCTGGGTTGAACTCTTGAACGATTATGAGTGTGCCATTCGGTATCACCCGGGTAAAGCTAACGTGGTAGCTGATGCCCTCAGTAGGAAAGAACACTTGAAACCTCGTCGTGTACGAGCACTACAACTCACTATTCATTCGGGGCTACCCGAACAAATACGCGACGCCCAGTTAGAAGCAGTTAAGGAGGAAAACATCAAAGCCGAATCAGTGAGAAAAATGGAACGTGATTGGGAAGTAAAGTCCAATGGAGCCCAGCATTTCATGAATCGCATATGGGTACCTCTCTACGGAAACCTTAGAGAGCTAGTCATGGACGAAGCTCACAAATCTCGATACTCTGTCCATCCGGGTTCGGATAAGATGTATCAAGACCTTAAAGTTGCGTATTGGTGGCCCAACATGAAAGCCGATATAGCCACCTACGTGAGTAAATGTTTGACTTGTGCAAAAGTCAAGGTGGAGTATCAAAAGCCATCGGGGCTACTCCAACAACCTGAGATCCAAGTGTGGAAGTGGGATCAGATCTCAATGGATTTCATCACTAAACTCCAGCGAACCTTGGGTGGTTGCGATACCATCTGGGTGATCGTGGATCGTTTAACTAAGTCCGCACACTTCCTAGCTATCAAAGAAACAGATAAGATGGAGAAGTTGACTCGCATCTACATTAAGGAAGTAGTTTCTCGGCACGGAGTGCCAACGTCCATCATCTCAGATAGAGATGCTCGTTTCACGTCAAACTTCTGGCAGTCACTCCAGAAAGCTTTGGGAACACGCTTGGATATGAGCACAGCTTATCACCCTCAGACTGATGGTCAAAGTGAAAGGACCATACAGACCTTGGAAGACATGCTTAGGGCATGCGTGGTGGACTTCGGAAATAATTGGGAAATTCACCTGCCTCTAGTAGAATTCTCATATAACAACAGCTATCACACGAGTATTTCGGCAGCACCGTTTGAAGCATTATACGGTCGTAAATGTAGATCACCGGTCTGCTGGGCAGAAGTCGGTGACAGTCAACTCACAGGCCCTGAGTAATACTTGAGGCTACTGAAAAGATTGTACAAATCAGAAACCGCATGGCGGCGGCACGGGATCGACAGAAAAGCTACGCTGACCAACGACGTAAACCGCTCGAATTTCAAGTAGGCGATCGCGTCCTACTAAAGGTGTCACCCTGAAGGGTGTAATCCGCTTCGGAAAACGGGGCAAACTGAACCCACGGTACGTGGGCCCGTTTGAAATCTTGAAACGAATTGGACCCGTAGCATACCAATTAGACCTTCCTGCCGAACTCAGTGGAGTTCACAACGTATTTCACGTGTCAAATCTGAAGAAGTGTCTATCAGATGAAACTTTAGTTATTCCATTGGATGAGATCCAAGTGGATGAACAACTACACTTCGTGGAAAAGCCTATTGAGATCATGGATCGTGAGATCAAGACTCGAAGGCACAGCAAGATTCCAATCGTTAAAGTTCGTTGGGACTCTAAGCGTGGACCGGAGTTCACGTGGGAAAGAGAGGATCAAATGAAAAGCAAATACCCACACCTCTTCACAACTGAGCAGCAAACTAACGATACAAGTAACTAAATTTTCGGGATGAAAATTCTTTCAACAAGGGGATGATGTGACAACCTGGAAATTTCTCATACAAATTTCTCATACTTTCGTGTACTATTGTTGACTAAATTCTTGTGCATGGCACTTGGAAATCTTTGTGTATGACACTTGGGAACTTCTTGTAACATTGCGTACCATCATTAACGAACTAACTCTTTGTGCGTGGCACTCTGAACATGTATGCTACATACTAAACCGCGTTTACTCAATTTTCGGGACGAAAATTCTTTCAACATGGGGATAATGTGATATCCCGGGTTTTTCGGATAACTTAAACGTAATACTTGTCAATCTAATTACGTGCTATGTGTACGAACGTGTACGAATTAAATGAATAAGTGATAAGTGTTTGTGTAATTGTTTTAGTTATCCAATATATGTATGTATAATAAATATGCACACGAACCGAACCGCGACACAAACACAAACCGAACTCTTTGTGAAACTAGGAAACTTGGAACCCAAGTCTTCGGCCAAAAGAGAATAAGAATCAAAGATCAAACCTAAACTTTAATACTCTAACCACTCGGCCGCAAAACCCAAACCAAACCAAATCAGATTTTCGACCGAGATCAAACCCAAACCAACCACCCAAGTCCCTCGGCCATGAATACTTATCTAGAACCGTAAACCTCATCTTGTTGCGCCTATATATACAACTCACATGCATCTTCCTTCACAATTCCTAAAACCCTAACAAGTAAAACAGCCGTCGGCTGCTTCCTCATGCTCCATTGATCGCAAAACAGCTTCCATTCCTTCATCATCTCGATCTAATCAGCCGGTTCACTTTCTCGGTCGCTAACAGCCGGTCACCTTCAGTCCCTTTTCGGTTTCGGTCGCGAGATCAGCTTTCCTTCTCTCGGTCTCAGCAAGCAGCAGCCCTCGCCGTCTTCCCTCATCGTATTCACGGTTCGTTTACATTGTTATTAAAAGATTAGAGGTTATCTATGATTACAAGATCATGTTCGGATTATGTGTATGCTTGAATGTTTAGTTGTCTCGGATTACATGTATGCTTGAATGTTTGGTTGTCTCGGATTATATGTATGCTTGGATGCTTAGTTGTTGCGGATATATGTGTCTTGATTGTTGATGTTCTCAGATCGCATGACGGTATAGTTTCGGATTGTTAACACAAGATTGAGAGTTTGCATGTTGTTTGAAAACTGAGTATGTAGGCTGTGATTCGTTATAAAGACAAAAGTTATTGTGTAGGGTTTGCATGGATAGGTTATTAGTATTAATCTAGGACTAGAAATCAGAGCTAGATCGCTTAGGGTAATCGCATGAACGGGTTATACGAGTTCAGGATAAACATATGCAGAAAACAGCCTGCTGAATAATAGTTACAGCCGACTTCATCTGGCTGTAACTTGGTCGTTAGTTGTCGAAAAACGGATTTTCTGATGTCTAGGACGTAGAGATTTGAATAAGGAATCTAATGGCACTGGATTCATAATTTTCTGAAATAGTTTGATATTTTTAAAGGGCCAAACAAGTTCAGTAGCTAAAGCTGTTAAAATTCTGGAATTTTGTTGGTTGTTTATCAAGTTGGGTTTTAAAATCAGTAGGGAGTTGAGTCATGATTTTTGTACAGCAACTAGGTATAGAAATTTCCGGGCAACTCCAACTGGAATTTTGTTAATCGGACGATCAGTGATTTTTAAATAAATTCTTCCGTAGACTGCAATCAGAAAGCGGTAAATCTGACTGCAGCTTAATGAATTAATATTTATGGCTAATTGGTAAAGATTTAGGACTTGGAAAAATTATATAAATTTCTATGGTATAAATGTCACCTACTGTAAAAATATGGGAATTTTTGGAATGTTAGAACTATTTTATAAAAATCCTAGAAAACAGCTGAATAATTGAGTGTTAAGCAGAAAGTTGATAACTTGTGATTGTATGCATAAAGTGTTGTATGGATTTGGAATATGTTCATGATAAGTTGTTTGATTCCTATGATCACATGAGAATACTTGCATGCATGTTTGAGTGTTAGATATGTTGTTTGTGTGTATCACTTTGTGAGTAAATTGCGTGTGGAATTTGTATTGGTGTGATTTCACACTGACGTGGAATTAATTGGTTTGTTAGGACGCAACTAGCGGTCCCATCTCTTATAACCTCTTTGCTACACTAACCGAGCAAATAAAGGTGAGTTCACGGCCCCTAACTTTATCCGGTTTTTAAAACAACAGGGGGAGAAACATGTATACACTCTCAAACTCAATCTCTTTACGTTATACGAATTTAACGTCACATAACTATACGGTAACTAAGTTAATGTTAATGTAATGTTATGGTCACTAAGCAGCTTTATCACTTAAGTCCTCGACAATCTCCTCGGATCGTTAGTATTTGGGTTAAATAGCGGGGGAATTATAAGTAGTACTACTGGGTCTGACGAGCCCCATCCGAGCTAGTCGCGCTAGCCGACCTGGTATGGTCAACGGGTGAATAATTGGCCTAACATCGCCATGGTCATGTGATAGGCCTGGCAAAACGGAGGCACAACTGTCAGCTTCGATCGCGAACTCTTACGTGACATGACTTTAGGCTAGCTACCTATATACATTAATATTGAACTTAAATACGGAACAACTTAATATTCCGGGTTGGGAATATTGGAAACATCAACTTATTATCCCGGGTTGGGGATAATGGAAACAACAACTTAATATTCCGGGTTGGGAATATTGGAAGCAACAACTTGTTATTCCGGGATTGGAATAATGGAACTGATATGTTATCCCGGGTTGGGGATAACGGAGTAAACAAACTATAACCGAACAAACGAATTTATGAAAACCTGTGAACTCACTCATCTTTAATGTTGACACTTGTTTCTTTACATGTTTCTCAGGATGCTAGGAGCTCTAGGTGCACGCACATGCATTGAACAAGACATCATTATAGAGTCTTATTTATTAATATTGTTTTGGGAGTTTTCAAGTTGTTTTGGCGTTTGTGTTGGCGCCCGCATCATTACTTATTTATGTTTTCGCTCAAACTTTAAAACTAATGCTCTGCTAAATATTGGTAATTGATATAAAATCTACAACGAACAATTTTGGAAAACGTATAATCAAATCATATAGAGTCGTTCGACGTACTAGTGTTTCAGATTCTGGTTTGTTCACACGCCTCGCGGTAAACTCCGCAAGTGGAAATTGAGGGTGTGACACAATCGCTTTCTGATTTTCAGGTAGGTCTACAAGCTTCCACACTCCTAACTTCTCGAACTGTAACAGTTCCTCTTGCGTTGCTTGTACCCAGTTTTCATCGCCAAAAGCTTCAGAAACACTTTTTGGCTCTATCTAGGATATGAAACATGAATAGTAGCAATACTCTTGAATTGGAGCAACACGAGTATAGAAACAGCTTAAAGCTTTGTTTATTTGACTTCGTGTTCTCACACCAGCTTGTAATTCGCCTATTATAGAATTTGACGGATGATAAGAATATGATCTTGGCATCACTTCGCCTGGAACAACCACAGTATTCTCTTGATTTGTGATATTTTGATCTACCACTACTTCAACTTCAGGAGCACTACTTGGGCTTGCAGATTCATTCATTAAACTTGTAATCTGCTCTGCTTCTTCATCTGAAGAAGATTCTCCATCGGCATCAAATGTTGGAGCCTTGTCCGAGTCTGAACTCTGTGCTTCAGAAAGATTAGGATTCACTGTAGTATTGACTGGTTCTGTAGTCGGTGTCACTTGTTCTATTTGAATTTCTTGACCACCGCTATTACTTGAACTAGCACCAGAAGAAGATAATCCCAACGTGGGTTGATTAACCACAATTGGTCTGACGATTTGCTCTTGGTTTGCTGATTGATGAAGATAATAAAGAGCTGCAATTTCTTCATCGGATGGTTCTTCAGGCAAATCAAATGATTTCCACAAGTCTTGATAGTTGAATAACCATGCATCACCTTTTCTCTGAACAGGATCCGTATAGTTAAAACAATCAACATGTTGTGCTTCAATGACCTTTCTCAACGAGGGAACATAAACTCTTCGTAGTGGACTTGCAAATATCCGAAAAAGAAACCTTCGAGTGATTTAGCTCCAAATTTGCCATCTTGATCGATTACAATACATGGCGCTCCAAATGGTTCTAAGAACTTCAAATTCGGTTTCCGTCGGTTGATCATTTCAAAACATGTCTTCTTCATTGGTTTGACTGTTAAGACTCTGTTAAGTGTGTAGCAAGCCGTTGCAACTGCTTCACTCCAGAAGCTGACTGTAAGTTTTGAGTCTGCAAGCATGGTTCTTGCAGTTTCGATTAAAGTTCTGTTCTTCCTTTCAGCGACACCGTTTTGCTGTGGAGTGTAGGGTGCACTAAACTCATGCAAAATCCCTTTAGCGTTGCAGAATTCCCTCATTTTGGTGTTTTTGAACTCAGTACCGTTGTCACTTCTAATGCGTCTCACCGGAAGATGGTACAGGTGTAACATCCGTCAAAAACGGATTTACCAAACCCGCTCCGTTTATCAACCGAACAGTCAGTCAAATTTTTCGTTGCGAATTAAATACCCAAAATAATTTTAAACGATCCGTAATCAATTATTATGCGGGGATATGTATTTAGTTTTTGAAAATCTGTCAAAAATAACAAAATAAAAATGTTTTACTCATGCCGGGTTTCGAACTCGGGTCCCTACCGGTTCAAACCAACACTTATCTCTCAGCCGACAAACCACTCCGCCACTTTGATTTTCTGATAAAGAAAGGAATCAATTAATTCAAATATTAAGTTTCGGAAATCAAATTCAGTTATTGCGCCCAAAATAACAGTCGTCGGAAATCCCGACGACTTCGCCGATTATTTACGTTTTCGCTCAAAGTAACCGATAACTTAACTATTACGACGGTTATAACCGACGTCTGAACCGCGACATCAGCCATAACCGCCGGAGTACGGTTGACTTCGAATTAAGACCGAATTCAGACCCCATTCATCCCAATACTACCCTATAAATACAACCTCAACTCGCCAGAAGTCTTTCACACTCAAATCGCACCCTTTCTCGGCGAAAAATCACTCGCCGGAAATATTTGATACATCGCCGGAAAACCGTATCATTAACCTTCGAGCTTACTGAACCCCCTAAACTTTCACCGAAGTCACCCACAACCTTTGCAAGCCTTCGGAAGACTCTCTGCTGCAAGATACTTGTCGCCGGAAAAAGATTTCTTCCGCCGGAGTTCTGCCGGAAAACAGAGTAAAACCAGTCGGTACTTTTCACGCCTAATTCCTTTCCTTTTTACTTTTATCTCGTCTGTAATTGATCGTTAAACGCTAAAAGAGCATGAATCAACCTTTCGAACCAGTCAGTCGTCACTTCCGGTTAAAAACAGTGAAGAAGACGACATTTCGAATGGTTAAGTATAATTAAAATCAAGTTATTTACCGGGTTAGACACACAGTCCAGCGGTGGACTGTGTGCACTTTTAACGCTAAGGTCACGAATTCGATTCCGTTTTCACACACGCCGCCTTGATAAAAATTCTTTTTTTAGCAAACTGAACCGGAGTCGCCTTGAGTATATGTTAAGTATATTGATAACCGAGTTTATAACCAAGTGCGACACACAGTCCAGCGGTGGAGTGTGTGTCCGCTAACCCACAGTTCCCGGGTTCGAGACCTGTGGAGCGCACCGTCTTGTGATTTATTTCATTTTTAAAATAAAAGGATTTCTGTTTAACTCTAATTAATATATATATATAATTAAAATCGGATATATGACGGGTTAGACACGTAGCTCAGTTGGTAGAGCTGCGTGCACGCGTACGAGAGGTCTCGGGTTCGAGCCTCACCCAGCGCACAATAATACGCCTTCCGAACCGGTCAACGATAGTCAAAGTCAACGGTCAAAGTTACTGTAGCAAAAATAAAATATTTTTTTATTATTTTTTATTTAATTATTTTTATTTAAATTCAATTAAAAATACTTAAAAATAACATTTTTAAGGTTAGAAAATAGCCTCAAACTCACAAAAATACACCCAACAATCCTACTAAATAGATTAATAAAATCCGTTTACTTACCAAACCATAATGCGATTTATCTAGGTTAATTTCACTCGTGGTTAAAACCATTTCGCGTGCATTCAACCTCATCAACCGAACGCACCCAATGTGAGTGAATTCTTACAAACTCCCCTTTTTATTCATGTTTTGGGGTGTATCATGTGTCGTTTAAACTAATTCTCTTATGCGAATTTGTGTTATACCATTATATGAACTAAACTAGAATGTAACTATTATTGGTTGTGATGTATTCATATTGTCAATGTTGTACATTAGGCCCATCAGTTCGTAAGAACAACGCGTGCCTCAAAACTCATTCATTAGGCCCATCAGTTCCTCGTGGGAGACGAGAACAACGCGTGCCTCAAAACTCATACATTAGGCCCATCAGTTCGTAAGAACAACGCGTGCCTCAAAACTCATACATTAGGCCCATCAGTTCGTAAGAACAACGTGTGCCTCAAAACTCATTCATTAGGCCCATCAGTTCCTCGTGAGAGACGAGTCGAACAACGCGTGCCTCAAAACAATTATTTGGTGATGTGTGTTCAATATTCGATATTATGTGTTGTGTGAATAAACTTACATCTACATTTACTCATATATGGTATGCACCTTATTTATAATCAATTGGATAAACTTGTTCAAATGTTTTCCATAGGATTCACTCGCCAACATTATGTTGATCCAAAAACCTTTTTACACATGATACAGGTGAACAGGTTGAAGCAAGGAAAACATAGGATATGCCTTAGAAGAGAACCAAGAAGCTTAGATTGATAGTTAGAACACGTTGTATCATTTATTGTAAATTTCCATTAAATTGTATTAATGAATATGAAACATATAATAAATGTCATGAGCTTTGATGATAACCCAATCATGCCCCGATCACCTTTTCCGCTGCGGGTCGGGGTGTGACAGATTGGTATCAGAGCCATGACTATAGGGATATAGGATAGGTTATTAGACCCTTAAAACCTATACTATAGTCTGCCAAAATTTTAATTGATTAGGTGGTTACATACAAACTTGTGATATTTATTTGTTTCATATTTGCTTACATTTCAGTCAAACATACATGCTTATATACATATTCATTATACATATATACATATTCATTATACATATATCGATGTTCATGTGTTCAGTTTATTTTCATACTCTCAGTATCCAAAGATTTTGTGCTATTTTCAAATCCCATCAAAGTAAGTTCTGCGACGGGCATGTAGTAACCGGAAGGGTACAAGTACCGGTAGTCGGGACGTCCTGTCTAGGTTGGCAATCGTATAAATCCAAAATACGGACCAGTTTGCCTACCTGGGGACTAACGATGAGAGTACAACGGACCTATTAGGCCAAAGCATGCCACACCAAACGTCGTTCGAACTAACCTCACTTTGAGATGTCACCGTGTCCATGCCTGGACACCTTCCGAACATCACACGTTGTATACATATTTCTCGATTTTCTCCGGGTTTTGTGTACGCAACCAGGCAGAAACCGTGCGAACCATATGAAAAACCGGTATTCATGGGGGCCCACATGATTACACAGGTAAAGTATGGCGGCATGAAGGGCCTAACAGCAAGCAAAACCCAAGACATCCTATGGATGTAGTAGATTTATTTATCTATATTTATTTTATGAACGTTCATTCCCAAACTCGACCCACGATCCCAATGGCATCCAACTCATACTCTTGACATGTATTCCTTGTAGATGTCTTCTAGCCTCGCTCGTAGGAAAATGAGAGCAGGAAAAGCCCGTGAACGCATGGCTACCCAAATCGCTCAGCAAATGGCGACCGTAATACCAAACATCGTAGTACAAGTTCAACAAGCCTTTACCGCTAATTCCGTTAACCCAACCCAACAAGAAGATCAAAACACTATCAATCCTTCAGTCACTAAATGCACCTACAAACATTTTAAATCCTGCGATCCTCCAAAATACGAAGGTACTGAAGGTGTCACCGCTCTCCTCCATTGGTTCGAAGAAATGGAGAACACTTTTCTAAATTGCGATTGCCCCGATGATCGCAAGGTGCGTTATGCTACCGGTCGTTTACTTGGAACGGCACTCACATGGTGGAATACAGAGAAGACAAAACGTGGTGTTGAAGAAACTATGACCTTGACTTGGGAAGAGTTGAAGGGAATCATGACAAGACGGTTTTGCCCAAGAAGTGAAATCAAGAAATTGGAGGATGAGTTTCACGCTTTAAAACAAAAAGAAGGCGACCACACCACATACAACAAGAGATTCCTTGAGTTAAATCAAATGGTTCCCAATTTGTTTACTCCCCTCTATCGTTTGATCGAGCACTACATTCGTGGTCTTCCATCAAAGATTCAAGACTCTGTAATAAGTACCTCGCCTGCAACTTTGGAAGCAGCAATGGAGCTAGCAACCGCGCTCACTGAAAACCGAATCCGAAACAAAGATCTCAAAGAAGAGAAGAAGAAGGATAAAGCATCAACCGAAACCTCAAACCCCACCCGAACCGAATCCTTTACACCATCTACTTCTAAGAGAAAACGTGATGGGCAAATCTTCGCCGTCACCCAACGCAACCAACCCGCTTCACAAGTTGTACCTCCTCAAACTATCCCAAACGCCCAAATAGCACCCAACTCAACTTACCCAAACAAGAAGCCTTACATTGGACCTCACCCTCAATGCAACACCTGTTTCTATCACCATCCATCTACTTTACCCTGTCGGCTATGTGCGAATTGTGGACGCTACGGTCATTTGAGTAACGTTTGCCGCACCGCTCAAAACCAAACCTCAACCCCTACTCAACCCATGATCCAAACATATCAACAACCTCAATACCCCATGTACCCATATGTTCGAGCTTGTTTCAATTGTGGCGACCCTACCCATTTTAGAAACACATGCCCTCGTTTGGTTAACATCATAAACGCCCAAGCTCAAGCAAACCCAGTTAACCAAGCAAACCAAGCAAACCCAGCTCCACCGCCAGCAAGAGGAAGAGTTTATAACATCAACGCCAATCCTATTGAAGATGTTAACGGTCCAAACCAACCACTTAACTAGCCTTCTCTCATCAAGAATCTAGATTCAACTCCAATCACTTAGTTTTTATGTTTTCTTTATGTTATCTCAATTTTCACGTATCTCAATTGGAATTTTATCCAAGAATTTTAAATTAATAGTTCAGTTTGTTTTATACTCATTGATTTAATATTCATATCATCATACTTCACGACATATCTCAGTTTCATCATTTAAAGAAGTTGAGTTGTGCCTCACTTCTACATAGACTAACCTCTCCATCATATTAAACGAGAGAGGTTTTGTCAAACACGGATACTATCAGAATTAAGACTCAAGCGCTGGTTGTTGTGTTTGTTTATGTTGTAGAGTCGCATAGAACTAATCATAACTTGCGGATAATGTCAATGAGAATTTGACAAGAATATGGTGGATACGCCGCTGGTACTTCCTATATATAAGTATTCTTGTCAAAAGATCGGAGGCATTATCAGGCGGTTATGAGAGGTTCCATGTATAGGTTGTTGTGTGATTAAGTTATTCATTTTCAATACATGCAATAAGCTCGGCTCCGTTTGATTGAGCCTTGAGCACACAGACAATTTCATTTTCAATACATGCAATAAGCTCGGCTCCGTTTGATTGAGCCTTGAGCACACAGACAATTTCATTCTCAATACATACAATACGATCGGCTCCGTTTGATTGAGCCTTGATCGCACAGATATATTTCATTTCAGTATTTTTATGTTTGATGTATTGGTTGTAGAGTTATAGGACTAATCATAATTCACTGATAAAACCAATGAAAATTTGACAAGAATATGGTGGATACGCCGCTGGTTCTTCCTATATATAAGTATTCTTGCCAAAGGATCAGAGGCATTATCAGGCGGTTATGAGATGTTCCATGTAGGATTTAGTATTGCCTTGATTGAAATTGGTGTTACATATATATATCATCTCACTATTTAAAGAAATTGGAATGCGATCCATTTCTACATAGACTAACCTCTCCATCATAACAAACGAGAGAGGAACTGTCACCATTCAAACATATATACTATCATAATGTGGATTCAATTATTTGTTGTTGTGTTTACTTGTGTAGATTATAGTATTGGAAGTTTTGCCTTAGGATATAACCATACTTTTCCAAACATATCTAAACTCTTATGCATGATATCATTTTAGCAAATCATTCCTGCTTAACAATACTTATACAGTAGGCAACAAAAAGCGATTCCTGTATTAGGATACTTAACCTTTACAAGGAACGTTACCGCCTCAAACCAAAAACTTAAACCCTTATTTCTTCTAAAGCATGTAACTGTCAAAACTAAACACCATCATTCTTTTAGGCAATTATATCCCTATTTAAATTTCGGGACGAAATTTCTAAAAAGCAGGGGATACTGTAACATCCGTCAAAAACGGATTTACCAAACCCGCTCCGTTTATCAACCGAACAGTCAGTCAAATTTTTCGTTGCGAATTAAATACCCAAAATAATTTTAAACGATCCGTAATCAATTATTATGCGGGGATATGTATTTAGTTTTTGAAAATCTGTCAAAAATAACAAAATAAAAATGTTTTACTCATGCCGGGTTTCGAACTCGGGTCCCTACCGGTTCAAACCAACACTTATCTCTCAGCCGACAAACCACTCCGCCACTTTGATTTTCTGATAAAGAAAGGAATCAATTAATTCAAATATTAAGTTTCGGAAATCAAATTCAGTTATTGCGCCCAAAATAACAGTCGTCGGAAATCCCGACGACTTCGCCGATTATTTACGTTTTCGCTCAAAGTAACCGATAACTTAACTATTACGACGGTTATAACCGACGTCTGAACCGCGACATCAGCCATAACCGCCGGAGTACGGTTGACTTCGAATTAAGACCGAATTCAGACCCCATTCATCCCAATACTACCCTATAAATACAACCTCAACTCGCCAGAAGTCTTTCACACTCAAATCGCACCCTTTCTCGGCGAAAAATCACTCGCCGGAAATATTTGATACATCGCCGGAAAACCGTATCATTAACCTTCGAGCTTACTGAACCCCCTAAACTTTCACCGAAGTCACCCACAACCTTTGCAAGCCTTCGGAAGACTCTCTGCTGCAAGATACTTGTCGCCGGAAAAAGATTTCTTCCGCCGGAGTTCTGCCGGAAAACAGAGTAAAACCAGTCGGTACTTTTCACGCCTAATTCCTTTCCTTTTTACTTTTATCTCGTCTGTAATTGATCGTTAAACGCTAAAAGAGCATGAACCAACCTTTCGAACCAGTCAGTCGTCACTTCCGGTTAAAAACAGTGAAGAAGACGACATTTCGGTAATGGTTAAGTATAATTAAAATCAAGTTATTTACCGGGTTAGACACACAGTCCAGCGGTGGACTGTGTGCACTTTTAACGCTAAGGTCACGAGTTCGATTCCGTTTTCACACCGCCGCCTTGATAAAAATTCTTTTTTTAGCAAACTGAACCGGAGTCGCCTTGAGTATATGTTAAGTATATTGATAACCGAGTTTATAACCAAGTGCGACACACAGTCCAGCGGTGGAGTGTGTGTCCGCTAACCCACAGGTCCCGGGTTCGAGACCTGTGGAGCGCACCGGTCTTGTGATTTATTTCATTTTTAAAATAAAAGGATTTCTGTTTAACTCTAATTAATATATATATATAATTAAAATCGGATATATGACGGGTTAGACACGTAGCTCAGTTGGTAGAGCTGCGTGCACGCGTACGAGAGGTCTCGGGTTCGAGCCTCACCCAGCGCACAATAATACGCCTTCCGAACCGGTCAACGATAGTCAAAGTCAACGGTCAAAGTTACTGTAGCAAAAATAAAATATTTTTTTATTATTTTTATTTAATTATTTTTATTTAAAATCAATTAAAAATACTTAAAAATAACATTTTTAAGGTTAGAAAATAGCCTCAAACTCACAAAAATACACCCAACAATCCTACTAAATAGATTAATAAAATCCGTTTACTTACCAAACCATAATGCGATTTATCTAGGTTAATTTCACTCGTGGTTAAAACCATTTCGCGTGCATTCAACCTCATCAACCGAACGCACCCAATGTGAGTGAATTCTTACAAACTCCCCTTTTTATTCATGTTTTGGGGTGTATCATGTGTCGTTTAAACTAATTCTCTTATGCAAATTTGTGTTATACCATTATATGAACTAAACTAGAATGTAACTATTATTGGTTGTGATGTATTCATATTGTCAATGTTGTACATTAGGCCCATCAGTTCGTAAGAACAACGCGTGCCTCAAAACTCATTCATTAGGCCCATCAGTTCCTCGTGGGAGACGAGAACAACGCGTGCCTTAAAACTCATACATTAGGCCCATCAGTTCGTAAGAACAACGCGTGCCTCAAAACTCATACATTAGGCCCATCAGTTCGTAAGAACATGTGCCTCAAAACTCATTCATTAGGCCCATCAGTTCCTCGTGAGAGACGAGTCGAACAACGCGTGCCTCAAAACAATTATTTGGTGATGTGTGTTCAATATTCGATATTATGTGTTGTGTGAATAAACTTACATCTACATTTACTCATATATGGTATGCACCTTATTTATAATCAATTGGATAAACTTGTTCAAATGTTTTCCATAGGATTCACTCGCCAACATTATGTTGATCCAAAAACCTTTTTACACATGATACAGGTGAACAGGTTGAAGCAAGGAAAACATAGGATATGCCTTAGAAGAGAACCAAGAAGCTTAGATTGATAGTTAGAACACGTTGTATCATTTATTGTAAATTTCCATTAAATTGTATAAATGAATATGAAACATATAATAAATGTCATGAGCTTTGATGATAACCCAATCATGCCCCGATCACCTTTTCCGCTGCGGGTCGGGGTGTGACAACAGGTTCTCAAGTTTCTTGAAAAGAATTACTAAGTTATCAAACGTCTCACCTTTTGAACCTTGGAAGAATACCCACGAGTATCGGGAATAATCGTCTGTTACTACCAAGCAGTAGAGATCTCAAGAGATGCTTCGGACATTCACTAGACCAAAGAGATCCATATGAAGTCTTTCGAGTGGCAACTTAATCGAATTGAGAATCTTTCTTGGATGAGATTTCTTGATCTGCTTTCCCTTTTTACACTCGAGGCAACTATCTGTCATATGAAAACTTTTAAGATTCACACCTTCCACCAAATCATTATACACCCAATGATTCATCTTTCTCAGGTGAATGTGGCCCATCTTTCTGTGCCAAAAGATTGACTCTTTGAAACAAAACATTGTGCCGTTTTTGAAGAAGTAGTAGAATTTCTCATATCTAGAACATACAAGTCGTTGAAGTGGACGGTAAATTTTTATCACAAATTTGAGAAATACTAAGAAGGTTGTTCTCAAGCTCCGCAATGTAGTTCACTTGATCAAATGAAACAACTCCGTTTGAGAGCTTTCCCTCGGCGACAATCCTTCCACCATGGTTTCCAGCATCCAACATATCCGCCATTGATAGCTTTTTTGTCGAACAAGAGCGCTTTCATTCCAGTCATATGTCTGGAAGTTCCAGTATCCAGAATCCACTTGGAAAGTATGGATCTCTGGAGCCCCTGAACATTTCAACTATTAGTTAAACAGCACGACCAAAGCCTTCTTGGTCTTGGGTTGGATTGGATAACCATCGTCGTAATCAAATTCACACTCGTCGGCATAATCAAATTCATATTCATCATCTGGATTTTCTATGATGTTTATGTTTGAAAACTTCACTTTCTTTTTATCTTTCAAACATTTGACATTTTCAATTTTGATTTCAGATTTAGATTCTTTCATGTTATCACTAGTCTTAACAGACTCAGACTTAGTGATTTCTGATTTTGATTCTTTCATGTTATCACTAGTCTTAACTGGCTCAGACTTGGTGATTTCAGATGTTGGCAACTTCCTTTTTGAAATCCAGGCTTGTGATTTTATGTTAGCCTTTTTGATGTAAATTTTTATTTCGTTTGCTTTTGAAGATTCACCTTTTTTGAAAGTTGAATTTGCAAACTTCTTTTCAGATTTTGATTTAACTTCAGGTTTTGATTCAAAAATTTGTTTCATTTCCTTTATGTCAACGTTTTTTTTTCAAAATTCTTATTTGTCCAAGCTCTGGTTGCTTAAATTTTTCAACATCTGAACTTTCTTTCCTTCGAAGATAAGCCGGTTTTGATTTCGGACCCTTCTGTGCAATATGACCAACTTTGTTGCACTTGAAACAAATCCGATTATCATGTGAGTGTCCACTAGTGGATTTTACACCACTTGTGGCTTTCGCCTTATCTCAAAGTTCTTTCTGTTTCTTAAACTCGTCGTTTGATTGCTTCCCAATCAAACTCTCCTCATGAACCGTGTTTGTCCCGTAAACGAATTTCATGTTTTTATCTTTGTACTCGTGAAATGGTGACATTTTTTTAACCGGTTCTTCTTCCTCATCTAGACCCAACCCAGCTCTCCGGTTTTCCGGATGATCACCACCCTTTCTTCGGTAGTTATCATAATTTCTTTTGGGTTTAGAATAAAATTTATTTTCATTTTTCTCCAGGTCTTCTGATGTGACTTCAACCAGTTTAAACAATTTATCCAATTGATCTTCTTTGACGTTCTGAATCGTAAAACTATCATCAAAGTATAATCTATCAGATTCCTTAACCTTGTACATGACAACGTTAGGATTATCACATAGATCATCTTCCGATGATGTATCGTCATCTTAGGAATTTGTCTCAGAACTGTTCAAACTCGAGGTGGCACTCTCAAAGCTGCCATCATCAGAATCATTCAGAACATTTTCAACCACCTTTTTCATTACCGCATTGTCATCATCTGATTTAGGATAGACTACATCAATGTTCTCCGGTAACTCATTTTTCTTTTTAGATAACAACTCAATGTTGAGTGCCTTATCCATCACATCAACAGTTTCGCGACAATACTTCTCGCATAGGGGTGGAGGAACATTTCTGTATTCTTTACCAGTTTTCTTTTTAGACTTATTAACATTTTCTTCCGACAAGATTGTGAGAAGTATGTGATCGATGACATACGCGTTAGTTGTGTAACTTCTTAAAAGTTGTTGAACACGTTCTATTTCAATTTTCATGTCCTGGAGTTGTTGTTTGGTTTCAGCAATGGTGTTGATATAAATGTTTATTGCTTTTTGTTTATCCATTACTGTACCTTTCAACATCCTTATAGTATCGTGTTGTTCAATATTATTTCTATCAAGCCTGCCATAATCATCTTTGATTTTGTCATACGCTTCCTTCATTGTACGATAATCATATTTGAAATGTTCATTATGTACATTGAGTTCAGCGATAATTTGTGATTTTTTGGCGCCTTCAGCACATGGCTCGATACATTTTGTGCAAGGTTTTACAACCTCCACAACTTGTACTTTGACTACTTCCTTTACCTCTGAACCTACCTTGGTTAGATTTGCCATCGTAGCTTTATCGGCAAAGTCCTTGAGGTTTTCAGCAGTTACTTCTTGAACAACATCTGTAATTTCTTCATTCAATTTCTCCTCGATCACTTGCTCTTGAGAACTTCCATCAAAGTTACCTGCAAAACTATCACAAGTGTTAGAAGATAATATGCCTTGTTTCTTCATGTGAAGATACTCCTCTTCCTCCTGTTATTGCAGATACTGTTCCAATAAAATATTCTCTAGAGCTGCTTCTTCGGCAGAAGTATCTCCAACGATCTCAGCCATGAATGCAACTCCTGTCTTCTTACCGATATAAGAATTCCAAGCGAAGCCATCATCCTCGTTCGAATCAACCATTGCCTTCTCAGCGTTGTTACTGTTTGGTTTCTCTTGGATCTTAACTTGTGTCTTCTTTGGGAAAGGTTTGTATTGAAAATATTTCTTGTAATACTCGTTGCCTCCATCAAATGGACTCTGATTTCCCGTTGCTTCAGGATTTTTGCATTCTCTCTTGAAATGCCCTTTCTGTCGGCATCTAAAACAAGTGACCTTCAATTTGTCAAACCCTAGCTTGTTGCTTGAATTTCCGATATCTCGGCCAGTGAGGGCAACAAATTTTGTGACCCTTTGAATGATAGAAGCTAGTGACCACTTGATATCCATCAGCTCAAGTTCTTTTTCGTCACCTGATCGTAGTCTTCGGCAGTCATTTCGGGATTGCCGATCTTTCCAGCTACAAGACTTTCATAAGATTCTAGAACAGTGACGAGAAGTGACATGTGTTGTTTTGCAACTTGCTCAGAAACAACATTCTTTAGATTTACAACAATGTTACACTTGTACACATTTGGATCAGAATTAGTTTGTTGATTCTGATTTGCTTGACTCTGATAAGAAGCATTTGACCATATGCTTGAGAACGAAGAGCTTTGTGGACTTTGATCATATTGTGGATATGATTGGTTCTGATTCTATGGAGAAGAATTCATGTTTGCACCGAATGTTGTCTGAATTTTCGGGCTTGAAATGTTGTCTAGCATCATGTTCTTGTATTACAGACCAACATCTTGAACAATGTTAGCATTCTTCGACTTTGCGATCTTTAAAAGCTCCATTTCATGACCTTCAAGTTTGTCGATGAATGTTGGCAACTTAAAGAATTCCTAATTATGACTTTCTTTCAAGACCATAAGGTACATAGTCCACTCTCCGTCAGGTAACGCATCTGCCAGCTTATCGATGTACTCTTGTTCTGTTTTCTCGAGACCGTGTCTTCTCATTTGGACTTTCAGATGACAGGAACGCTCAATCATCTGCTTCATTGTCTCTCCCTTCAACATGTTAAAGATATCGAACTCCTTCAGAATGAGAGCTTTCTTACTCTTGATCATCTCTGCACTTCCTTGATATTTCTTTTGCAGTGATAGCCAGAGATCCTCTTTAACGGATTGTTGAATGAGGCTGATCATCTTTTTCTCGGCAATGTACTCATCTTTCTGAATTGTGGAGTACTTGTACTTCTCGAGAATTTGCCGATGTTCATCTAACGGAACAGTATAACCTCTCTCAATCGACACCCAACCTTGGAAATGCATGGCCTGAACCCAATAAGTAAATTTCTCCTTCCATTCTTTGTACTCGTCCATGCTCATTAGCTTTGGCGGTTTAACGGACGTGGCCATTTCGTTGTCTAGATTGACTTGCTGTATGAGATTAGCATTGGATGTACCCACTCCTAACATATACACTCTTTGAATATCATCCATCATGAAGATCGAGACACGTACGCTGAAAACACGTTAAAACTTTTGCAAATGTTAGATTTACTACAAGGTCGAACTTGTAGTTAGAATGATGTAACCCTTGTGCCAAAATTTCGGGCTTTCAAAAACTTTTTCTTTGAAGGCTTTCTGATAATTGATACTTAAACGTAACCCTTTAACGTAACGTAGGCACCGGGACGAGGATATAAGCTAAACATACCCTAAATATCCTTTATATAACTTAGAAATAAGTTTTGAAAAGTTTGATATGTCAAAAACAAGCCTATTCGATCACATGGACTATTTATGACAAACTACGAAAGTCTGCCGATTCTCGTAGCGACGCACACTCCAGAACAATGGCATAAGCTTAATCTACCCTAAACACCCTTTACATAACTTAGATATAAGTTTTGAGGGCTTCGGTATGGCAAAAACACTCTATTTTAACTCCAGGGACTATTATGCAAATTCTGCGAAACTATGCCAATTCGCGTATTTCGCTATCCGGAACATGTACGGACCTCCAAATATTTTTTTTATCATTAAAATATTGTATTTTAATGATTGGAATGAAAAAATATCATTCGTCACACATTTATGGTCAATTACGCGTTCGTTACGACTTTCGTCGTAATTAACCGAAAACCGCAACCGTACGACCAAACGAACCGACACCCAAAATATTTTTGGACATATTTTAAGTTCCCTATGCTTATTCAACCTTATAAAGCTTAGAAATTAGGTTGACGGGTGTTAGAAACGATGAAACGCGACAATAGAAGTCTAGGGGCCAAAACTGCCATTTTTGGAAACTTCAGCCCCTGCAAGGCCTTGCGAACCATAAGGCAAAACCTCTTACGGTCCGTAAGAGGTCCCCAGATCAGCAGAAATGTGGCAGCTCCTTGTTTAATCTCTCGGACACTAAGCACAAGAAATTGCCACCTTCTTTCTGGTTGCAACACCTCACTAGACACCTGCAATGATCCTACAACACCTCCTACACTTGTCATGATCCCACCTCAAGTCCTTGCACTATAAATAGGACCTTAGATACAACACATACCGTTGCTCATTTCCTTCTTCTCACCTCCCACACTCTTGGAGTTGTTTCTTGATCAAAACGAAGCCTCCCTCTGAGTTCTTATAGTGTTTTAAACACATGTAAGTTCTCATCTTAGTCTTTTTCATTATTTTGGCTATTTTGAGCCAAAGTCAAATAGTTTGACTTCTGTTTGAATTTCGGTTTTGACCATGAATTGGTCAAATCAAAGTTCAATTGAACTTTGCACGTGATCGTAATCATGAAGGTTATGATCCCTGGCGATCATACCTACTGATTACCACGTTTACTAGTCGTAGTGACGAGTCAAAGTTTCGGTCAAAAATGCGCATTTTGTGCATTTTACGACGGAATTATTTTCAGTTATCGAAACACCAAGTTTTGATACCAAAACATTTTTATAACTTAGTTAGACATGTTTTGACATGTCTAACTCGTCACTTTTAGTTTAGTCCTTGTTTAGAGTCGTAAGTCGAGCGGTCTTGACTACCGCTTTGACTTTCAAATCTGACCAGTTTGGTCACCTTTAGGATCCGATCAAGCCCAATATTATGACCATAGAATTATAGGGAATAACCCTCTGAGGTTATACCTTAAGGTCATACCATTTGGTTAGTCAAATGACAAGTCGAATATGTATTCCTAATAATGCTGAAAATACCCTTCTTGCATTTAAATTAGTTTTGAACATGTAAGAGCATTGTTTTGACATCTAAACTGATTATACGACTTATATAAACTAATTTTGGCATATTAGACTTGTCGTAGGACATATTTAACCACCTGAACCCATAGTTACGTTTATGACCCGTTAAAGTGGCGTAAACCACTTTAGCAAGCCGTAATGAGTCAAAACACTTTGAAATGCTTCCAATTCAGAATGTTTGATATTAGAAACCATAATATACAAGATCCAACTCTTGTTTGGTTCTCATTTTATCCAATCTCGTTTTCAAGTTCGACACACTAACATGTAGTTATCCGATACACGAGGAACCACTTCGACACTTGAACTCTTGATCCTTTGAGCTTTGTTATATCATTTGAACAAGATCTATACGCAATCCCAGGCGAGTACTTAGCTCCCCTCTTTTACGTTTTTCAAATGTTTTTGGGGTGATTCATATGTGTAATCAATTTTTCACAAAGCAATTATGTGTTTACTAAGTGCATTTTTGTGTAATATTCCTTTCATGCTAGACATGAAAATTGGGGACACGAAACAAAACCTTATAGTATCTTTCTATCTTCATAGATTGATTCTAGTAGGATACTTGAAGTACAGTCTTAAATCTCCTATCTTTATAGTAAGATTTCTAAGAAGTGCTTTACACGCCGATGACGATGGTTATTGTTTATGTGTAGAGATTGTTGGTGATTTAGATAACGAAACTAGAGTAATATAATAAGGACATGGTGAATACGCCGCTGGTACATCCTATATATAAGTGTGCTTATTGTATTACCCTTCGTAGCCTTATCCGAATCACCATTAGGATTTGGGACTTTGTGATTCACTGAGACAATAGAATTGACTAAACAAAATCCCTAATGCATCTATCTATCTTTATAGTTAGATACCCGTGGGATGTTTAAAGTACTAATTGGAGCCTTAATTGGATTCTGTGTACTTTAATGCGTATTTGACAAGACGATTGTGACAAGACAAGTGACTAAACAAAATCCCAAATGCATCTATCTATCTTTATAGTTAGATACTCGTGGGATGTTTAAAGTACTAATTTGTAGTCCTTTATTGGATTCTGTGTACTTTAATGCGTATTTTACAAGACAATGTGACAAGTTGACGATGATTATGTGGTTATTGTGATTAGTTGTGATTTAAATAACGAAACGAGTGTAATACCAGAAGAACATGGTGGATACGCCGCTGGTACTTCCTATATATAAGTGTTCTTATTGTATTACTCTTGTAGCGTTATTCGAATCACATCAAGATTTTGTGTTTGATTGATTCAAAGTACACTATTCAAATCCTTGTAGAACTCTTACATATTTTTATATGTTAGATTCTTAGAAGGATAATCAAAGTATTATTTTAAATCATTGATTTGATTTCTTATAATACTCATGCAAGTTTTGAAAAATTTCAATATTGTTGTTGTTAATCCTTGATTGGATTTCTAATGACATACTCACAAATTTTATGATCAAATTCAAGGCGATTGAAATGAACAAAGTACAATTTTCAATGGCATAAAAATTACTTAGTATTAATCATGTTGCCATATACACAACTTTTGTCACAAGTTTCATAATCAAGTTAATGTATTGCAATACTAAATCTTTTTGCCATTTCTTGACTTTAAATAGTCCATTTTCAATAGACGACTCTTGTAGTTATCAAAGTTGCAACACTAAACTTTTGCCATTAACTTGGCTAACAAAACTATGTACTCGCCAACATTGTTTATTGATGTCTCTTTTTCACATATGTTTCAGGTTGTTGATCATTCAAGTATGCTACACATAGGAATGCATTCGGGCTTTAGACTTCTTTAAACAAAAGACAAATTTCTTGTATTCTTTGTATTGAAAAACAATGTAAATAATAGTGAAACAATTATGTATCAGTTGTGGCTGAGCAATTTGTAATGTGACTCCCCGATATTTCCGTCGCGTCTTGTTGTATTACGCGATCGGGGTGTTACAAATGAAGAATTCTCAGATTTATCACAAGTTCGGTCGAACTTGTGACTTTTTGATTTGAAAATATCCCTGAGTAACCTCGGTCGAACTTGTGTATTGAATTTTATAAGAAAACTAGTAAGTTCGGGCGAACTTAGCTAAATTTATTGAATTTTACCAAGTTCGGTCGAACTTGATAGAATATCAATGAAATTTTAGCAACTTCGAGCGAACTTATCTTAAATTCTTTCAAAAACTCCTCAAGTTCGAGCGAACTTGGTAAAAACTCACTGAAAAAGTGACTTTTTAGCTCAAGTTCGGTCGAACTTGGCTAACAAGTTCGATGAATGAGTGTTTTGAAAACATGGTTTTTGCAATATTTTGATACCAATTCGTTTGGTTTTAGTCTCCAAACTCTCAGGGGTTTATCTATGATTTATTTAACATGTCGTATTGAAAATTGGACAGAATTTGCCCGTGAATTCTTCATTTTTGTGTAAAAGTTAAGAAAAATAGAAGAATGGAGTAGAATTAGAAGTATTCTTGTCTAGATATTAATCAAATCAGGCTATTCTAGCTCTGATACCACTTGTAGGACCGATCCTCAATGCATAGAAACCTAGATTTGATCTCTATTGTCCTATAATAGCGAAAATATTATGACAAGTTTACCAAATAAAAAGAATTAGTCATTTAAACGTCAATTTTATTGATATAACGTTGAGTCTCCAAATTGAAAGAGCTTCGCCTCAGAAATGCCAAAGTTACAACTGAGGATGACAAGCTAGCTATTTATAGGCTGGCAAGTTCGTTGATGGGGGATGAAGTTCGGGCGAACTTGACTTTGTCAAGTTCGGCCGAACTTGACAACACATGACCTTCACCAGCGAACTTGACTCCAAAATATAAATACTTTGTTTCGCTAGCCTATTCAACTCTAATCTATACAAACTCGATTTAAGACTAAGACATAGACATTCTACACAAACAAAATCTACTAAGCAGACTGACTGGGTAACATACATCTGGCCTCGTATGCAATAATTACCTGAGATAACCTATCAGGCTTCTGTAATGTGTTGCATCTACTAGATCTCCTTTTTTAGTCTTTGTTAACTATGTTCCTGGATTCATAGGAATCTTTGTATCGTTGCAGGTTTACATATCAGCGTCTTTGAGTATCTTGTTAATATTCCTAGATAATATGCTAGCAATCCTAGATCTCTCATTTCAAACTTGTTCTCTATCTGAAACTTGAAAACATCTATCTCCTTTCTTGATGTTCCAGTGACTATCAAATCATCATCGTAGACTCCAACTATCAGTGTAGAAGTCTTACTTGTCCTTGTATAGATTGCTTGCTCTAAAGTTCACTTCTTGAAGTTAAGTGACTTTAGGGTTTGATCTAACTTCGTATTCCAAGCACGTGGTGCCTGTCTTAATACATACAGTGTTTTTGATAGTTTTTAGACTTTTCCTTCATCTCCTTGCTTTACAAATCTTTCCAGTTGTGAGACATAGACCTCTTCCTTGAGATCGTCGTGTAAGAATGTAGACTTCATGTCTAAGTGATGTGCCTTCCAACCTTGATATGCTGCTAAAGACAACATTAGTCGAACTATCTCTATACGTGCTACTGGTGTAAAGAATTTATCAAAGTCTATTCAGTGTTGCTGAACATATCCTTTTTGCTATGAGCCTTGATTTGTGTCTGACCACGTTTTGCATCCTTCTTTGTTTTGAATACCCACTTTAAGTCTATTGCCTTGTGATCTCTTGGCAACTATGTCAGTCTCCAAGTGTTATTCTTGTTTATTGAGTCTAACTCAACCTTCATTGCTTAAATCCATTTCTGTCATTAGATGCTTCGTTGTAATTCCTTGGTTCTTCTTCAGCAAGTAGTAATTCTTACGGATCTACTTGTATTTCCTTCATCTCTTCGTATAGTTCGTCGAGACTTCTCAATTTTACTAGACTGTCACTGATACTCCCTGTTGTACTTTCAGATGTGGATGGACCTCTACTTGATGATCTGCTTGAACTTACTGATGAGTTCTGATTGAACGAACGTGCTGGCAGGGTTACATAGGAGTCTGGTTCTTCTATCTGATCGATTCCTGAATCTTCATGATGTAGCCCGCTATTATCAGGACTACTTGGTGCATTTTCTTCTAACTCTGGTGGATTGTCATCTTTTTGAATGACAAAGTTTATCCATTCGGGATTTCTTGAATCCATTGTTTCCATATAACTATTACAGTTCCATGGATAACCTTCCATAAACTTCACATCTCTACAAACACATATCTGGTTCTTTGCTGGATCAAATAATATGTATGCCTTTGATCCTCCTTCTATTCCAAGATATATCATGGGTGCACTCCTATCATCTAACTTCTTTTTTTCGAGTGGTAGTACCTTAGCGTATGTTGTGCAACAAAAAACCTTTAGGTGTTCCAGATTCGGCTTTCTTCCTTTCAAGGCTTCATACGGGGTCTTGTTCACCAAAGCCTTCATTGGAATCCAATTTAATACATATAATATATGCCTTATTGCTTCTCCCTAAAAATTATGTGGCATGTTCATTGCGTTTAGCATACTCCGAGTAGTGGACAACATTGTCTTGTTCCTTCTTTCCACTACTCCATTATGATGTGGGGAACACGTTGTTGTAAGCTGTCTTGCTATGACGTTGTCTGTGCAATACTTTTTAAATTCAGCTGACGTGAATTTTCCTCTTTTGTCCATCCTTAGCATCTTTAACTTTGTTTGAGTTTCTGTCTCCACCTTTTCCTTAAACTGCTTGAAAGTTTCAAATGCTTGATCCTTGGAAGTTAGTAGATATGTGATGTATTGCAAAATACATCGGTTATTCGTGTATAGTTTGTATAGATTTCTGTTAGTTTTAGTGTGGTTTTCGTTAGAATGTGCATATTATTGATCCAATTGCGTTTTGCAGGACTTGTGAGCTTAAAACATCTAGAAAGTGCGGAAATGAGATAAAACACGAAGTGATCAAGTGTTAGAGTGAATTGGAGAGTTCGGGTGCTGAAAACAAAGTAAAATTCTAGAAATCATGTCTCTGGCGGCCCGCGACAACATGTGAAGATCCTCTCGCGGGTGGCGAGAGAGGAAAAAGAAAGAGCGAGAAAGAGACACGGTGGCGGGCCGCGATAACCAGTTTTAATCCTCTCGCAGGGCGCGAGAGGGTTGTATCTGCAGATTCTTTCGAGTTGTTGCAGGGTTTTGAAGGGAATATAAAAACTTAACTTCATCATTAGAAACCCTAAGTTAGACGAATTGGGAGAGCTTGGGACGAGAAGTTTGCATCTTCACCAGTATTTTCAAGTGTTTAGAGCTGCAAGTTGAAGAAAGAAAGCTTAGGAATCATTTGGTTCGGAGATTTACCGTTCAGGTGTTCTTATTCTCGTCTTTTCTTTACACTATGTTCAGAACTCTTGATATTACTTTGTTTTTTATGTTATTCATGAATTTGTTTGGCTAATTTCCATAGACTACCTAGATTGGATGAATGATTGAATAAAGTTTCGATTTTATTTGATTTGTGGATTCTATCGATTGTTTAAGAGTTGTAGGCGACTTGTTCTCTTGGTTAGATGTATATGCATGCTTGATGGTGTTTGATTATTGTTAATTGCTTCGCTTGATTCTTGGTGACGGTCTTTATCACATAATAGAGGCTTGATAGGTTTAATATTTAGGTGAGTGTCTATATCACATAATAAATCTTTAATCTTTAAGGTGAAATTGGCCAATTAACCTTAGAAGTAATATTCGGTAATCTTATAAAATCAAGTGTTCTACTAATCATCAATAGCTGTGAGGTGCGAGATTATTGCTAGGTCTAAGTCATTAAGCCGCTAGGTATGAGCTTTCTTAGAAGGTAAACCCATTGACTATTGTCTAGCAACTCTAATCGAGAGTCCAAGTTTATCTTAGATTTTGATCTTGTGAGGGAGTGAATCTTGCAAGATACTTCCATAAACCCATTAGAGGTCTTGTGAGAGAATCTAATAACCGGTAGTCTAAACAACCTCTTGGGTGTCATCGCGTCTCTTGAGAAGGGTCAGGGGTCCTTTAGATATTCCGAAAGGTGAGAACTTTATGATCCGGGTTCCATGGTTGACAATTTCCAAATAAAAATCATTACTTGAAGCAATCAGGATTCCAGTCTAGGTAGCGCTTTCCACCATCAGAGTTTAAGTCCAAAGCAATTCGTTTAATTAACTTAGTTAATTAATTTAGTTTATTTTAATTGTTTTTTTAGGAATTGTTAGAAACCCCCGTCAAATAAACAAACATTTTAGTCTGTGTCCGTCAGAGTCTTAATAGAGTATTTAACGTAATTAGTAGAGTCTCGTGGGTTCGATATCCGGACTTACTTTAGCTATACTGGAGTCGATCGGTACACTTGCCAGTTAGTAGTTTATTGCGTTTTAGTGAGTCTAGAGTATTACTTAGAGTCTAGAATTAGGTTAATTTAGTTGTTTTTACTAAACTATTTTAGCACATCAATATGCCCACATGTAGCGAGTGCAACCATCTACAAGTAGAAATATACACTTCTTCCCAGCATGTGTTAGTGGTGATATAGGACCACACAAATCTCCATACACTCAATCCAGAGGTTTTAAAGATCTGAATTTCACCTGGTTTGGAAAAGGTGTCCTAGTATGTTTTCCTGATAAGTACGCGTCACACACTTGACTAGCATGAGTTATTTGATGAATTCCATGTACCAAGTTTTTCCGAGTCATTTCTTTGATAGCATCAAAGTGTAATGGCCTAACCTCGCGTGCCATAACCATGCTAAATCTTTTGTATTTGAGAGCAGGCAGATTGGCCTTCCAATCTTCAATTTACTTTATATAGCCTATTCCTCATTCCAATAACTCGCATTAGTAACATTCTATTTCTGGCGGACTGTTAGTAAGTCTCCCTCCATAACTACTTTGCAACCGATTTCTATGAGTTGTCCGAGGCTCAATATGTTGCTTTTCAGACTTGGAATGTAATATACTTGAGAAACAATCTTCTAATCTTGTTCAGACATTCTAGCAGTATTGAACTTATGCCTTTAATCTCTAAGTGCGACCCGTCACCGAAACGTACTTGTCCCGTCACCTTTTCATCTAATCCTTTGAAGTGACTTCGCAATCCTGTTATGTGGTTGCTTGCCCTGTTGTCTAAGTACCATAGACTTTCATCTTCTGTGGTGTACCTTGCCAGTTCTATGCCTACTTCGTTTAGTAGAACATTTTCTTGAACAACGTTTTCTTTTTGTATTGCCATTAGCAATACTGGTGCTCCGTCTTCCTCGACGAGATTTGAGTATTCATGTACAACATCTTTCTCGGGAGAGTCTTTCTTAAATTGTCCAAGCTTTTGACACTTGAAGCACTGGATCTTACTTAGGTCTGTTTGACCATTTGCAAATTTCCTCCCATTTCTAGAATTTCCACCTCTAGGTCTGGATGTGGATCCATCACTTCTAGTACTTTGCCTATCTTTATTGTCTCGCAATTTCCACGCGGGTGGTTGAACCTGCCACGCCCACGGTTTTCGAACTGCCTTTCTCTGCCTTAGTTGTTATCATGATGTGTAAACATCAATTTATCTTGGCTATCTCTTGGGCTTCCTTTCTTTAACCTTAGCCTTTCCTCATAAGTTTTTAACCTTCCAACTGCTTCTTCTAGCGTCATTGTGTCTAGATCAGAGTATTGTTCCATGGAGGCGACAATCTGAGTGAACTTATCTGGCCTAGCATTTAGGAGTTTGAGTACCTGAGTCGGTTGACTCAGTGTTGTCCCTAATTTATTTGCCCGTGTGACAACATTATTTATCTTTGCGGTGAAAGAGTCCACAGTGTCATCTTCTTTCTTTGCATTACCTCAAACTCTGACATTAGTGTATGCCAGCGAGCCTTTTGTACCCGATCAACACCAACGTGTCTTGTCATTAATTTTTTTCAAATTTTCTTTGCGGTCTTGCAACTTGCAATACAACATCTTCTGATATTGCTTTGAACAGATAAGCAATTGCCGCCTTATCTTTCTTAACATTCGTTTGTGTATTTTCTTCCGGTTCAATCATTTCCCAAAGTCCATTCTCTTCTAAAATCGTTTTGATGCGAATTGCCCAAACCATATAGTTTGTTAGTTTCAGGATTGGACATTGTAATTGGAAAAGTGAACTTCCTTCCTTTTGATTTACAATTTGTGGACTTGGTCCAGTTATTCTTGACATATCTTCTGACCGAACAATCTTCACTTTCAATAAATTTATATTTCTTGGTTTCAACAAACTTCTAATTCTTAACCCGCGTATAACCTCAACGCAAAATATACGAAAAACACAACTTATCAAATTCGCAATAAACCTCAAAATCAAAACCTAGATTTCTAACCCTTGGTTTGATACCCTTGAACCGAAAATAAAAAAAAATTGAACTTTACGAATTGAAAAGAATAATAAAACCTGATCGCCAAAACCATGCGATTCGATGTGCCTAGAGCCTAATGCTCTGATACCCATTGTTGCCCATAATGATCTTTGATCTCTAGAACATAAATGATAAACTAAACTTTTATATTACTTGAATCTAAATGCAATGAAATGAATATTACAAATGAAATCTATTCCTACTTATAGTTTCTAATAGATGCGAGTGAATAGACACGTCTCTTCACGAATGGTTGTGTCTTGTAATCTTGTGGATGAGATTAAACTTTAAGAGTTGTGCCTTTTGATCAAAAGTCATGTCCTCTCCTTGTGGCTGCCGAAATCAAAAGGGTGCGACCCAAGGGGTTTCGCAACCCTTGGGGTGATGGTTATCATCTTCTGGTTTGCCACTGTTAGTCCTTGTACTTTGTAACCGCCATCAAAACTAACTTCAAACTATACACTAATAAACCTTTGTACTTTGGATGCGTAGAAATTAGTGATTTCTTTCAACAACTTACAAGAGTTTTAAAATACTTAAAGAAAATTACGTGACATCTTACAAATCTAGTAAATTGATTTGAAAGAAAACGTTTGTGAATCGCAGTAAACATATTTGGCATTTTCAAACGACCAACCCTTGCATATTTTTATAATCTAGAGTTAACTGCCATTTTCGACTCTGTGGTTTGGTGAAAAATGCCACTTTAGTCCAAAAAATATTTGCACCAGTTTCGTCCTCAACATTTTGGAAACATGCCACTTCAGTCCAAAAAGATAACGTCCGTTAAAAAAATCTGTTAAAACTAAAGGCATTCTTATTTTTAACTAATAAGGACTGATTATGTAAATTTGTTAACATAAAGGACTGATAATACATATACTTACACAAACCCTTCTCTCTCTACACCATGCACCACTGGTCCTCACCACAGCCACCGCCGCTACCAGGAGCGCAGGATAAGTGAGGCAGTAGTTTTCGTATAGAAATTTTTGGGTATATACGTTTTCGCTCCCCGGTTCTATAGAAATTTTTTGGTATATACGTTTCGGCGTTTTCTAGGGTAAGCTTCGCCACCAGCCACTACCATCACCAACCACAGCTATCGCTTCCACCACAGCCATTACCACCACCAACCACGGCTACCACCTCCACCACAGCTCTGGTCACCATCGTTCACCTCCATAATAGAATCCCCATCGTTCACCGCCGATCGCCACCGTTCACACCATGCCACCCTCAATCTCTACCATTGCAACCAACAGCTCCGCAAACCACCACCGCCGTCGTCATCACCACCAGATCCGGCCACCATTGTCATCACGGTTCACCTCCACCATAAAACCCCAAAGCTTCGCCAATCGCCACCATACCACACCGTACCACCCTCCTTCTCCACCGCCTGCAACATGAAATCTGTCCACTGTAACCATACATCAACATCCATCCATTATTCAGTTACAAAAAAAAACATTAATCAAAGAATCTAACTTCATCTTCTCCGATCTGCAGCTTCCCGCAAAAAAAGTTCATCAGGCTTCAAATCGATGAGGTTTGTGGTTAGAAGAACGCTGATACGTGTTGGATTAATTGCCACTGTTGCCTGTATGGGGTATGCTTTTTTTATACCATTAGTAATTATATGAATTAATGAGTTTTGTTGAATTGCCACTGTTGCCTGTATGGTGGTGACCGGCCTGAACGATGGGGATTCTATTATGGAGGTGAACGGTGATGACCAGAGCTATGGTGGAGGTGGTAGCCGTGGTTGGTGGTGGCAGTGGCTGTGGTGGAGACGGTCGCTGTGGTTAGTGATGGCAGTGGCAGCAGTGTCGGTGGTGAGGACCGGTGGTGCAGGGTGTAGAGAGAGAAGGGTTTGTGTATGTATATGTATTATCAGTCCTTTATGTTAACAAATTTACATAATTAGTCCTTATTAGTTAAAAATAAGAATGCCTTTAGTTTTAACAGATTTTTTAACGGACGTTATCTTTTTGGACTAAAGTGGCATGTTTCCAAAATGTTGAGGACGAAACTGGCGCAATTTTTTGGACTGAAGTGGCATTTTTCACCAAACCACATGGATAAAAATGACAGTTAACTCTATATTCTATATTCTTTGCATAATCGCCATCTGCAGCCGAAAGTTAAAAGTAACTTTTGACAAAAATTTTGGATTGGTTAAAAAATCTTTTATGTAATAATAATATTAGTATAAAGCTTTTCTAATAATGTTTTGTGTTAAAACATAATATTTTTTATATATATACATATATTTACCTAGATACTTGTATAAATTTACAGGGTATATAATTAGAAATCCACCTTAAAATTGATAATTGAAATTTGATGCTCGAGAGATTGGAAATTAGAGGAAAATCTTGAATGTTACCGTGGTTAAGGGCACGAAAAGAAAATACTAAAATCTGGACTGTTGGATTCGAGCGTGGGGTTAGTAGCTGAAAACTCAGTTTTTAAATCTCTATGAAATTTGGTTATGGGTTTGCTACTTGCCTCGATTTTAGCTATACCAGTTAAGGTAGTCATGAATGGAAAGACTGCGTCGCTTGAGCGATTTAGTGAATCAGCGATTTGGTTGATTCACTGGTTTATGTCCTGGATCATTGAGGTGTCCAAAATAACCACCATCAGTACTCTATCAACAACATGTCATTCTAGGATGTCGAAACTTGCGAGAATTTATGCAAGGGGTGACAATTGAATGACCATGAAACCTAGGGTATGGATAGCTTGAGTGGCAAACAAAACATGTGAGAACAATACGAAATTGTGAACTTAGGACAAATTATAACTCAGTGATGTATCATAAGAGTCATCCTGAATTATTATAGTGTTAGAATGGAAACTTGCATAGAATGATATGGTAGTTCGTGTTAGGATAACTGTGATCATTCGCTCCATATAGTACGAGTTGTCATCCCGCTTTTCGGAGTTCCCAGAGTAACAACGATTATTAGGTAGGCTTCTGCCGAAATTAAACTAAACGTGGATGGAGTGTGTGACCCTGATTACGATAGGCTGGCAGGTTAAATTAAACATAAGTATTATACATGGAATCATGAAATCATTAAATCACTAAACCAAAAATTCAAGACTAATAATTTTATAAAATAAAGAGTAAATTGCACAAAACATCCTTTATGTTTCCTCAAACTTGCAGGTTTCAGCCTTAATGTTTAAAAGTTGCTAAAAACAGCCTTTAAGTTTATTTTTGTTGCGGGTTCAATTCTTTACAGCTAACCACGTTATTTTCTTCAGTTAAGTTCCCTCACATGTATAACATGTGAGGGTATATTCGTCATTTTGGTTGATCTTCCACCCACTTCAATTATAAAAAAAAGAATATTTAAGTTTTAACCTAGTTTAAACAAAGTTTGGTAAAACGTACGCGACTAAACAGGAGCACGATTACCGTTTGATAGTGTTTAAGTCTAACTTGCGGCGTCCTAAGCGTCACCAGTTGCTGGATCCGACTACTGAACACGGTGTTACGAAGTTCTCTGATTTGACGGCATCGGAGTTCCGTGAGAGGTATCTAGGGTTGAAGAGTCGTTTGTCGTTTCCGTCTGATGCGAATAAGGCGCCGATTCTTCCAACTGATGATAATCCTTAAGAGTGTGGCATGATCAAAATCTGTGTTAATCTTTACAGCTTAGTGGGCTAGCTTAACAAGATTCCTATCTTAATTCCGGGTTCGCCGGAATCCGGCGAAGTTGCCGGAGAAGAAGACCGGAAAAGAGGGTGTTTGGTTTTTAAAAGTTTGGTTTTATTGCACATTAGTCCCTGCGGTTAGAATTTTTTTTAAATAGGTTAAACCTTAAATATTCTTTTTTCTTATAATTGACGTGGGTGGAAGATCAACCAAAATGACGAATATACCCTCACATGTTATGCATGTGAGGAAACTTAACTGAAGAAAATAACGTGGTTAGCTATAAATGATTTAACCCGTAACAAAAATAAACTTAAAGGCTGTTTTTAGCAACTTTTAAACATTAAGGCTGGAACCTGCAAGTTTAAGAAAACATAAAGGATGTTTTGTGCAATTTACTCTAAAATAAATCATAGAATATCAAGACTTGGGCCAATGAAAATGATGAAATGATAAAATGAAACATGTTGGTGTGTATTAAAACGAGGATTTTAGGATGGTGTCCGTTATTGAACACGTTTGACTTATCAAAGTTGCTTCAGCACACATTCTCACGTGACGTTTGATGTGATATGCTTTGGCTTAAAAGGTTAATGTACTCTCCTCAAGATCCCAGATTGGGATTTATACAATCTATACGAATACCTTTCCAACCAGAGAATCCTGACTTCCGGTACTCACGCTTCCATTTACTACATGTCTATTACCAAAACATAACTTTGATGAAATTGAAAACCAAAATGAAATTGAAAACCCGTAAATAAATTTTAAATGAAAACTCAAGATCAAACGAAATTCCAAAAGGATTAAATATTAGGGCCTGTTTCGATGAGCATTTTCATTTATCCTTATTGGCTTTTTAACCTCCTTATCTCCTTAGAAAAGTCATAACCAAGTGTCTTTTTCATTTCTTCTTTTCAATACCTAAAAAGCTTCTTTTCACCTTATTACCCAAACATCATTTCACAAAAAAACTTTTTTCTAAAAAGTCAATAAGTCATAAGGAGGTAAAAAAAAGCTCATCCAAACATGGCCTTAATGAAATCAATAAAATCATAAGAATAGTAATATAGGGATAGATATGAAACCTGAGATTTGATACATGAAGATTAACAGATGTAAATAGACTACCATGAAAGGCACATATAGCAATCAGCATACCTAGCAACTCAGTTTTATAATGAGTGTGTATAATTTGAGAATTAGTATCAAATATAAACACGTAATCATAATAACACATACAGCAATTAGCATGCATAGCAATTTAGCATGATGACTTAAGTGCGTGTGTGACATAGAAATTAAACACGAGTATGAACATATAAGGCATGCAATACACCAGATAAGTCATGTTGGGACACCTAAATAGCTGTAAGAGCTAAAGTCTAGGTCATCAATTCTAATAATCTAATTGCCTATAGCCATGGCTCTAATACCAATTTGTAACAACCCAACCAATGGCGGATTTTACATTTGGGCGTCTAGATTGTTCATAACTCGTGACATTATTAAAGTTATAATACTTGATTACTCCATTTTATTAAGCAAATGTCACACAACATAGAATTTCAAAAAAAAAAAAAAAACATATTATTCAAAAAAAATCTATAATGTCACATTGATTAAAAGTCTAAGTCTATATTGTTCCTATGTTACTTGATATCCACTTAGCATCATGAAGCTTCCTTACCTGTATCACACGGAAAATAAAAGGTCAATTGCAAGTAGTTGGTGAATGGTGAGTAAACTTAGGTTTTGAGTATTCGTAAATTTATTTAGAAAATACCATGCAAATCATGTGTCAATTGAATTTAACCAAATGATTAAATAATTGAATTTGCATAATTTATTGAACAAATGAATTTGCTAGTAAAGCACAATGATATACCTGAAAACAATTTAAATAAAAAGGGGCTAAGATTTACTTACATGTTGCGTATGAAAGCTCCAATCACAAAACTTTAAGGCTTGAAGTAAGGATCGTCCAACGTGTGAGCTACAAGTATGCACGCGTATGAGGACTATGGATAAACTAACTGACAAACATTGTTGGTTATACGATGGGGGTCATCATATAAACTAATTTAAGGTTGTTTGGAAAGTGAGTTAACATGTAAACAATGTTATCACGGTGACTGGTGGGATTAGATTTTGGACCGTTTGAGGAGTTTTAATAGAATACCAAACGCTTGTAATGAATTCTAAAAAAATACGGGACGTGTCTATTTGTGTTTAGAAGTTCCTATAAATTTCTCAAGTCCGAAAAATGTATAGAAAGTTAATGAAAAATTCATAAACACAAGGTGGTTTTTTGAAGACTCTAAAACGTCAGTTATAACATTCATAATAAAATCCTCGTAACTCCAATTGATTCAACACATGTGGGAGGATTTGTATACCTCTTAGAAGTATCTACTGTATATAATCTAGATCTTTTTACTGAGTATTTCTGAATTTATAACATTTGTAATGGACACTACGTTCAACAGGTAAATTGAATTTGACCCTTGTTCAAAAAAATTGCAAAAACATATGTAGGGTTGTCCAAAAATTATGAATTTTTTTTGGATGGAGTTCACATTCATTAGATGACTCTGGGATAAAAATTGTAGGAACTAGGTTCACTTTTTAATAAAATATATTACAAAAATATTATAATAAATAATAACGAGACTCTCGTTATTCGTTGGAAATTCTACTAGTACAATACCGGTTACATGAACTAATAAATTAATATAAAATACAATTTAATTATACCAATCTTGATTTAAGTCGACGTCTTTGAAAAACTTCAACCGCACCTTCTTGTTCAAGACAAGCAAAAATCATTGACGGTTTTGGTTGAGGATCGTGTCTAACACGGGGCCCTTAAAACAGATTCCGCGCCTCCTCTAAGATGGTCTGTTTCCAGGATACAATAACCGAAGCAGTAGTTGTACTGCCGGAGATGACACTCGTGCCCGAGATTGCACCGGGTACTATGGTGTTCTTTATTTTGTAGGAAAATATTGAGTTAAGAAAAAGGATAATTTAGAGAATACTCTTCTCTAAATATCCATGGAACAAAATTTCTTTCATGTGTGTATCTTATCATTTTCGATCAATTCTAGAATGAACCATCATCCTATTGTTATACCCACACACATAAAGAAGCCATTAAACCTCAATTATTGTTGTCATGAATTAGACAATTAATTCTATAATAAACAAGTCAAAAAACGGTTATATTCATCTTGACATGAATTAAACGGTTTGAAATAACTATTTTGACTAGGTCCAACTATCTCTTCTGTTACTACTGCAAACTTGTGTACGCGCATGAACTGGTCCGCCAGTCCGTGCGCCAGGCTTCAAGGATCTCATGCCACGCCATATGGAGCCGCGCGTCACACGGATCCACAACCCATACCAGGACGCTACCTGGTCATGCGCAATCCATACTCGTGCGTCGCCCTAGCCAACGGCGTGCGCCATGCCATGGCATTCGCCAGCGCGACCCAAGGGTGCTCCATAAACGTACCCGCCATGTTTCCATCCACGCGCTCATTGAAAAAAAAATACAATTGAGGTTCGCGCTTGCGCAAGGTAGGGTGCGACGCAACCGTTAGGGTCCCACTAGTGTTTGCAATATACAAGGAGTGCTCCTCCTAATAAACCACTTCAAGTTTTATCATCCCACCTATGTGGGACAAGTTGACAATGTTCAATCCAATTTTCTCATCTTTGTTTGTTCCAAACATACAACTTCAAGCATTGATATATCATTCATCTTAGCTCCATTTTGGAGATAGTTTGGTTCGTTTCACAACGTAGAACATAAATCCACAAATAATTATTTATACAACACATATATAAATATTATTATTGATGTCCAAAATATTTAGTGAAAAACTCAATTTCACTAATATTTGCAACAATCCCCCACATGAATGGAGATCGATTAAAACACACAAAATTCCCCGATGAAAACTCAACAATCGAGTATTGAAGGATAGTTAGGTGTAGCCTTTGAACCTTCCTTTGTGAACCATACTTAGCCTACTAGGGTTTTGTAGACGTGATGTCCTTGAAAACCCCCCATTTGTGTAAACGGCAATATACATTCACACAATACTTTCCCTAGCCGGGCCATCTCCTCATGATATGTCTCAAATAATGGTCATGGAGCACTTTCCCAGTTATGCGAGAGCTCTAGGAATTCTGGTATAATTCCATTCGAAGCGACCAAACATCTCTCCAACATAGGTGATTTCCCTTTAAATCATTAAAAGCATTATGGTTTATTATGATTTACACGAATCATTTAACCACATTTTATGCTTAACCTAACAACCTTGTCACTGAATATTATAGGAATGGACTAGGATGTATTTAAACACCCTTTTATAGTTTAGGGGGAGATATATATATATATATATATATATATATATATATATATATATATATACTAGCTCATACATAAACATATGTATTAGCTTTTCCCCACAGTGACTACCCTTCGGTACATGATTAAGTTGTCCTATTAAACCTAGATCTTGGGATCTCCAGTCAACTATGTTAGGTTTCCCTCATGTCCCTTTTTTTCTATGGCTTTAGTCTCATTCCACAACTCGATCTCTTATCAACCCACTGGTTGTTGGATCCAAAATTATTTGTTAACTTCGCTAAGTCAACAACGATAAATGAGATCAGTTATTCTAATATGTTCTTGACTTGTGAGTCAGTTTTGCCTTTAGTCGATTCGTAAGACTTATAACTCATGATCTCAACTTGGATTTAGTTATTTAACTTGTCTTTAGAATGACATGAAACTCAATTCATAGCTAGACATGTTTCCATCATGCCTTTGGTATGTCATAATTGACATCTTAGTAGACTTTGAATCTAACCAATTGGCATTCGAGTCCAATCTACACATAACCATTGTGTACTTCACATGGTCATGTGTTTTCAATATATATTAGGATTGCTAAAATCCTTATTGCCAAACCTTCCATATTCATATGCAAGTCACCCCCCACATTTTAGTGTAATTTGATAGCTTCCAAATGGGGTGATGAAAGGTTCTCCCTTTCATTTCGAGTTTGAGAAACTTCTCAACTACCATTTCTACATACCCTAAAGGGGTGTTTCTAAAATGGCTCCTCCCCCCTCCCCCACATAGCTTGGATTTTAGTTAAGATTTAGTAATATGACTCTTGATAACTATTTAGGCCCGGGTGATAGGATAAAATTATCCATATTTTTTGTCAATGTAGTCGTCCAATTATATTACTCTACCCAGATTAGTATTTCTCATAAGAGCTTCTGAGCTATATGAGTTCTTCACATATGAAACCGTATGGAATCATTACAAATGATCTATTTAGCCGGTCCTCCCAACTTATCCCTTTTGACTAAATGAAGTTATATTTATAGTTTTGTTTTAGCACAAAATTCGTTCTTATGTCATTACATATTCTGAATGTTTAAAGTTAATTTATCTTCGTTGAGCATATAAATTAACTAGTATTAGTCTAGCATGCTTTAGGCCACAATACTCTAGCATGTGAACAGAAGATGTATCATTCTGATTCTTCACAACCTTAAGAGATAACACACTATCTCTTCTGAACATTCGTTTATTAGTTTAGACATAATAATGAAATTTTATTTCACCATTCCAAAACCATAGTTAACTCCATCCATCAAGATCATAAATCGTTTTCCTTTTATCTCTAGGGCCTCACCGTTGACTTCCTAAGGACTTAAACATAAGTCTTAATCCAAGTCACTTTGATGATCTTTGTATAAAATCACTCGAGGCTTGAGATATAGTCAATTAGATTGACTCTCAACAACAAAGCATTCACGTATGCCTATAGTGATATATACATTTACGTAGGTGTTTCTTTAATACCATGTATTAGGATACTCTCCCAAATTGAGGGACCAATCCTCCACATAGTTCAAACAACTTTGATGGTGGTAGAAGCATCTACTACAAGTCTATCACTATTGTAAATTTCCCGTAATAAATTTTCTGAATTTATTAAAACCATTTACAATAATAACATATATTTCTTTCATGTGTTATATTCTTCGAAAACTTACATGTGCATTTCCATGTTGATGCTCTCAACATTAGATGACATATCTCATTTTTGGTGTATTTCATCTCTAACTATTCACCACGTTTCTCACGAAATCGTTATGCGTTTGGTGTTTGATTTGTGACTTATTACATAAGTCATGATCACAACCCGCTCGTTGTGTTAGTGTAAATTACATTTTACACTTTGTATCAAAATGTGTATCCTTTTGACAAATTATTAGTATTCTAAAATAGAGTTTATCTTTTATTATATTTTAATCAATTTTTATGTAAAATAAACTCAAACAGTAGTCCACCATTTTAAATAAAATAAAGTGAACACATATAATAACGGATACACAAATGATATCTAAACATCAAATCCAAAAGTGTTATTATCTTCAACACTTTCGACCCAAATAAACGCAATTATATCGTTTCATGTCATATTTTGAGGTACTCCCTCAATGGAACACATATAACTTGTTTCATCTTGAAACTCAAAACTTGAATAATCAACAAGTTCTCCAAAAGTATAAAGTTGTTTACAATTAACTAATCGCAAGTAGTTGAGCAACTTATTATATCCATAAAAACAGTGAGTTGTTTTTTACCAAATAGTCTTTCCGTGACTATTACATGGTTCAAGACGAAATACTTTCCATGGAACCATCGAATCACTTGTAAATCGCAAAAACATGTTTTATTTATTCAAAACTTTTCTCATTTTTACAAGTGTTCTAAAAAATAAACTATATATATTTATGTTTGATTACAAATCAAGACAACAAATCTTATAATAGTTTATTAAATAAAACATTCTAAAACTCTCACGTATGAAAATAAACGAATACACGTCGTTTTAATAATTAATTTATCATATTCAAACCGTTCCTAAACCGCTCTTAGATAATGAATGATTACCAATCGTTAAAATGGGTGGTTTGTATAATAACCAATTCTAATACGCTAATTAGAATTTAAATGTTTAACAAACATTCAAAATATTATATTTTTTATAAGGTAAACCGTTTCTAACGCGTTCGTTAGAAATAAAACGAACACATTTATTCACTTTTGGTTTATTTAAATGAATGTTTTCTAACACGCTAGTTACAATTAAACATAAACCTTTTCTAACGTGCCCGAGATTGCACCGGGCACTTTAGTGTTCTTTATTTTGTAGGAAAATATTGAGTTATGAAAAAGGATAATTTAGATAATACTCTTCCCTAAATCTCCATGGAACAAAATTTCTTTCATGTGTGTATCTTATCCCTTTCGATCAATTCTAGAATGAACCATCATCCTATTGTTATACCCACACACATAAGAAGCCATTAAACCTCAATTATTATTGTCATGAATTAGACAATTAATTCTATAATAAACAAGTAAAAAACAGTCATATTCATCAACCATCTCTTCTGTTACTTCTGCAAACCTGCGTACGCGCATGAACTAGTCGCCGGTCCGCGCGCCACACTTCAAGGATCTCATGCCATGCCATATGGAGCCGTGCGTCACACAGATCCACTACCCAGACCAGGACGCTACCTGGTCATGCGCCATCCATACTCGTGCGTCGCCCTAGCCAACGGCGTGCGCCATGCCATGGCATCCGCCAACGCGACCCAAGGGTGCACCATAAACGGACCCATCATGTTTCCATCCACGCGCTCATTGACAAAAAATACAATTGAGGTTCGCGCGTGAACAAGGTAGGGTGTGACCCAACCGTTAGGGTCCCACTAGTGTTTGCAATATACAAGGAGTGCTCCTCCTTATAAACCACTTCAAGTTTTGTCATCCCACCTATATGGGACAAGTTGACAATGTTCAATCCAATTTTCTCATCTTTGTTTGTTCCAAACATACAACTTCAAGCATCGATATCTCATTCATCTTAGCTCCATTTTGGAGATAGTTTGGTTCGTTATGAAGCTTTCACAACGTAGAACACAAATCCACAAATAATTATTTATACAACACATATATAAATATTATTATAGATGTCCAAAATATTTAGTGAAAAACTCATTTTCGCTAATATTTCCAACAATCCCCCACATGAATGGAGATCGATTAAAACACAAAAAATTCCCCGATGAAAACTCGACAGTCGAGTATTGCAGGATAGGTAGGTGTAGCCTTCGAACCTTCCTTTGTGAACCATACTTAGCCTACTAGGGTTTTGTAGACGTGATGTCCTTGAACAACCCCCCATTTGTGTAAACGACAATATACATTCACACAATACTTTCCCTAGCCGGGCCATCTCCTTATAATATGTTTAAAATAATGGTCATGGAGCACTTTCCTGGTTCTGCGGGAGCTCTAGGAATTCTGGCATAATTCCATTCGAAGCGACCAAACTTCACTCTAACATAGGTGATTTCCCTTTAAATCAATCAAAGCATTATGGTTTACTATGATATACACGAATCATTTAACCATATTTTATGCTTAACCTCACAACATTGTCACTGAGTATTATAAGAATGGAATAGGATGTATTTAAACACCCTTTTATAGTTTAAGGAGAGATATAAATATATATATACTAGCTCATATATAAACATATATATTAGCTTTTCCCCCACAGTGACTACCCTTCGGTACATGATTAAGTTGTCCTATTAAACCTAGATCTTGGGATCTCCAGTCACCTATGTTAGGTTTCCCTCATGTCCCTTTTTTCCCAAGGCTTTAGTCCCATCCACAACTTGATCTCTTATCAACCCACTGGTTGTTGGATCCAAAATTATTTGTTAACTTTGCTAAGTTAACAACGATAAATGAGATCAGTTATTCTAACGTGTTCTTGACTTGCGAATCAGTTTTGCCTTTAGTCGATTCATAAGACTTATAACTCGTAATCTCAACTTGGATCTAGTTATTTAACTTGTCTTTAGAATGACATGAAACTCAATTCATAGCCAGACACGTTTCCATCATGCCTTTGGTATGTCATAATTGACATCTTACTAGAATTCAAATCTAACCAATTGGCATTCGAGTCCAATCTACACATAACCATTGTGTACTTCACTTGGTCATGTCTTTGCAATATATATTAGGATTGATAAAATCCTTATTGCCAAACCTTCCATATTCATATGCAAGTCACCCCCCACATTTAAGTTTAATTGGATAGCTTCTAAATGGGATGATGAAAGGTTCTCCCTTTCAATTCGAGTTTGAGAAAACTTCTCAACTACCATTTCTACATACCCTAAAGGGTTGTTTCTGTCACACCCCGACCCGCAGCGGAAATAAGAGTCGGGGCATAATTGGGTTATCACCAAAGCACATGACATTTACTATTATGTTTCATAATTAAATGAAGTCAAAGTTACATTTCTCAAACATTCAAACATGTTCATTCATTACAAAGGAAAATAACCAAACATAATAATCCAAATACTAAATCGTTTTATTTCTTCTAATCCAGGTCCTACGTGTTCCTAGCTGCTGCTGGTTCACCTGTATCATGTGTAAAATGGGAGGTTTTTGGGTCAACATAAGTTGGCGAGTGAACCTTATAGATAAACATTTAATAATGATTTTTCTGGTTAGTTTATCAATAAAATATTGTGCATAATCATAAAAGAGCATATGTATGAAATCAAGCAATGGCAACATCAGTTACAATTATAACATACATTAACAATCGATAGCATACATGAACATACCAACATCATATGATAATTAACATAAATGAACTGTGAGATCAAGGCTCAATCAAACGGAGCCGATCGTATTGCATGAACTAAAAATGTAAATTGAACTGTGCGCTCAAGGCTCAATCAAACGGAGCCGAGCGTATTGCATGTATTGAAATGTAAATAAAATGACCGATCAAGGCTCAATCAAACGGAGCCGATCGTGCGGGCACGCCCTGATCAACCGCATAATAAAATGGGGATCAAACTCAACCTCGAGGGATGGGGAGCTACGGCCTCAGCAATTGCATGTACTGAAATAATAATTTGTAAACAATAATAACTACTTATCAGCAACAACTAACACACATGTCATGATATGATATATGCACAATAACTTAGTTATAATAAGTAAATGAACAAGACACATGATACACCCCAAAAATGTGATTAAAACGGGGAATTTGAAGGGTTCACTCACATTGGGTGCGTTGGATTTGAGTTGGTGAGATGCGCACGATTTAGACGAAGCGAGTCAACGAGGAATCACTGACCTAAATAATAATGGGAAAAATATATTAAATGGATGGATTTTATTAAAGATTTTAATGGGATTTTTAGATATATTTTTGTGAGTTTATGGCTATTTTCTATCCTTAAAAATGTTATTTTTAAGTATTTTTAATTGATTTTTAATTTAAATTAAACAAATAAATATTTAAAAAAAATATATATATTTTTTTTCTACTGTTTGACCGTTGACCGTTGACCGGTTCGGTCAGCGGTAATACTTGCGCCGTGCGGGATTCGAACCGGTGACCTTCCGTTCACGCGCACGTAGCTCTACCAACTGAGCTACGTGACTAACCGTTAGAAATCCAGTTCTTATTATATTTATACACTTATTCGAATTTACCGAAAATTCCTTTATTTTGCAAAACGTTTTAATCTCATTGAACCGGTGTTTGGGACGGGACGCGATCGCGCGACGTGTAGTTTGTTTTGCACACAGTCCACCGCTGGACTGTGTGTCTAACCCGGTTATATTCTTGATTTATATTATACTTAACAACTACTCGTTTCAACCCGGTTAGTTTATGAATAAAAAGGAATGTTTATTACGCAGAGTGTGTGTAGTAAGGATCGAACTCGCGATGTGATTATAAAATGTGCACACAGTCCACCGCTGGACTGTGTGTCTAACCCGTTTATAAACCGAATTTTAATTACTCTTATGTTCTGAAATAAGTTCATCTTCTTCGTCGTATAAACTGTCAGCGCATTCCAACTGGTTAAGATTGGATTTTGCGACTTAAACACTATCAGTAATTCAATATTAAGGAATGGAAAAAGTTTAAAGAACAGGATTTACCGATTGGAGATAAACACAGGAATCCGGCGAGAGTTTTGTCGGTGCAGAAATTGAGCTCCGACTGTTGGAACAATTAACGGTGTGGGTTGATTATTTATAGAGTTAAATCATCTAAACAAGGTTTAAATGAAGTGTAGGATGTCTTACCCTTTCACAGCGAAACTCCGGCAATTTCAGGAACTTTCCGGCGAAAATGGGATTTCCGATAAGTGTTGGCTAAGATTAGTTCTGATGATGGAATTGTGTTAGAGATTGACTAATCACATGATTTAAACAAAAAGAGTCGAAGAATTTACCGTGAAAATGCAAGTCCCGGTTTTCCGGTGAGTTGCAGAAAATTTCCGGCGATCGATTTTAGAAGGTTTTACGGCTCAGAGTCTTGACGAAAATGAAATTGAGTGTTGATGTGGTAGTTATGAAACGCGCAAATGATTAGGACTTGGATTAAATCAGAGATTGGTACATTTTCAGTTACAAATACCGAAAGTGATGAGAACTTTAAGTTCAATCAATTAGGACTTAATTGGAAACCGATATTCATCGGTTATGAGCTAGACAAACGAAGTCGAAAAGATACAGCGTTCAATTTGCCGATTTCCGTTATTCAGCTATCACTATCCGTTAATTCGTGTTTGCGTATAAAACTCAATTGTTTTCCTAATATCAACAGAAAACAATTGGTGGCGGAGTGGTTTGGAGACGGAAAGATAAGTTGTTGTATGCAGTTGACCCGGGTTCGAGTCCGGTCAGCTCCAAATATTTTTTATTTATTTTATTTTAACTTTTTATCAAATATAATTTTTATAGTTTAGTTTATATATTAATTATGTAACGTTTAAACTCAAAATACTCATAAATACTTAATGTCATTTCATAACTTGGTATTTGATTACAAAACGGAGCGGGTTTTGGAGACCCGATTTATACAAATGTTACAGTATCCCCTACTTTTAGGAATTTCGTCCCGAAATTCAAACAGTTGAAGTAGTAGGGAAAAGATGAGGGTATTTTTCACGCATTGAGTCTTCACGTTCCCAAGTAAACTCAGGTCCCCGTTTCGACTCCCAGCGTACCCTAACAATAGGAATTCGACTTCGACGTAGACGCTTTTCTCCATAGTCCATAATCTCTACTAGCCTTTCAATAAAATGCATGGATTCATCAATCTGAATATCCTCCAGTGGAATATGAAGATTCTCATCAGCGAGGCACTTCTTCAAGTTCGACACGTGGAATGTGGGATGAATTCTGTCGAGTTCTTCCGGTAGGTCAAGCTTGTAAGCTACAGGACCTACTCTTTCGAGTATCTTGAAAGGTCCTACGTAACGTGGTGCTAGCTTTCCCTTTTGACCAAAACGAACTACTCCCTTCCACGGTGACACTTTTAAAAGCACATGATCACCAACGCTAAACTCCAAGGGCTTCCGTCGTTTATCTGCGTAGCTCTTTTGACGACTTTGAGCCGCTAGAAGATTGTTTCGGATTTGATGAATCTTATATGTTGTTTCTTGGATCAATTCCGGACCAGTAATTTGGGCTTCCCCAATTTCGTGCCAACAAACAGGAGATCGACACTTTCGACCATATAAAGCTTCAAAAGGTGCCATGCCGATGCTAGAATGATAACTGTTGTTGTACGAAAATTCGACTAACGGTAGGTGGGCGTCCCAATTTCCCTTGAAATCTATGACACATGCTCTAAGCATGTCCTCAAGGGTTTGAATGGTGCGCTCAGACTGTCCATCAGTTTGAGGATGATAGGCGGTACTGAGATCTAGTCGAGTGCCCATAGCGGATTGTACTGCCTGCCATGTTCGTGAGGTGAAGCGACCATCACGATCAGAAATAATACTTAACGGAACTCCATGACGGCTGACGATTTCGTTGATATAAATACGAGCAAGCTTTTCGTTCTTGAAATCTTCTCGAATAGGGATAAAGTGAGCTGATTTTGTGAGTCGGTCTATAATCACCCATATAGTGTCATACCCACTAGAAGTGCGAGGTAACCCGGTAATGAAATCCATGGTTATATTTTCCCACTTCCAGACAGGTATTTCTGGTTGGACCAGAAGTCCTGAGGGTCTTTGGTGTTCAGCCTTTACTTTGGAACAAGTGAGACACTTGGAAACAAAAACGGCAATATCTTTCTTCAATCCAGGCCACCAATAGGTGTACCGTAGGTCTTGATACATCTTATCGGCTCCTGGGTGTATAGAATATCGCGACTTATGGGCTTCATGCATGAGTGTTTCACGAAGATTGATGTGGTTAGGAATCCATATACGATCTAGGTAATACAAAATACCATCAGATTTAGTTTCCAGCTTTAGCTCGGCTCCACAGGACATCTCTTTTTGTACATCTTCCTCTGTTATTGAAACGTGTTGTGCTTCTCGAATTTGATCCTTAATATTGGTTATAATTTGCGAACATAGAAGATGAATGGAGTTCGCATAACCCTTTCGACTAAGTGCATCAGCCACCACATTCGCTTTACCAGGGTGGTATCTGATTTCACAGTCGTAATCATTTAGGAGTTCGACCCATCTTCGTTGCCTCATATTTAACTCTTTCTGATTGAAGATATGTTGAAGACTCTTGTGGTCAGTGTATATTTCACACTTCGTACCATAAAGATAATGTCTCCATATCTTAAGAGCGAATACAACGGCTCCAAGTTCAAGGTCATGAGTGGTGTAGTTCTTTTCGTGTGTCTTGAGTTGCCTTGAGGCATAAGCTATGACTTTTCCTCTTTGCATGAGAACGCATCCTAATCCTTGCCCTGACGCGTCGCAATAGACTACAAAATCATCACAACCTTCAGGAAGAGTGAGGATTGGTGCATCACAAAGTTTTTGCTTGAGAGTTTGAAAAGCTTCTTCTTGCTTGGGCCCCCATACAAATGGTTTCCCTTTATGGGTTAAAGCCGTGAGTGGCACCGCAATGCGAGAGAAGTTTGAAATGAATCGACGATAGTAACCAGCAAGTCCAAGAAAAGACCTTACTTCGGTTGGCGTACGTGGAGCTTGCCATTCTTGAACTGCTTTGATCTTTGATGGGTCCACATGTATTCCTTTGTCATTGACCACATGCCCAAGAAATTGCACCTCTTTTAACCAGAATTCACATTTAGAGAACTTGGCATAAAGCTTTTCCTTTTCTAGAAGTGCAAGAACAAGTCGCAGATGACGCTCATGATCAGCTTTGGATTTTGAATAGATAAGAATATCGTCAATGAACACAATAACAAATCGATCAAGGTAAGGTTTGCAGACTCTATTCATTAGGTCCATGAAAACAGCTGGTGCGTTGGTTAATCCAAACGGCATAACCATGAATTCATAGTGACCATATCGAGTTCGAAAAGCAGTTTTAGGGACGTCTTCTTCATGCACCCTAAGCTGATGATAGCCCGATCGAAGGTCGATTTTCGAAAAGCAACTGGCACCTTGTAGTTGGTCAAGAAGGTCATCTATACGAGGTAAAGGATATCGATTTTTGATAGTTAACTTGTTGAGCTCTCTGTAATCGATGCACATGCGAAAAGATCCATCCTTCTTCTTTACAAAAAGTACAGGTGCACCCCAAGGCGATGAGCTGGGGCGTATAAATCCCTTGTCAGTCAACTCTTGCAATTGACTGGCTAGCTCTTGCATTTCAGAGGGGGCTAACCTATATGGAGATTTTGCCACTGGTGTAGCACCAGGTATAAGATCGATACGAAATTCGACATCTCTGATTGGAGGAAGTCCTGAAATGTCGTCAGGAAAAACTTGTGGAAAATCTTTTACAACAGGAATATCTTCAAGTTTCTTTTCTGCGGTCCCCTTCTTGATGATATGGGCTAAAAACGCGACATAATTCTTGCGAAGGTATTTCTGAGCTTGAAGACAAGACATTAAGTTGAGTCCTTTCGCCGAGGTTTCTCCAATAATTCGAAGAGTCTGACCGTTTGAAAGAGGAATACGAATAAATTTCTCACGACATACAACCTCCGCATTATGCTGACTGAGCCAATCCATTCCGATTATGATGTCGAAACTTCCCAGCTTCATAGGAATAAGATCGACTGAGAAATCGTGGTCGTTTAGGGTGAGCGTACAGTTACGTAAAATAGAGTCTAACTAAACTGGTTTCCCATCTGCAACTTCCACCGTTATGGATTCCGCGAGCTTATCTCGATTTTTACTTAAGATAGGTTCAAATTCTAATGACACGAAACTTCTATCCGCACCAGTATCAAATAACATAGAGGCATATCTACCATTTATAAGAAACGTACCGTTGACTACATTGCCGTCAGCCCTGGCCTGGTTTGCGTTAATATTGAAAGCCCTTCCTCTAGCAGGTGGAGGAGCTTGGTTTGCTTGGTTCACAGGGTTGGCTTGGGCCTGAGCATGAATAATATTGACCAGTCTTGGACATGAGTTCCTGAAATGACTTGGATCCCCACAATTGAAACATGCCGCATAGGTTGGCCCATAGGGTAGTTGGGTTGATAGTATGTTTGGGCTAAATGTTGAGTGGGTGGAAATGGTTGTTGTTGTTGGGCTTGACCCATAAATTGTTGGTGGGTTTGGGTTATAGGTTGGTGGCGGTTTGTTCGTTGAGGTGCGCGGCAGTGTTGTACAATGTGTCCAGCGCGACCGCAGCTGGTACAGTATTGGCAAGAATAGTCAGGGGAGTGGTGATACTGACAACGGTTACATTTTGGTAGTGGTCCTGTGTATGGTCTTTTGTATGGCGCGGGTGGAGGAGTGGCTTGAGTGATGGGTGCAGCAGGAACAGGGGTGTTGGTGTGGGTGACTGCAAAGTTCCTGTTGTTACGCTTCCTCTTGTTAGCAAATTTAGAGGAAGGAGTGTGGTGGTTTGAGGTTTGTCCCTCAGCAGGGGTTTTCTTCTTTTCTTCCTTGAACTTCCCATTGCGAATTCGGTTTTCGGTCAGTTCTGTTGCCAACTCCATGGCAGCTTCGAGTGTTACCGGTGAAACGCTGAGGACCGAATCTTGGATTTTCGAGGGAAGTCCTCGAATGTAATGTTCGATCAGACGGTAGGTTGGAGTGAATAAGTTTGGTACCATCTGGTTCAACTCCAAGAACCGTTTGTTGTAAGTAGAGTGATCACCATATTTTTGCTTCAGGGCATGAAATTCATCTTCCAATTTCTTAATCTCACTCCTAGGACAGAATCGCCTAGTCATGATTTCCCTTAACTCTTCCCAAGTTAAGGCCATCGCATCTTCCGTTCCCCTCTTTCCCTTCTCGGTATTCCACCAAGTGAGAGCTACACCAAGTAGTCTCCCGGTGGCATAACGAACTTTGCGATCCTCAGGACAATCGCAGTTTAAGAAAACGTTTTCCATCTCCTCGAACCAACGCAGGAGAGCAGTGACTCCCTCAGTCCCTTCGAATTTTGGGGGATCGCAGGACTTAAAATGTTTATAGGTGCATTTGCTGGTAGGAGGGTTGTTGATGATCTGGTCCTGTTGTTGAGGAGGGTTAGTAGGATTTGCAGCAAGGGCTTGTTGTACTTGTACTATGATGTCAGGTAATATCGTGGCCATTTGATTCGCGATATGAGTGGCCAAACGTTCCCGAGAATTTTCTGATTTCCTACTCCTTCGATGCGATCTAGACGACATCTACATGATCATAAAATGAGAAGATTGTGAGTTTATGGTATCTTTTAGGTGTCATGTGTCTTTAAAAAAAATGAAAATAACATAAATATCAATAATGCAACTACATCCGAAGGATGTCTTGGGTTCGCTCATGTTGGGCCTCAAATGTCCCCCATACCTTCACCTATATAGTCATGTGGGCCCCCATGGCTATTGGCTTGGTAGGATTCACATTAGTATTGGCAATTTAACACTCGCATCCCCGAATGCTAACCACAAAATATGCTCATGAGATGTTTGGTCGGAACGTGTCCAGGTGTAGACACAATGACAACTCAAAGTGGGATTAGCTCTCGCGACGTTTGGTATAGCATGCTTTGGCCTAATAGGTATTTCGTACTCTCATCGTTAGTCCCCAGGTAGGCAAACTGGTCCTTTATTTTGGATTTATACGAATGCCAGCCTAGACAGGACGTTCCGACTACCGGTACTAGTACCCTTCCAGTTACTACATGCCCGTCATGAGAACTCACTTTGATGAGATTTGAAAACACGAAAATCATTGTAAAATCAATCATGATGTGGTGTGTGCTTGCATGGATGTGATATGTTATGATCATACGATTTCATGATAGGCATTATCTGATAATACATACTTATGAACATGCTTGAACAATATCAAATGTAACATTTTAACATAAACATATAAACATCATGAAATTTGGCATATAACACACAAAATTCTTATAAGTTTCTAATCGACTATAGTATAGGCTCTAAGGGTCTAATAACCTATCCTATATCCCTATAGTCATGGCTCTGATACCAATCTGTCACACCCCGACCCGCAGCGGAAATAAGAGTCGGGGCATAATTGGGTTATCACCAAAGCACATGACATTTACTATTATGTTTCATAAGTAAATGAAGTCAAAGTTACATTTCTAAAACATTCAAACATGTTCATTCATTACAAAGGAAAATAACCAAACATAATAATCCAAATACTAAATCGTTTTATTTCTTCTAATCCAGGTCCTACGTGTTCCTAGCTGCTGCTGGTTCACCTGTATCATGTGTAAAATGGGAGGTTTTTGGGTCAACATAAGTTGGCGAGTGAACCTTATAGATAAACATTTAATAATGATTTTTCTGGTTAGTTTATCAATAAAATATTGTGCATAATCATAAAAGAGCATATGTATGAAATCAAGCAATGGCAACATCAGTTACAATTATAACATACATTAACAATCGATAGCATACATGAACATACCAACATCATATGATAATTAACATAAATGAACTGTGAGATCAAGGCTCAATCAAACGGAGCCGATCGTATTGCATGAACTAAAAATGTAAATTGAACTGTGCGCTCAAGGCTCAATCAAACGGAGCCGAGCGTATTGCATGTATTGAAATGTAAATAAAATGACCGATCAAGGCTCAATCAAACGGAGCCGATCGTGCGGGCACGCCCTGATCAACCGCATAATAAAATGGGGATCAAACTCAACCTCGAGGGATGGGGAGCTACGGCCTCAGCAATTGCATGTACTGAAATAATAATTTGTAAACAATAATAACTACTTATCAGCAACAACTAACACACATGTCATGATATGATATATGCACAATAACTTAGTTATAATAAGTAAATGAACAAGACACATGATACACCCCAAAAATGTGATTAAAACGGGGAATTTGAAGGGTTCACTCACATTGGGTGCGTTGGATTTGAGTTGGTGAGATGCGCACGATTTAGACGAAGCGAGTCAACGAGGAATCACTGACCTAAATAATAATAGGAAAAATATATTAAATGGATGGATTTTATTAAAGATTTTAATGGGATTTTTAGATATATTTTTGTGAGTTTATGGCTATTTTCTATCCTTAAAAATGTTATTTTTAAGTATTTTTAATTGATTTTTAATTTAAATTAAACAAATAAATATTTAAAAAAAATATATATTTTTTTTTTCTACTGTTTGACCGTTGACCGTTGACCGGTTCGGTCAGCGGTAATACTTGCGCCGTGCGGGATTCGAACCGGTGACCTTCCGTTCACGCGCACGTAGCTCTACCAACTGAGCTACGTAACTAACCCGTTAGAAATCTAGTTCTTATTATATTTATACACTTATTCGAATTTACCGAAAATTCCTTTATTTTGCAAAACGTTTTAATCTCATTGAACCGGTGTTTGGGACGGGACTCTATCGCGCGACGTGTAGTTTGTTTTGCACACAGTCCACCGCTGGACTGTGTGTCTAACCCGGTTATATTCTTGATTTATATTATACTTAACAACTACTCGTTTCAACCCGGTTAGTTTATGAATAAAAAGGAATGTTTATTACGCAGAGTGTGTGTAGTAAGGATCGAACTCGCGATGTGATTATAAAATGTGCACACAGTCCACCGCTGGACTGTGTGTCTAACCCGTTTATAAACCGAATTTTAATTACTCTTATGTTCTGAAATAAGTTCATCTTCTTCGTCGTATAAACTGTCAGCGCATTCCAACTGGTTAAGATTGGATTTTGCGACTTAAACACTATCCGTAATTCAATATTAAGGAATGGAAAAAGTTTAAAGAACAGGATTTACCGATTGGAGATAAACACAGGAATCCGGCGAGAGTTTTGTCGGTGCAGAAATTGAGCTCCGACTGTTGGAACAATTAACGGTGTGGGTCGATTATTTATAGAGTTAAATCATCTAAACAAGGTTTAAATGAAGTGTAGGATGTCTTACCCTTTCACAGCGAAACTCCGGCAATTTCAGGAACTTTCCGGCGAAAATGGGATTTCCGATAAGTGTTGGCTAAGATTGGTTCTGATGATGGAATTGTGTTAGAGATTGACTAATCACATGATTTAAACAAAAAGAGTCGAAGAATTTACCGTGAAAATGCAAGTCCCGGTTTTCCGGTGAGTTGCAGAAAATTTCCGGCGATCGATTTTAGAAGGTTTTACGGCTCAGAGTCTTGACAAAAATGAAATTGAGTGTTGATGTGGTAGTTATGAAACGCGCAAATGATCAGGACTTGGATTAAATCAGAGATTGGTACATTTTCAGTTACAAATACCGAAAGTGATGAGAACTTTAAGTTCAATCAATTAGGACTTAATTGGAAACCGATATTCATCGGTTATGAGCTAGACAAACGAAGTCGAAAAGATACAGCGTTCAATTTGCCGATTTCCGTTATTCAGCTATCACTATCCGTTAATTCGTGTTTGCGTATAAAACTCAATTGTTTTCCTAATATCAACAGAAAACAATTGGTGGCGGAGTGGTTTGGAGACGGAAAGATAAGTTGTTGTATGTAGTTGACCCGGGTTCGAGTCCGGTCAGCTCCAAATATTTTTTATTTATTTTATTTTAACTTTTTATCAAATATAATTTTTATAGTTTAGTTTATATATTAATTATGTAACGTTTAAACTCAAAATACTCATAAATACTTAATGTCATTTCATAACTTGGTATTTGATTACAAAATGGAGCGGGTTTTGGAGACCCGATTTATACAAATGTTACAGTTTCTTAAATGGCTCCCCCCACATAGCTTGCATTTTAGTTAAGATTTAGTAATATGACTCTTGATAACTATTTAGACCCGGGTGATAGGATAAAATTATCCATATCTTTTTGTCAATGTAGTCGTCCAATTATATTACTCTACCCATATTAATATTTCTCATAAGAGCTTCTGAGCTATATGAGTTCTTCACATATAAAACCGTGTGGAATCATTACAGGATCATCTATTTAGCCGGTCCTCCCAACTTATCCCTTTGGACTAACATGAAGTTATATTTATAGTTTTGTTTTAGCACAAAATTCGTTCTTATGTCATCACATATTTTGAATGTTTATGTAATCTCCGTCGAGCATATAAATTAAAAAGTATTAGTCTAGCATGCTTTAGACCACGATACTCTAGCATGTGAACAAAAGTTGCATCATTCTGATTCTTCACAACCTTAAGAGATAACACACTATCTCTTCTGAACATTCGTTTCTTAGTTTAGACATAATAATGAAATTTTATTTCACCATTCCAAAACCATAGTTAACTCCATCCATCAGGATCATAAATCGTTTGCCTTTTATCTCCAGGGCCTCAGCATTGACTTCCTAAGGACTTAAACATAAGTCTTAATCCAAGTCACTTTGATGATCTTTGTATAAAATACTCGAGTCTTGAGATATAGTCAATTAGATTCACTCTCAACAATAAAGCATTCACATATGCCTATAGTGATATATACATTTACTTAGTTGTTTCTTTAATACCATGTATTGGGATACTCTCACAAATTAAGGGACCAATCCTCCACATAGTTCAAACCACTTTGATGGTGGTAGAAGCATCTACAAGTCTATCACTATTGTAAATTTCCCTTAATAAATTCTCTAAATTTATTAAAACCATTTACAATAATAACATATATTTCTTTCATGTGTTATGTTCTTCGAAAATTTACATGTGCATTTCCATGTTGATGCTCTCAACGTTAGATGACATATCTCGTTTTTGGTGTATTTCATCTCTAACCATTCGCCACGTTTCTCACGAAATCGTTATGCGTTTGACGTTTGTGACTTATTACATAAGTCATGATCACAACCCGCTCGTTGTGTTAGTGTAAATTACATTTTACACTTTGTATCAAAATGTGTATCCTTTTGACAAATTATTAGTATTCCAAAATAGTGTCTATCTTTTATCATATTTTAATCAATTTATTATGTAAAACAAACTCAAATGGTAGTCCACCATTTTAAATAAAATAAAGCGAACACATATAATAATAGATATACCAATGATATCTAAACATCAAATCCCAAAGTGTTCTTATCTTCAACACTTTCGACCGAAATAAACGCAATTATATCGTTTCGTGTCATATTTTGAGGTACTCCCTCAATGGAACACATTTAACTTGTTTCATTTTGAAACTCTAAACTTGAATAATCAACAAGTTCTCCAAAAGTATAAAGTTGTTTACAATTAACTACTCGCAAGTAGTTGAGCAACTTATTATATCCATAACAAAAGTGAGTTATTTTACCAAATAGTCTTTCCGAGACTATTATATGATTCAAGACGAAATACTTTCCATGGAACCATCGAATCACTTGTAAATCGCAAAAACATGTTTTATTTATTCAAAACATTTCTCGTTTTTGCAAGTGTTCTAAAAAATAAACTATATATATTTATGTTTGATTACAAATCAAGACAATAAATCTTATAATAGTTTATTAATATAAAACAGTTTTAAACTCTCACGTTTGAAAATAAACGAATACACATTGTTTTAATAATTAATTTATCATATTCAAGCCGTTCCTAAACCGCTCTTAGATAATGAATGATTACCAATCGTTAAAATGGGTGGTTTGTATCATAACCAATTCTAATACGACAATTAGAATTTAAATGTTTAACAAACATTCAAAATATTCTATTTTCTATAAGGTAAACCGTTTCTAACGCGCTCGTTAGAAATAAAACAAACACATTTATTCACTTTTGGTTTATTTAAATGAACGTTTTCTAACATGCTCGTTACAATTAAACATAAACCTTTTTTTCTAACGTACCCGAGATTGCACCGGGTACTTTGGTGTTCTTTATTTTGTAGGAAAATATTGAGTTATTTAAAAGGATAATTTAGAGAATACTCTTCTCTAAATCTCCATGGTACAAAATTTCTTTCATGTGTGTATCTATCCCTTTCGATCAATTCTTGACTGAACCATCATCCTATTGTCATACCCACACACATAAGAAGCCATTAAACCTCAATTATTATTGTCATGAATTAGACAATTAATTCTATAATCAACAAGTAAAAAACGGTCATATTCATCATGACATGAATTAAACGGTTTGAAATAACTAGTTTAACTAGGTCCAACCATGTCTTCTGTTACTACTGCAAACCTGCGTACGCCCATGAACTGGCATGCCAGTCCGCGCGCCACGCTTCAAGGATCTCATGCCACGCCATATGGAGTCGCGCGTCACACGGATCCACTACCCATAGCAGGACGCTACCTGGTCATGCGCCATCCATACTCGTGCGTCCCCCTAGCTAACGACGTGCGCCATGCATGGCAACCGCCAACGCGACCCAAGGGTGCTCCATAAATGGACCCGCCATGTTTCCATCCACGAGCTCATGGACAAAAAATACAATTGAGGTTCGCGCGTGCGCAAGGTAGTGTGCGACGCAACCGTTATGGTCCCACTACTGTTTGCAATATACAAGTAGTGCTCCTCCTTATAAACCACTTCAAGTTTTGTCATCCCACCTATGTGGGACAAGTTGACAATGTTCAATCCAATTTTCTCATCTTTGTTTGTTCCAAACATACAACTTCAAGCATCGATATCTCATTCATATTAGCTCCATTTTAGAGATATTTTGGTTCATTATGAAACTTTCACAACGTAGAACACAAATCCACAAATAATTATTTATACAACACATACATAAATATTATTATTGATATCCAAAATATTTAGTGAAAAACTCATTTCACTAATATTTCCAATAATCCCCCACATGAATGGAGATCGATTAAAACACACAAAATTCCCCGATGAAAACTCAACAATCGAGTGTTGCAGGATAGGTAGGTGTAGCCTTTGAACCTTCCTTTGTGAACCATACTTAGCCTACTAGGGTTTTGTAGACGTGATGTCCTTGAACAACCCCCCCATTTGTATAAACGACAATATACATTCACACAATACTTTCCCTAGCCGGGCCATCTCCTCATGATATGTCTCAAATAATGGTCATGGAACACTTTCCTGGTTCTGCAGGAGCTCTATGAATTCTGGCATAATTCCATCTGAAGCGACCAAACTTCTCTCCAACATAGGTGATTTCCCTTTAAATCATTAAAAGCACTATGGTTTATTATGATTTACACGAATCATTTAACCACATTTTATGCTTAACCTCACAACATTGTCACTGAATATTATAGGAATGGACTAGGATGTAGTTAAACACCATTTTATAGTTTAAGGGGAGATATAAATATATATATATATATATATATATATATATATATATATATATATATATATACTGTCACACCCTCAAAAATCCACTTGCGGGGTTTTACCGCGAGGCGCGTGACAAACCAGGATCCAAGACACTAGTCATATAGAACGACTCTATATGCAAAAATATATGGTTAAACAAATCCAACCATGCAGTTTAATAAATGCGTAAGCATAAATAAATGTAAATAAAGTGGGCGTCAAAACAAACGCCCAAACCAAAATACTTAAGATGTCAAATGCAAAGCATTTAAAAGAAATAGTTTTTCATGCTTGTGCCGTGCTCCTATGCGGAAATGATACCTTAACAACCTGAGAAAACATGCAAAGAAGAACAAGTGTCAACAATTAATGAAGAGTGAGTTCACAGGTTTTAGTTCACAATTTTAATCATAAGTTTTTCCCCACTAGTTCAAACCCGAACCAATGTCTCATAAGTTTCCCTGATCCAACCCGAATCAGATAAATGTTAAGTAGTTTAGCAGTTCATGTTATATGTTTAGGTAGCTAGCCTAGGTCATGTCAACAAAGTGTTTGATCCGAAGCTGACGTTGCTGCCCCTGTTGTGCCTGCTCTATCACCAACCATGGCTAAAAATTTAGGCAAATTCTACACTCGTGACCGTCGACGTTCGGTCTAACTGGCGCGACCAGTTCGAGTGGGGCTTGTCGGGCCCAGTAGTACTACTAAAAACTTCCTCGCTATAATCAAATACTAACAGCATCGTAAGTGTTAAGGGGACTGGTATGTGATATTGCTTCCTTGTGACCATAACCATATAACATAACTCTAAATAAAGATGCGTTACTGTACCGTGATGTATGCCACTCATACACCACTGTAACGTGTATATGTTTTAAATAGAAGGACGTTACTGTACCGTAATATAATCAACCCATATATCACTGTAACGTATACATGTTTTCTCCCCCTGTATGTTGTAAATGTTTAGGAAATAGGGGCCGTGAACTCACCTTAAATTTCTCGGTTAGACTTTTACAGAAATAGAGTCAAAGTGGTTCAATCACATCCTATTATGATTACCACTTAATTTATTAGCGTGTTCAAGAAATACACATAAAGTAATGCAATTAACTTAACACGTTTCAGGCAATTACGTTGACGATTTATATATGTATAGCATACGACACTTTCAAATAATGTCTAACTTGGTAATAACAGGCTCGTTCATTCTCAGGTAGCACATGCAACACTTAGATATACATAAACGCAAATTATCACGTTTCAGCTTGTACACTCAAACTGGGCTGTTTTCGGGAAATTTTATAAAATAGTTCCCATGTTCCAAAAATTCCAATCGTCTTACAGAAGGTGCCAATTAGTCTGTAAAATTTAGTGTAAAACTTTCAAATCCTAAATTTTTACCAATTATTTAAAAAAATTTATATACTAGGCTGCAGTCAGATTCGTCGCTTTCTTACTGCAGTTCACGAGAAAAATTATTTAAAAATCATTGTTTATCCGATTAACGAAATTCCAGTGGGAGATTTTCAGAAACTCCCGTCTCCAGTTACTGTACGAATTTCGTGACCTAACCCCATACTGACTATGAGATACGACTCAATAAACAACCTGCAAATTCTGCAGAAATTACGCAGCTTCAACTGTTGTGCGAAACGACCTTTTAAAAATAGTCAAACGACGTCGAAAAAATGTCATTCCAGCGTCATTAGAAGCGTTTTTCGAAATTATTCGTTTTGGACTCAAGAAAATCCGGTTTTCAAGACGTTATGCCCTGGTTACAGCCAACAGAAATTGGTTGCAGAATCCCGGGCAGATTTTGTTTCAGCTCTAGCCGTTAAGATGCGCATACTAACCATTCTTTTTAGCGAATCTAATGAACATACAACCTAACGACTAACTCCGTTCAGCCCATACTCAACATACATCAGTTTTTATCAAAGATCCTAGCATCACACACACCCTATTTTTTTTATAAACCATAACTTTCTACCCTTATTTCATGTATGACTAAATCCATAATCATTATCATGCATAAAAATTTCAGTTGAACATATCCATCTCAATACACACACACACACACACACACACACACACACATATATATATATATATATATATATATATATATATATATATATATATATATATATATATATATATATATATATTATTAACATGGCAGTCATGAAGAATCAATTTTTAAACATGCTCAAACATAAAAACTGTTAGCCATAACACAACAATACGAATCTTAAGCTACAAGTTAGCACCATAACTAATAATGATCAAGCACTCGAACGCAGCCATGTATACAAGAGTTTCGAACCGAATTAATCACTAACAACCACTAACCTTCAACGAGATAGAGGAGATGGCTAGAGGGAGAGAGAGTAGCGATCGAGTGAGAGGAGGGCTGCCACCACTGCCGTCGCACACCAAAAAGAGGAGGAAGAGAGCTAGGGTTTTGATTTGCTTCTTTTTTTCTGCATGTATCTCATATACACACACAAAGAAATAAGGGAGCTGGGCCAATTTACATGTTGGGTTGAGACTTTGGGTTATGACAAGGTGGAGGTGGGCTAAGTTAAAGAGTGGGTTGTTGGAGTTTGGGGGATTTGGATGTGGCTGCCATAAAAAAAACGTAGGGGTGGGGATGTGTGGTAGCAAAATTGAAGTATGTTAATATTTTTATTATTATTATCTAAACAACTAACAACAATAATAATATGGCTAAACAACTCAATTAATTCATATATGTTAATCAAATTACGGTTCAGGTCTCATAAGTATCAGGTTACGCGAGGTGTGCCTTGGTTCAAACGGGTTGGGTTGATTAAATCAAATAAACTTATAACATAACGGAAACACATAACGAGAATTAACTCAGGAAAGATACCTGATTTTCCGGAATGTCACATTATCCCCAACTTGAAGGAATTTTCGTCCCGAAAATTAAGTGAGCAAGATTTTGAAAGTTTTAGGGGAAATATTTTTGGAGTTGCCACATTCTCCCCTAGTTAAAATAATTTTGCCCCGAAATTCAGTTTGTGTTGCTTGGATCTTGTGATTCGGCTGCAAAGAGGTGAGGATATTTGTCTTTCATTTGATCCTCTCTTTCCCAAGTGTATTCCGGTCTACGCTTAGAGTTCCAACGAACCTTAACAATCGGTATTTTACTATGCCTTCATGTTTTGACCTCCCGGTCCATAATTTCGATTGGTTCCTCAATGAACCGTAGTTGTTCATCCACATGGATCTCATCCAGTGGAACGGTTAATGTTTCATCTGATAGACACTTCTTCAGATTTGAGACATGAAAAACGTTGTGAACTCCATCGAGTTCATCAGGAAGGTTCAACTCATAAGCTACCTTACCGATTTTCCTTGTGATTTCAAACGACCAACATATTGCGGGTTTAGTTTACCTCTTTTGCCAAAACGAATCACGCCCTTCCAAGGTGATACCTTCAGTAGGACCCGATCGCCTACTTGAAATGCTAACGGTTTGCGTCACTGATCGGCATAGCTCTTTTGGCGATCCCGAGCTGCCGCCATACGGTTTCGAATTTGCACTATCTTTTCAGTTGCTTCGAGAACCAACTCTGGACCAGTGATTTGACTATCACCAACTTTCGCCCAACAAACAGGCGAGCGACACTTTCGTCCATACAGCGCCTCGAATGGTGCTGCTTGGATACTCGTGTGATAACTGTTGTTATAGGAAAACTCCACCAAAGGTAGATGCTTCTTCCAGCCCTTACCAAAGTCAATTACACACGCTCTAAGCATGTCTTCGAGAGTCTGAATGGTACGTTCACTTTGACCATCAATCTGAGGATGGTATGCAGTGCTCAAGTCAACGCGTGATCCAAGGATTTCTATGCTGATTGCCACAGATGAGAAGTAAAGCGTGAATCATGGTCGGATATGATGGATATTGGCACTCCGTGCCGGGCTACTATGTACAGCGTTGCAAGGGTGTCGAACTTGTCAGTTTCCTTGATTGCTAAGAAGTGAGCTGATTTAGTTAGCCGGTCGATAATCACCCAAATTGTATCTTTTCCACTGGGTGTCTTAGGTAGACCTGTAATAAAGTCCATGGCGATTTGCTCCCATTTCCAAACGGGAATCTCAGGTTGTTGCAATAGCCCTGAGGGCTTTTGGTATTCTACCTTGACCTTGGCACAGGTTAGGCATTTGCTTACGTAGGTGGCTATTTCAGCCTTCATGTTCGGCCACCAGTAAGTCGTTTTGAGATCTTGGTACATCTTAGCCGAACCTGGATGAACAGAGTACCTTGATTTGTGAGCTTCGTCCATTATGAGTTCCCTCAAGTTTCCGTAGAGGGGCACCCATATCCGACTAAGAAAGTAACGAGTTCCATCCGGTTTGGTTTCCCAATCACGTTCCATCTTGCGTAATTTCTCAGCTTCCAGAATTTCGGGTTTGATTGCCTCCAACTGAGCGTTGCGAATTTGTTCGGTAGGTTAGAGTGTATCGTAAGTTGTAAGGACCGAACTCGTCAAGGCTTCTCGTGCTCTTTCCTACTGAGAGCGTCGGCTACTACATTAGCCTTGCCTGGATGGTACTGGATGGCACATTCGTAGTCATTCAAGAGTTCGAGCCAACGGCGCTGTCGCATGTTTAACTCTTTTTTATCAAAAATGTGTTGAAGGCTTTTGTGGTCGGTGTAGATGGTACACTTGGTTCCATAGAGATAGTGCCTCCAGATTTTTAAAGTGAACACCACGGCTCCTAACTCTAAGTCGTGCGTTGTGTAGTTCTTCTCATGTACTTTCAATTGCCGAGATACATAAGCAATGACCTTATCGCGTTGCATGAGCACACATCCAAGTCCGTGAAGGGAAGCGTCGCAGTACACTACAAAGTCTTCGGTCCCCTCAGGTAGGGACAAGATAGGCGCACTACAAAGCTTCTGCTTCAGCACCTGGAATGCTTCCTCCTGTTTGTCACCCCAGATATACTTGGTTCCTTTCTGGGTTAGATATGTAAGAGGTTGAGTGATCTTTGAAAAACCCTCAATAAAGCGTCGATAGTAGCCAGCCAAACCAAGAAACTGTCTTACTTCTGTTGGAGTTTTCGGCGCCTCCCAACTTTTGATTGATTCAATCTTTGCTGGGTCAACGTGGATACCCTTTTCGTTCACTATATGCCCAAGGAATTGGACTTCTCGAATCCAGAAGTCGCACTTTGAAAACTAGGCATAGAGTTGTTCCTGTCGCAGAAGTTCCAACATTAAACGCAGATGCTGTTCATGTTCCTCCTTAGTCTTAGAGTACACCAGTATGTCATCAATGAACACGATTACGAATTTGTCTTGATAAGGCTTACAAACACGGTTCATGAGGTCCATGAATACTGCAGGTGCGTTTGTTAGTCCGAATGGCATAACCAAAAATTCATAGTGGCCATAACGAGTGTGAAATGCGGTCCTGGAGATGTCTTCCTCTCGTACACACAACTGATGGTATCCCGACCTTAGATCGATTTTGGAATAGTAACTTGACCCTTGGAGCTGGTCAAACAGGTCATCGATTCGAGGTAAAGGGGTATCAGTTTTTTATAGTAACTTTGTTGAGCTCTCTGTAATCAATACACATACGGAAAGTTCCATCCTTCTTCTTGACAAAAAGGACCGGAGCTCCCCATGGTGATGAGCTCGGACGGATAAAGCCTTTATCTAAGAGCTCCTGAAGTTGAGTAGAAAGTTCTTGAAGTTCAGATGGAGTTAATCGGTACGGAGCCTTGGCGATTGGTACAACGTGTTTTGCTAGCTGAATTTCGAATTTGACCTGCCTATGTGGGGGTAAACCAGGCAAGTATTCAGGGAAGACGTCGGGAAATTCACGTACGATAGGAAAATCTTCAACTTTCCTCTCGTCGCTTGGTTGTTCGGTGACATTGGCTAAGATTGCGTACGAGTTTTTCTGCCATAGGTACTTTTGAGCTTTCATGAAGGAAATGATGTTGGTTACTACACCACCCTTCTCGCCATGAATGGTTAGGATCTCCCCATTTAAATGAGGTACGCGAATAGCCTTTTCGCGACATAAGATTTCCGCTCAATTTTCAGATAACCAATCCATGCCAACTAAAACGTCAAAGCTACCAAGTGTGGTTGGCATGAGATCGGTGGTGATAGATGGCCAGCCAGTTGTAGCTGACATCCGTAGGCGATGTGAGTTATATTTACCGATTTTCCATTGGCTAACTCTACCAGGTATTTGACCTCTAATTCAACAGGGTTAATGTCCAATAGTTTTCTAAACGACTCGGAAATATCCTATCCGCACCGCTATCGAATAAAATGTGAGCAAAACTGGTGTTTAAAGGAATTTACCAGTAACCACTTTAGAATCATTACGAGCCTCACCTTTTCCCAATGTGAATGCACGACCCTTAGCTCCACCACTTCCACCAGCATTATTGTTATTATTGTTCTGATTCTAGTTCTAATTTCCACCGCTGTTTCCCTTGTTCAGTTGTGGGCAATCTTTCTTGAAATGATCAGTGCCACCACACTGATAACATGACCTGTGACTCCCAGTGACTGCTGGGTCTGATTAGTGTTTTGCTTCGAGTTAAGGTTTACCCTGTAGTCCTTAGCGGTGTGGCCTCCCCTACCACATCGCTGACAACCACTGCACTGCCTGAAATGATGACGGTTACACTTGTTGCACAAAGGTTTCTTTCCAGCATACCCACTCTGAACATGACTGTTGGTGTTGTTACTAGACTGCTGGTTGTTGTTATTGAAGTTGTGCTTACTGTTGTTGAAACGTTTCTGAGGACCCTGCTGCCATAACACAACAATACGAATCTTAAGCTATAGCCATAACACGTTGTTATTAACATGGCAGTCATGAAGAATCAATTTTTAAACATGCTCAAACATCAAAACTGTAGCCATAACACAACAATAAGAATCTTAAGCTACAAGTTAGCACCATAACTAATCATGATCAAGCACTCGAATGCAGCCATGTATACAAGAGTTTCGAACCGAATTAATCACTAACAACCACTAACCTTCAACGAAATAAAGGAGATGTCTAGAGGGAGAGAGAGTAGCGATCGAGTGAGAGGGGGGTTGCCACCACTGCCGTCGCACACCAAAAAGAGGGGGAAGAGAGCTAGGGTTTTGATTTGCTTCTTTTTTTTCTGCATGTATCTCATATACACACATACGCACACAAAGAAATAAGGGGGTGGGGCAACTTACATGTTGGGTTGGACTTTGGGTTATGACAAGGTGGAGGTGGGCTAAGTTAGAGAGTGGGTTGTTGGAGTTTGGGGGATTTGGATGTGGCTGCCAAAAAAAATGTAGGGGTGGGGATGTGTGGTAGCAAAATTGAAGTATGTTAATATTTTTATTATTATCTAAACAACTAACAACAATAATAATATGGCTAAACAACTCAATTAATTCATGTATGTTAATCAAATTACAGTTCAGGTCTCATAAGTATCAGGTTACGCGAGGTGTGCGTTGGTTCAAACAGGTTGGGTTGATTAAATCAAATAAACTTATAATATAACGTAAACACATAACGAGAATTAACTTAGGAAAGATACCTGATTTCCGGAATGTTACATACACTAGCTCATATATAAACGTATATATTAGCTTTTCCCCCACAGTGACTACCTTTCGGTACATGATTAAGTTGTCCTATTAAACCTAGATCTTGGGATCTCCAGTCAACTATGTTAGGTTTCCCTCATGTCCCTTTTTTTCCATGGCTTTAGTTCCATTCCACAACTTTATCTCTTATCAACCCACTGGTTGTTAGATCCAAAATCATTTGTTAACTTTGCTAAGTCAACAACGATAAATGAGATCAGTTATTCTAAAGTGTTCTTGACTTGCGAGTCAGTTTTGCCTTTAGTCGATTCGTAAGACTTATAACTCGTGATCTCAACTTGGATTTAGTTATTTAACTTGTCTTTAGAATGACATGAAACTCAATTCATAGCTAGACACGTTTCCATCATGCCTTTGGTATGTCATAATTGACATCTTACTAGATTTAAATCTAACCAATTGGCATTCGAGTCCAATCTACACATAACCATTGTTACTTCACTTGGTCATGTGTTTGCAATAAATATTAGAATTGTTAAAATCCTTATTGCCAAACCTTCCATATTCATATGCAAGTCACCCACCACATTTAAGTGTAATTGGATAGCTTCCAAATGGGGTGATGTAAGGTTCTCCCTTTCATTTCGAGTTTGAGAAAACTTCTCAACTACCATTTCTACATACCCTAAAGGGGTTGTTTTTTAAATGGCTCCTCCCCCCACATAGCTTGCATTTTAGTTAAGATTTAGTAATATGACTCTTGATAACTATTTAGACCCAGGTGATAGGATAAAATTATCCATATCTTTTGTCATTGTAGTCGTCCAATTATATTACTCTACCCAGATTAATATTTCCCATAAGAGCTTCTGAGCTATATGAGTTCTTCACATATGAAACCGTATGGAATCATTACAAATGATCTATTTAGCCGGTCCTCCCAACTTATCCCTTTGGACTAACATGAAGTTATATTTATAGTTTTGTTTTAGCACAAAATTCGTTCTTATGTCATCACATATTTTGAATGTTTATGTAATCTCCATTGAGCATATAAATTAAAAAGTATTAGTCGAGCATGCTTTAGACCACGATACTCTAGCATGTAAATTACATTTTACACTTTGTATCAAAATGTGTATCCTTTTGACAAATTATTAGTATTCCAAAATAGAGTCTATCTTTTCTTATATTTTAATCATTTTTTTATGTAAAATAAACTCAAACGGTAGTCCAACATTTTAAATAAAATAAAGTGAACACATATAATAACGGATACACCAATGATATCTAAACATCAAATCCAAAAGTGTTATTATCTTCAACACTTTCGACCGAAATACACGCAATTATATCGTTTCGTGTCACATTTTGAGGTACTCCCTCAATGGAACACATATAACTTGTTTCATCTTTAAACACTAAACTTGAATAATCAACAAGTTATCCAAAAGTATAAAGTTGTTTACAATTAACTACTCGCAAGTAGTTGAGCAACTTATTATATCCACAGCAACAGTGAATTGTTTTTACCAAATAGTCTTTCCGAGACTATTATATGATGTAAGATGAAATACTTTCCATGGACCATCGAATCACTTGTAAATTGCAAAAACATGTTTTATTTATTCAAAACATTTCTCGTTTTTGCAAGTGTTCTAAAAAATAAACTATATATATTTATGTTTGATTACAAATCAAGACAATAAATCTTATAATAGTTTATTAAATAAAACAGTTTCAAACTCTCACTTTTGAAAATAAACGAATACACGTCGTTTTAATAATTAATTTATCATATCCATACTTTTCCTAAACCGCTCTTAGATAATGAACGATTACCAATCGTTAAAATGGATGGTTTGTATGATAACTAATTCTAATACGTAATTAGAATTTAAATGTTTAACAAACATTCAAAATATTCTATTTTCTATAAGGTAAACCGTTTCTAACGCGCTCGTTAGAAATAAAACAAACACATTTATTCACTTTTGGTTTATTTAAATGAACGTTTTCTAACACGCTCGTTACAATTAAACATAAACCTTTCCTAACACGCTCGTTAGAAAAATACATATAAAATGATTACAAATCATCTTAAATAGTTTATCGTAGTTAACCCGGTTCTAACCCGCTCGTTAGAAATTAACGATTTCAAATCGTTAAAATAGTTGGTTATCAGATAAACTAATTCTAATACGCCCATTAGATTTTAAATGTTTGACAAACATTCAAACTATTTGGTTTTCTATAAAGTAAACAATTTCTAACATGCTCGTTAAAAATTTTAACGGACACACTTATTGACATAATCCGTTTTTGGTTTGTATAAAATAAGTGTTTTCTAACCCGCTTGTTAGATATAACCAATTTCCAAAGTCGTTACATGGTTTCTAACACGCTCGTTAGAAATCAACGATTGCAATTTTTGTTTTAAAGTTTATAAAAATAAACTATTTCCAATACGTTCATTAGAAATAAACAAGTACGAAGTCAAATTAACATTTATGTAAGTATTCTGTTTCTAACTTGCTTGTTAGAAATTTAATGGTTTAAACGAAACCGTTATAAGGTTTATTATCCAAAATAAGTGTTTCCAACACGCTCGCCGGTAATCATTTGGAATAATAATCTTTTCTAATTAGTTTTACGCAATCATCATATCTAACACGGTCATTAGATATAATAGATAATAATATGAAACTTATTATTCTATAAAAATTCTAACATGCTCGTTAGACATATAAAAAGTTTTAATCTTATTATTCTTTCCAACAACGTTCCTAACACGCTCGTTAGAAAAATTAAAACTTGTTATTTTAGAAAATATATATATTGCAAGACTTATGAAACCAACATTAATATTACCAATTCTAGTTTCTAACATGCTTGTTAGAAAGAGATTAAACTTAACAAAATATTTTTCTAATTCGCTCATTAGAAAATTTTAGTATTTCAAAAACATATTGAATTGAAATACATATAATTTTGTGAATGGTTCGGTTTATCAAAACACGAACAAAAAAAACCATGAACTATAAAACTTGAATCAAAACGTTCGTTTTGCAACAGGATATTTAGATTAAATATTGTACTCCAATCATAAAAAATAATCCGACTCGTTGTACTAAACAAAAACTTTTCAAAAAATATTTACAAGATTTTAGCAAAATCTCAAATAATATATTAACTTTCGTGAATCTAAATCCTGTAGATAAGGAATTTAAGGTCGTAGTAACAATCTTCACAAAAGTCTGTTTTAAAATTGTAGAAATTATGTTCACTTTTTAATAAAATATATTATAAAAAAATATAATAAATAATAACGAGAATCTCGTTATTCGTGGGAAATTTTACTAGTACAATCCCGGTTACATGAACTAAATAAATTAATATAAATTACAATTTAATTGTACCAATCTTGACTCAAGTCGACGTCTTTGGAAAACTTCAACCGCACCTTCTTGTTCGAACCTTCGGTGTAAGACAAGCAAAAATCGTTGATGGTTTTGGTTGAGGACCGTGTTAGACACGGGCCCTTAAAATAGATTCCATGCCTCCTTTCTGACGGTCTGTTTCCAGAATACAACAACCGAAGCAGTAGTTGTACTACCGGAGATGACACTCGTGCCCGAGATTGCACCGGGTACTTTGATGTTCTTTATTTTTTAGGAAAATATTGAGTTATGAAAAAAGATAATTTAGAGAATACTCTTCTCTAAATCTCCATGGAACAAAATTTCTTTCATGTGTGTGTCTTATCGCTTTCGGTCAGTTCTAGAATGAACCATCATCCAATTGTTATACCCACACACATAAAGAAGCCATTAAACCTCAATTATTATTGTCATGAATTAGACAATTAATTCTCTAATAAACAAGTCAAAAAACGGTCATATTCATCATGAGATGAATTAAATGGTTTGAAACAACTAGTTTGACTTGGTCTAACCATCTCTTCTGTTACTGCTGCAAACCTGCGTACGCGCATGAAATGATCCGCTAGTCCACGCGCCACGCTTCAAGGATCTCTTGCCACGCATATGGAGCCACGTGTCACATGGATGCCACTATGCATACAATGTCGCTACTTGGTCATACGCCATCCATACTTGTGCGCCGCCCTAGCCAATGACGTGCGCCATGCCGTGGCATCCGCCAACGCGACCCAAGGGTGCGCCATAAACGGACCCACCAAGTTTCCGCCCACACGCTCATGGACAAAAAATACAATTGAGGTTCGGGCGTGCGCAAGGTAGGGTGCGACGCAACCGTTAGGGTCCCACTAATGTTTGCAATATACAAGGAGTGCTATTCCTTATAAACCACTTCATGTTTTGTCATCCCACTTATGTGGGACAAGTTGACAATATTCAATCCTATTTTCTCATATTTGTTTGTTCCAAACATACAACTTCAAACTTCGATATCTCATTCATCTTAGCTCCATTTTGGAGATAGTTTGGTTTGTTCACAACATAGAACACAAATCCACAAATAATTATTTATACAACACATATGTAAATCTTATTATTGATGTCCAAAATATTTAGTGAAAAATTCATTTTACATAAAAGTTCCAACAAAAATTACCTTAATTGATATTCGTGTGACCAAATTTTAATTAAAACAAATACAGATTTATGACCTGTTAGTACTAATTTTGATGCTGAGGGTGTTCTAAACCGAGTTTTTTTTAGTGTTAGATCTTGTGTATATACCACAGGTATCGACCAAACTTTATTAGACTTATGTTTTATGACGTTTATTTCATTTGATTATCAAGATTTAAGGCTTGGTTTTGTTATACAAATCCGAAAAAAAAAAAAAAGAATGAAAAATGATACCAAACACGAATTTGAGACGGTTGTTAATGATGATCCGATCGCTATGCAAACGTACTTGTTCTTGATCATGGTTCATGGATTTGAAGGTTGGTTTTGATGAAGAAAAGTGAGAGCTGGAGTGGTGGTTGGAACTGTGGTAAAAGGGTCGAATGGTAGGTTTGTGATTTATTTTATAATCGAACTTTTAAGAAACCGACTGAGACCAATCATTTGTCTAAAGTATTTAAAAGGTGACTCACAAATATGAAATTAAGATCTATATTAGGGAATTAATTAGTTGATGCTTTGAGTTCGTAACCAAAAACTAGGGTTGCAAACGAACCGAACGTTCCGCGAACAATTCGTGAACCGTTCGGCGGGAAGTTCTTTTACATTCATTCATTTACTAAATGAACGAACATGAACAAAAAATTTCGTTCGATTAGTTAAATGAACGGACATGAACAGATGTCTCGTTCGTTCGATTGTATTCGTGAATGTTTGGTAACGTATTCGTGAACATTCGTTCATGTTAGCTTGTTTATGTTGTTCATGATTATACTTTTATAATCTAAAATGTTTATTGCTTATAATTTTTATTTATTTTATAACCCTAACAATTAAAATAGAAAACCATATTCCCACTATTTTTATGCATCAATCACAATTCTTTCCAATATTCATATTGACTTCCATTCTACGATTATGGCTTCAAGTTCAACGCTCCTTTCTCTGTCATTCACATCTAGCCTCTGTCGCTTTCGCTAATTTTATTTGTGTTTATTTGTGTTTGCGAACCGTTCGTGAATACATTCATTTCCTTAATGAACGAACACGAACATAAATTCTCGTTCGGTAAGTGTTCATGAACCGCTCGTGAACACATTTATTTCCTTAACGAACGATTTGGTTCGTTTATAACCCTACTGAAAACCATTAAGATCTATGTTAATGTTGTTGTTTACGGTGTTTAAATCGGAGAAGATGGAAGACCATGATGATCGCGATCGATCTGCAGCTGCGAACTCGACACGTCTGGTGGGTTCCTTGCGATATGTGAGCCCCACAACGGCAAGCCCTCGCGTGGCGTGAGCCACCAGGGAGGCTATTGGATTTGACGGGTTTCAATTTTTATTCTCTGTACTTATTTAACCCAATTTAACATTGGATTCTAACTTCAATAATGAAGATAATCAACATCAAAATTCTAACTTGAATGGATTTAGGATTAGCAAATGGCAATAACAATAACTAAATTACACAATATCGAATTTTATTAACCCAAAATTTACCGGTTATGGTTATGGATTCGGTTTTTGAATATGGATATTTGACTGAGGTCACACTCTCTTTCTTTGACTAATATTTTAGTGATTTGAGTTTATTTTATTTTATTTTATTTTATAGATGTTTTAGTGTTTGGGCTTATTTTATTTTATTTTATCGGTCTTCATTTTTATTTTAGTTATATTTGACTTTTTTAGGCTTTCCTTTGTTACCCACTATTTCTTATGCTTTAAACACATCAATATCATATTATAATTAAGTTTCAAATTTTTACTTGTTTAGATTTTATTTTCTTATCTTTTTAACAGCATATATTTTCTTATATCAACTTTACTAGTTTATCACCCGCTAACTTCACGGATTGGATCATTTAAACCATGGTTACCCATGTAAAACTTATTTAAAATGTACTATGTCAGAGGAAACAAGTATATTATAAATTAAAGAAATACTAATTATTGAAAGTTTATTATTATTATTATTATTATTATTATTATTATTATTATTATTATTATTATTATTAGTTAGAATTAAGCATATGCATTATTAATTCATTCACCTATGTATTATGCATGTTAAGGCACTAAAATGATACACTGAATTATTTGCACATTCCTTTTATAATCAATTATTATACGCTACATGTAATAATGAAAAATAATAACCTTTACAATTACAGTTACAAACATACATATGAAGATTTACAGAACGGAAAGGTAACCAAGTGAATTTGATCTTTAAACAGGCCAACATGGTTGGTAAACATTCGGTGACAATAATCTTATGAGAAAACCCTCCGTCCCACATAGGTAGATATGAAAGAATTTGATTAAGACAACTTATAAAATGAAAAAATTAAGACTTATAATATGGAAGGCTTAAGACAGCAAAATCGAAGTATGACAAGTTATATGATTTGATACCATTAACAAAGGGTGTGCAATCGCTATTTCCTCACATAATCGCCAAAATGAATTGCAAATAATGTTATAGGAATAAAACCCCAAACCACCGGTTCAAATCAAAAAGTAAAATGAATGATAGATCAACGGGTTCACCACCGACGCAAACCGTGGGGCGATCGAAAGGAAAAATCGGTATATATAAATCACCACCCATCTTGAGTTTAGCTACCAAAGAACACCAAAAAAATATGCCAAATTTGTCCTAGCAATGGAACAATTAATTCACCTCAAAATCCATTGAGAGAAAATTAACAAAAAGAAATTCTTTACTCAAAAATCACTGCCCAGTTTCGTTGATTCCATAGACACAAAAGCAGATGAAATTAAGTTAGATCCCATGTAGCATAACTTAGGAGAAATTAAAAAAAAACTAACTTCAAAAGTCAAATAAATTATACTAAAATTAGAACAAAATTGTATGTAACTTAAAATTGGAAGTGGGACTTGCTTGCTTGATTACGTAGGTTGCATGGAAGGCACACATAGACTTAACATAACAATTAATAATACATCACATAGTTACACACTGAATTTGCATGATTTATTGAACAAATGAATTTGCTAGTAAAGCACAATGATACACCCAAAAACAATTTAAATAAAAAGGGCTAAGATTTACTCACATGTTGCGTACGAAAGCTCCAATCACAAAACTGTAAGGCTTGAAGTAAGGATCGTCCAATGTTGGGTTTGAATCTGTACAAAGGAACAGATGACATAAGACCAAAATACTCTATCCGCGGATTGGCCCTTCTATCAGTACTTAGAATAGTACTTAGAACATCTAATCACCTAAAACTCTACCTTCTAAAGAACTGATGCCATTTACATCATCTGCTGCAGCAAAGCTCTGACAGAAGATATGAAGCAGTGGATGGTGATCAGAGTTTAGTTTTATTAGTATTATAATCAATGTAACAGTGCTTTTTCACTAACAGTGGTTAGGGGTCAGTGTTTATAGTTTGTTATTACTGTTAGATGTCACTATCAACCCTGACGTCATCAAAAGATGCTTACTGGTTAGATAGTTTAGCATAAATAGTTGTGTCAATGTAACAGTACAATTCGTCTTCTTAAAAAGATCATTTCACCAATCATCTTCTTTCATTTCTGTACTATCTACCTGTGTTATAATAGGCTGAGGGGGAGTTTGTGAATCACATGCAAAGTTTATAAACTTGAAAGCATGAAAATGATGAAAACAAACGACCTTTACTTGTAGTAAAAGTATTCCATTCTATTCCGCTTCATTTACTCTAAACTTCAATCATATTTCCATTTTTGAAACAAAAACTACAAGTAAATCAAAATCAGATCCTAACAAGTGGTATCAGAGCTTGGTCAATCAAAATTTATTAACATCAATTTGATTTGAAAGGTCAGCTCTCTCTGCTACTCAGGTTGATAGTTTTACTTGAATACAAAGTTTATTAAGTTCAAAGTTTTAAAACACAAATCTATTGTAAACAAGTAGAAATGGCACAAAACACACATGATTCCAACATTGGATCCATGTTTAAACCACCAATGTTGAAACGAAATGAATATTTTATATGGCAACGCCGAATAGGTCACATCCTGGCTCACTAAAACACCGGCTGTTGGCGATCTGTTGTGTATGGACCATATATTTCAATGGTTCCCAGCACAGAGAATCCCAATACTCAAGTGCCAAAAAGTCCCGAAAATTACTCTGAGCAAGACTTCCAGAAAATAGAGTTGGATGCAAAAGCGTTTAGCATCGTTGCTTCCGCGCGAACCAACGAAATCTATGCTGGATTACTCCACTGCAACAGTGCAAAAGAGTTATGGGATGCACTAAAAGAACAGTTCAGTGGGACTAAGGAGGTGATAGAGAATAATAGAGAAGTTTTATATCAACAGTATGAGACATTTTGTCACGTAAAAGGTGAGTCGTTAACACAACAGTTCGAACGTTTTAGCTGTCTCATTAGTGAATTAAAACTGGTTAATGTAGAATTTACAAATTCGACTGTCAATAGTCACTTTTTTAGATCATTACCAGAAAAATGGGAGACTGTAGCTTACGTTACTCGAACATCTGTTGGGTTTAAAGAGATGACCCTCACTCAACTTTAAGGTCAACTTCTCACTTATGAGAGAGAGTTGAATTCGAAAAAGAAGTTACAAGAGTCTGGGAAAACAACTGACGGCTATACCTTGGGTAACACTGCTCTTTATAGTCAAGAAGAGAGTTCTGGTAGTGGAAAGGATCAAGGTTATGATCATTATATTGATGTAACTTCTAGAAACAACTTTACCTCTGATCCTTACACACCCAATTTTGCTTTTGCTACAAATAGGGAAAGCCAAAACTCTGACAATTTGTCCTTTGAAATGAATGACTTACAACACTTTGAACCCACTGATTTGGAAGAAATGGACATTTTACATCAGCTGGCACTGTTGAGTGTTAGAGTAAGTAAATTTTACAAAAGGACTAGTACGAAATTTCTAGGTTTGCATGGGGGGTTGAAAGTGGGGTTGGATAAATCCAAAATTAAATGTTATAACTGCAATAGGTTAGGACACTTTGCCAGGGAATGCAGATCTCAAACTGCAGGTCCAATTGTGACTCACCCAAGCCCTAGACCTCAAAGCACTGCTCATTATTCCCATTATACCCCTGCACCACAAATGCAACATACTGCACACTTTGCACATCCTACTACTAATGTCCATTATATCCAAACTCCTGCTCCACAGATTCAGTATGTCCAAGCACCACTTCAAGTGCATGTGCAACAAGCACCACAAAGCACTGAAACTACTCAAACCACTGCTCAGACAGAGGTTAATCAGCAAAGCTTCTTTACACAAGGCTTTGTTGATTGGAGTAGTTTGCATAAGGAGTTATCTAATGAAAACTTTGCTCTAATGGCTAAAAATGATTTTGAAAATGAAATTTTTTGTTTAATGGTTAGAGACAATTGTTAAAAGTGATGAGTCTATGGAACAAGAGTTAAAGTCTGATGAAGTTCAAAGTTGTGATGAAGCGGTGGTTACCAGTGATTGATCAAAACACTGTTGATGAAGAAAAGATTTCTCTATCCCATGGGATACTGATGTGTGTGAAGATGATTGTGATTGTGCTCTCATGGCTGCTTCTAAGGTATCACCTCAGATCTTAAAGGATCTCTGTTCAGAAAAATGTATAATAGCTTTTGCTAACATTAAACAGGTGAATGAAAACCTTAGGAACAAAATGTTAGAAAATGAACTTAGTTTTGAAAAACTTATCAAAGAGTTGAAATCAAAATTATTTTCAAAAGATTATGAGATAAGTAGCCTGAAGCATGAAGCTAGCATAACCAAGGACCAACTCCAAACTATGGTAGATAAATACCAAGTTTGCAAAAAGGAGTTAGAGGATACCCTGATCACATGTGAAAAATGGGTAGAATCTTCAAAAGGTTTTGAATTATGATAGATAAACAGATCAAGAGTAACATAAAATTTGGCAATGGTTTTGTAACTGAAGAAGAAGCCAAAGAAAATGTTACAAAAATTGATTCTGAAAAGGTTGAAGTACTTCCAACAAATTTGGCTGGTAATGAGATAAAAATCACTGATAAAAAGGGTAACGAAATTTCTCTTGAAAAACATGAAAGGTCTTCAACTTTTAAAGAAATTGAGAAATACCAATTCAAACCCACATGGTCAGATGAATGTGATATTCTTGAAAATTTCAAGCCAATGGACTTCTCAACTCTTGAAGGTGTCAAGGCACCTAAGGCAAGAATCATTCCTATCAAAGATCTTCCAGCAGAGGTTACAACATCTGCTGAGAAGAAATCAGATAAAAAGAAAAAAGAAAAAATCAAACATCTGTTTTGTGAATTTTGCAACAAAAGAAACCATGTATCTGAATACTGTTTTCTTTTAAAAGCATATGACATAAACAAAACACATGTAATCCCAAATGATTCAAAATGTTTTATCTGTGGGAAAACAAATCATCTGACTCATGAGTGTGCTTATCTTCAAACCTATGATCAAAAGGTAAAAGAGATCAAAGTAAAAGCTCTAGAGAAAGGAAGTTCATGCTCTGCTAGAAATAAATCTAAGTAGACCTTTGAACCTGTTGAAACATCTATCACAAAAGCATTGATCAAAACCTCCGTTCCCAGAGAGGTACAAGTGACAGATGCTCCACCTGCCAACAGGTATCCAAGAGGACATGGACAACCAGCTTATCAAAAGGTTCCTATGAGCTATGAAGGTTACAAAAAACCTTCAAATCCCAAAGTGAATAGATATCCTCATGGTTACCAACATCTGACAGGAAATGGTTCACAACAGTGGATACAAAGACAAACTCAAACCACTGACAATACTCCTGGATTTGAGAATGGACAAACGGTGAACCCATCCAAAGCCATTCTGGCTTTGGAATCCCATATGAACTAATTGTTTACTTATGTGCGGGGAGCTTCTACTTGCCTTGATAGTTTATGGTATGTAGATAGTGGTGGCTCCAGGCACATGACAGGATGTAGAGACCTTCTCAAAGACTACTTAGCTCGTGGAGGGGTTGATATATCATTTGGTAACAATTCAAAAGGGAAGGTGTTGGGTTCAGGGTGTGTCCAGGCTGGGAATCTCAAATTTGAAAATGTTAATTTAATTGACAATCTAAAAATTCTGAGTGTTTCTCAAATGAGTGACAAAGGATAGAGCTCCTTCTTTACAAAGAAAACATGTCAAATTGTATAAAAAGATTGATCAGATTATTGCTGAGAGTAAAGCACAACTTGTTGCTCACAGGAGTGGCAATGTGTATGTGGTTGATATGTTGAAAGATAACCCTACGTCTAATGCATGCTGTTCTTAGTTGCTTCCAGCAAAGAGACAGAGTTATGCCATAGAAGACTTGGGAATACAAATCTGAAAACAATCACCACACTCTCCAAAAATTGTCTTGTCAAAGGTTTGCCACATAAACAATTTACTTGTGAAGAACATTGTGTTTCCTGTTTAAAAGGTAAACAACATAAAAGTTCTTACGAGTCAATTGAAGAGTCTAAAACAACCTAGTGCTTGCAACGGCTGCACATGGATTTGTTTGGCCCTGTAAAAATCATGAGTTTAATGAAGAAAAGATTTTGTTTAGTCATTGTTGATGATTTTTCAAGGTTTACATGGACCTTCTTTTTTACACTCCAAAGATGAAACAGCTGGTATATTGCAAAATTTTGTTAAAAAGGTTGAAAAGCAATATGACCTTCCTATAAAAAAAATTTAGGAGTGATAATGGGACAGAGTTTAGAAATAAGGAGTTAGATGCCTTCTGTGAGTCAAAAGGGATTGCTAGGAAATTTAGTGTCCCAAGAACTCCAGAACAAAATGGGATAGTTGAAAGAAAAATCGAACTCTTGTTGAATCTGCAAGAACCATGCTAGCAGACTCAAGTTTACCCTTGTCTTTTTGGGCAGAGGATGTAAACACTGCTTGTTATGTTCAAAACAGAGTTTTGATTAACCTCAGGCATCAAAAGACTGCCTATGAACTGTTTTACAATATCAAACCTCTAATCTCATATTTCAAAAGTTTTGGCTGTCCTTGTTTCATTTTGAACTTAAAGGATTCTATCTCTAAGTTTGCAGCCAAAGTTGACTGTAGTTATTTTCTGGATACTCAACCACTGCCAAAGCCTACAGAGTATTTAACTCTAGGACCAACTGTTTGATCTAGATAAATTTACATTTGAAGATGTGTTTGTCAAGACTAACACTATAGGTACATCACAGTCATCACCACAAGAGCAAGGATATGATTGCATTCTTCCAAACTTCAAAATTTATCCTTCAAGCAGAGGAGCAGATGTTAGTAACAATGATGAAAGCTCTGCTGCTTCAACAGTGGTTAATTCTCAATCCTTTGCCTGCTCTAAAAACCAAAACACTATTGATAAAAATCCATAAAATATGGATAAAAATCAAACAGTCACTACCATACCACCCATACCACCACCTCCATTCCAATCTGAGGCTAGACCATCAAATTCACTAACAGAGGATAGCTCAGATGATACACATTTGCAAGCTTCACCTCAAAATGCACTTATCCCATATCAAGGTGATTTGATCTTCCAAATCATGGCTCCCAAAGCGAAATCCAAACAAGAACCACCACCATTCACCCTCATAATCAAAACTCCTCATAACTACACAACAATTCTTGAGGCAACCGATTCAAACACAAGATATAATTCAATAATAAAAATCCCGAAAGAATCAAAATTTTGCATATGTTAATTTTCAAAGCTCCTATTTATCGAGACAGACTATGACAATTTTGGGCAAATGCAAAGGTTCATTCACAAAAGGATGTTCCTTATGCTATCACATCAAAGGTGGGCAAAACACTGATGCAAATTAGCCCTCAATCGATTCCTCAAGTTTTCGAACTGAATGATATGGCACATCCTGTGTCGTTCTCTACAAATGAGATGCACGCCGAACTTTTGGAAAGGGGTTACATTGGCCAACTCAAAGGGATGACAATCTTCAAACCCAATTTTCCAGCTGAAATGAGATTTTTCTTTCATACTCTTTTAACATGTCTCTTAGCAAAGACCACAGCTTTTAATGAAATACCATTGAACATTCAGTATCTGGGCTATGCCATTTTAGGTGGATCAGATTAAAACTATTCCCAGACACTGTTCAATGATCTTGTGGCAAATTTTAATAACATTACAAAACAAAGAGCTTTTCTGATACATCCACGTTTCTTGAGTGTTTATTTTCAAAGTCAGTTACCTGATATTGATGCTAAATAAGGCGTTGTTACACATCATAAAACTTTTACTAGAATTACAAATCAACATAAAGTTTCTAAAACACAAGTAGAGGAGGCTAAACAAGCCTTTCAAGAACAAAATGTTCAAACTCAACCTCCTGTTATTGAGCCCACTGCTCCTAGTGATCAGGGCATTACAACCTCTGCCATGAAACCCACACAAGCAATCTCCAAAAAGAAACCAAAGAAAATATCTAGAAAACCCACCAAAACCAAAAAGGGCCCTCCGGAAGATGAGATCCCAGAGGTTAACCCAGTGATAACACAAAAATCACTGGAAAACAGTGCTGCTACTTCTTCACAGTAGATGCTAGAATCTCAACCTGGCTTTAAAACTCCTCCTTCCTCACAAAAGGAAAAGGTTGTAAACACAAGGACACCAAATTACGAAGCTCTAGGATCACTTGGTTCTATCTTCCATAGTGTGATACCCATGATGAAACCAGGTATACCTTAATTGGTCCTAAACCTAAAGCATGGTTAAAACAATAATTGTGTGTAAACTTTGCAAACTTGCATGACTTGTGTGCTATGCTAAACAGTATGTGTTATGTCTCGGAGGAATCCGAGAGCACCTCATGGTTGACATGACACTATTGTCCTTAGCCTTTAACAACTTGTTAAACGGAGACTTGACGTCTAACAATGCATTGAACGTTCGATCATGATTATTAGGCCAACGGTAGGGCCCTTTATGATTCTAAGTTCACGAAACATCTTATTTATGTGCCTTAGACCATGACATAGGACTCGAAGCCAATCAAAGCTCGGGCACGCAAAGCGAAGCAGCTTCCTGGTTAGGGAAACGCCTTCGTTTTGAATATAGCAAAAGGCAACCAAACATGCAAGGAACAGTCAATCAAGCTTAAAAACACTTAAACCACCCCAATACGAGGCTTTTATGATTAAAATGTAACTGGGTTTGGATTCCGAGACGGTTATGCATGATTTTTAAAACCGAGTCTTTTAACACTAAAAAAGCGAAAAACGGAGTCCGTTTCGCAAATCGGGGACGCGTGTGGGACCCGCAAATGAACCTAAACGCAAAACCGAAGATATACATCATCTTTTAACTCGTAATATGAAGCACGAAAAAGCATAGGAGGGGTAGGGGCACCCCACCCCTAAACCGCCACCCCCCTTTTTATATTGTTTTTTTTTTCTTTTTTTTATTCATTTATGTAGGACCGATCCTCAATGCATAGGAACCTAGATTTGATCTCTAATGTCCATAATAGCGAAATATTATGACACGATTACCAAATAACAATAATTAGTCAATTAATCGTCAATTTTATTGATATAACGTCGAGTCTCCAAATTGACAGAGCTCCGCCTCAATGCTGCCAAAAGTTACGAATGATCAAGACAAGCTAGCTATATATAGGAGGAGAAGTTCTCTAGAGATGGATGAAGTTCGGGCGAACTTGACAATGTCAAGTTCGGCCGAACTTGACTTCTCAAGCACATTTCAAGCGAACTTGACTCCTTTACACATAAATACTTCATTTCGCTAGCCTATTTATGTCTAATCTATACAGACTTGATATAAGACTAGACATAGACATTCTGCACCAACAAACTCCCCTTGGATATCGTCTTCGTCTTTTTTCAATCTTCAAAACTCTGTCTTCAAAATAAAACTTTAACGAACACGACCGAAGAAGTTCTTGAATGGCTTCTTTCATCGTTCTTGCTTCGGATCTGGCGTCTGATCAGTAGGAGGCACTTTGTTCATGTACTGAAACCTTCTAAGCCTTGCCGCCCTACCTTTCTCGTGTATTTCTTCTAGACGCTTCTCTTCTTTCAAAAATTCAACACGTTCAAGATCCCTCCATCTTGTTTCCCACATTTTCCCGGAGTTAACTTCTCGAGCATAACATACATTAACGACCTTCTGATACTGCATAGCTTGTACCTTTTCTCGTTCTTTGAATACAATCTTGCTATAGAACATGCACTTTATATCCTCTCTCGAGCAATTAACTAGCCACATCGGGTCTAGAATCCTGATTGTTCTCCACAGCCCTCTCATTCCCTGAAATCCAAGTATCTCGACCCTTTCCTTCGTGATATCCAGATGTTCCTCAAATCGTAATACTATAACAGCTTCGCACGTAGTAAGATCAATCTGCCACCACTTAAACACCGGATAGAAATTCTGTTCGATTGGCATTAAGGGCATGTTCCTCATCGCTCTCGGTCGTTTCATGATCAACGTTATATCTTTTTCCCCTGTCTTATTGTTCGTTTTGATATGACGCTTTGGAATAAACGGCTTCCAATATCTAAAACTCTTTGTCGCTTCAAACTTGATCATCTTCCATAGTAACTGATCAATGAACTTCATTTGATATGGGACATTCACGGTTTGAACAAGCTCCTCAACATCCTAGTACGGTAGAGTCTTGAAATCAGCCAGATATTTGAAATATTGCACCCCAAATTCCCTATTGATTGCATAAACATTCAGCTCTTTAAACCAACCCCAACTTAGGATATCCCCCAATGACACATCTTTATCTCTGGTAAAGAATGCTAGAGGACGTCGAAACATATGTTCACGCGGCATCTCTTTAAACCGGGATTTCTTCGCTTGTAAGATCTCTTCTTTTGTCATAGGTTTTGGAACTTTGCCTTCACGTATCGATTCTTCGATTTTTTTCTTTCAACATATCTTCATCTAATTGCTTGTACATCTCCTCGAATGTAGAAAAACTATCAGTGTTAGGACCGACGTACTTCGCAGTTTCATTGTTTTCATCATAAGAAGACCAATCTTCTACTATCACCCTATTATACTCATCTGCCTCAAACCTTCTCTGATAGTGATACTCATTCGGCTCGAATGTGTTTACGTTTAGCACTTACTCCTCAAAATCAAAATCCAGAGATTCTACATCAACCTCAATCAGCTTAGCTAGATCTTCCTTCGTATAGTTTTGCACATACTCTCCCTCTTCAACATTATGTTCAAGCGTAAGTATCAACAGTTTTGTTGGAACTGCAGCAACAGGATTAACAATAGTGATAGCATCAGACATTTCAATATCTTCAGTAGGCCCTGTTTGCCTTGACTCCCCCTCAATCTGATCGTTCATAGCATTCGCTTCAACGTTTAGAAGGCTTGTGAAATCGGGGCTTTTGTTCACTGTTGCATCAACCACTTTAATCCCTGTACCACTAGGATCATCATCGTTACCTCCATCGTGGTCAGAATCATCCTTAGATCGTCAGTCAGTGGTTCATCATCTTTATCTTCATTATCTGCTTCATCACCATATTTTCTTCAGTAGCAGATACAGGATCAGACGGCTTGACAGATTCGTCAACCTTAGAAATATCAACTCAGAAGCTTTTTCTACATTCTCATCAATAGGCTTATCGGCAGCTTCAGAAGATTTAGGTGCTTCACCTTCAACAGCTTTTCCTTTACCACTAGCTGCAAGTTCTTTCTTAGATCTTTCTTTAGCCTCTTGTCTATCCAGACGCATAATCATTAATAAAGTTGATTCCAAGGCTGTTAGATAGAACTTTCTGCAACCTTGTGAATCGTCTATCATTTAGGGCTTGAATCTTCTTCAAATCAGCAATTTCTGTCTGCAGTTTATCATCCGCATCTTGCTGACTCTCAATCAAAGCTTTAAAGAATTCTCTTTCACTCTCTAACACTTTTATCTTGTCATCCATCATTTCCTTTTCCACTGAGCTTTGATTAACTTTCTTGATTAGCTCAGCTTTCTCTTCTTCATTCTTTTGTACTCTGTCTTCCAATTCTTTGACACGCTTTTCCAGAACATCAATGTCTATGACAGGGAAGAACTCATCTAAATCTTTAATATCTATCGGCTCATTTGGAATATCACCAAATAAATTTTCCTTTGAAGCTTTCGGTGTTGATTAAGGAGTAGCTTTCCTTGGAGTTGATCTCTTTGGAGTTGATTTCGGTGTAGAGCCTTCAAGTTGAGCTGCTTTTGGATCTGGAGATTGTATCACTGGAACTTCAAGTAAATTAGACTCAGGAGGTTCTTGTGTTGCTCCTGGCCTTTCTGCCTCTGATGAAATGATAACAGGAGGTTCTTGTGTAACTCCTGGACGTTCAGCTTCAGATGAAATAACAACAGGAGGTTCTTGTGTAGGAGGTTCTTGTGTAACTCTTTTCTCATGTGCGCCAGACGGTTCTTGTGTAACTTCTGTGCTTTAAAGCTTTCCAATGTAACGACGACTTGGTGGTTTCTGAGCTTTCTTTGACTTTTTACCCTTAGTCTTTGGTGAACCTGTGGTTTTTGTTGTTGAAACCACTGCAGATTTTGCATGCTTTGCCTTTTTCTTCGGCCTCTCCTCATCAGAATCTTTTTCAAACTCAGGCACATAATTAGCATCGCCTTTAGTTAGCTTTTCTTTTTCAGCTTCGGCATCCATAATCTTTTGCCGCTTTTCAAGAGAATCATCAGAATCATCGTCATTCTCGGAAGTAGCTGAAATAACATCATCCTCTTGCGTAGTCTTTTCTGTCTCCTGACTTTCTATAACAACTGCTACACTCGATCCAACTTCTGCTTGAACATTAACAGGTTCTTCTTCATCCACAAACATCGTATCAACTTTCTTAGCCGCTCGCTTCTTTTTCTTCTCGGCCTCAACCTTTACAAACCAATCACTGCGAGCTTTAGGCTTAAAAGTCTTAAACCATTCTTTTTCTGCATTTAATTCCTTCTCGTCACCACTTCCATCATTCCTCCATTTGTAATCAGGCGGCGCAACATAATTTTCATTCTTTAACGCCCCAAATATCGGTTTAGCAACAGGTGCTGAATCATGTTTCTGGAATTTGATCAACTTCTTTACTGTAGTATCATCGAGGTGACTGAGATATAGAACATCATTTGGATCACGTGCAATGTCTGTAAACTTCTCATCGATTAGCATCTGCACAAATCTTGGATACAAACATAATCGTGAATCATCCATATTCTTCGACATGTGTGTGAATACAAGCTTAGAATAGTTGTACGGTTTCTTCAGAATCAATGCCGTTGCCATGCAAGCCACATAATCTTGCACATCGTCGAGGCTCGCCTTTCTATGGCTAAAAGTGTGAATGATTGCGTACATGAGGAGCTTGGAGGGGTTAGGCACTTCCCCTTTCTTCAATGTCGGCTTGTTAACACTTCCCTTGTAGCCCATCCGATAGAAACAACTTCGTACCATCTTTTTGTCTAAGAAGATCGGATCATCTGTCGTTGTTAAACTGCAATATCCTACAAATATCATCCTCTTTGACTGTAATCTCTTTGACCTCGTTTCCGACTTGAACAGATGATGTGAGTCTTCTTGTCTGCACTAAGAGTAGCATTCATCCAGAAATGATATGTATGTGATCTATACGACACTGTACGCTCCGTTATAGCACGATCAATAGGGCAATCCTTTAGAAACTTCAATATGCTTTCGTACTCCTTTAGCGACGGACATAACACCTTATCGAGAGTGATGCAGGTGTTATGAAACTTAGAAAAATCCATCGTGATTACCCGAGCTGGTACTTGAACCGGAAAAAACGATGTAAAACACTTAGCACGCATTACGAGAAAAGTGTAAAAAAATTTCAACTTATTAACGTCAAGTTCGGGCGAACTTGATGTGGGTAAAACAAACAGATTTTGGTCAAGTTCGCCCGAACATATCCAACATATGTTCAATAACTTTTTGTGAGTTCGGGCGAACTTACAGTGAACAACTTTCAAATTTTCTAACATCTAAGTTCGGTCGAACTTGTCGGATGACATTCAGATTCCAGATTTTACTCTAAGTTCGGGCGAACTTGAGTTTAACAATGAATTTTATTGATTTGAGATGCAAGTTCGGTCGGACTTGATAAACAAGTTCGGGCGAACTTGTCATCTCCTCCAACAAAGTATGCAACATCCAAAAATGGTCATTTTAATCAGATTCAACGCAGATCCATGGTCGATTTTAGTCATTTATCACAATTACAAGTTCAATAATGGTCATTTTAATCAGATTCAACGCAGATCCATGGTCGATTTTACTCATTTATCACAATTACAAGTTCAATTTGACCAAACATTCCTAGATCTATCTGATTTACTCATGTCCAGACTTAAAACATCGATTCAAGTTCAATTTTATGGTTTAAAGTTTAAATTCTCACCTCAACCATTACAATAATTGTGCAAATCACTTAAAGTAATGTAAATTTCGGCAGCGTAACAACCCTAATTTGACAATTTCAAGTGATCGCTCAATGTCAACAAGTTCGCTCAAAGAGAAAGTTTCAGAGAATATGAAGTTCGGCTGAACTTGCAAGGTATTTATACCCTAGCAAGTTCGGGCGAACTTGAAAGCCCAATGTTATAAGGCCCATGTTAAGTCTGGACGAACTTACTCTTTCACAAACAACCATCCAACAAGTTCGGTCGAACTTATTTAAATGTGAAACTTTAATTAGTTTAGAAAGTTCGATCGAACTTGCTTAAAACCAATTTTTCAAATTTTCAAGTTTTTCCAATTAAGTCCCTGAACTTTTCACTTTTTACCAGTTTTGAAAATCCACTCAGTTGACCAAGTCCAAGCTAATGACCTTGGTTAACCGATTTGTCTGCCGAGTCCAAGTAAATGACCCCGGTTTGACCTGATACGAACGAACTGTTAATATTTTCAAAATCAAAGTTTCAAATTAATGAAATTTTCATCGTTTTGGCTTTTCAGATTTTACAGATTAGCTCCCAGCCCATTGTCAATGAAATTCCCACCAATTTAGCACCTTACCAGACTTCAAAGATCCATTCTCCAATATTGGTTTACTGAAAACAATGTAGAAACAAAATATTTTGTATTTTTGTAAGTTTATGCTAAAACATACTGAAAATCTTTTTGGTTAAAGCTGATAAACTATGTACAGAAAAATATAAACTATGTACAAACATATTTACAGACATATTTTTGTGAATTCGTGTCTAAGGATCATATCAGTTAACTGAGACATATCATTAGTACCGTTGACCTTTAGATGACTTTAAGTTTTAAACTTGTTTACCTAGATTGTCGATATGTTTGTCCACTTAAACTTTACCACGTTTCTCAACTGTTCCAAGATATGTTAAGGTATGATTTATGAAACTTGACTTATCTGCGGTTCCCACTTCTTGAATATACTCCCGTATTAAGATTCCCAATATTTCATCTTACAGGTGAATATAGCATAATTGATATCTGTATCTGGGTTAATGCGAGGCCTTGAGAGCTCAGGTTAGTACTACCGTACAGACAAAGAGATGAAGGCTACTAGTGGGGAAGGCCAAACCTCTCATAATTTATCCTTTGAGTTGAATAATCTTCAACACTTTGAACCTACAGATTTAGAGGAGATGGACATTTTGCACAAGTTGGCACTATTAAGTGTTAGAGCTAGCAAATTTTATAAAAGGACTGGTAGGAAGTTCCCAGGGTTTCATGGGGGTTTAAAAGTGAGGCTGGATAAATCAAAGATAAAGTGTTTTAAGTGTAATAGGTTAGGACATTTTGCTAGGGAATGTAGATCTCAAACATCTGGACACATCCTGGCCCTAGACGTCAACACACACAAAGCACTGCTAATTATTCCTAATATACCCCTGCTCCTCATATGCAAAACACTGCTCATTTTGCACACCCTGTGACAACTATGCCTTCAGTTATCATTATCAAATCCCGAACAATTTCATAAGCAATGAAACCTTGTGTTTTATTCATTGAATTGTGAAATTTATCCATAACAATTTCACAATATCAACCCTTGTTCAAAATCAAGCTCTTAAACATTTTTTGGAAAGTTATACGTAAACTGTTACATAAACGTAATCAGTTTAACGCAACGTACACTCCGGAACAATAACACAAGTTTAACATACCTTAAATAACCTTTACATAACTTAGAAATAAGTTTTGAAGGGTTCGATATGGCAAAAACACGCTTTTGTAACTTCAGGGGCTATTTTGCAAATTCTGTAAAACTATGCCGATTCGCGTATTTCTTAATCCGGGACATGTACGCTCATCCAAAATTTTTGTAATCATTAAAATCTAGTATATTAATTATTGGAATGTAAAAATATTTTTCGTTACGCAATTACAGTCATGTGCGCGTTCGTTATGATTTTCGTCGTAATTAACCGAAAACCGCAACCGTACGACCAAACGAACCGACACCCGGGACATTTTTGGACTTATTTCAAGTTCCGTATGCTATAACATCCTTATAGAGTTTAAAAATCAGGTTAATGGGTGTTAGAAGTGCCAAAACGCAACAAAACGAATGAAGGGGCCTGTTCTGCCATTTTCAAAACTATCTGCCAGCTAAAGGGCTTACGGACTGTAAGCCCAAAGACCTTATGGTTCGTAAGGACCCTCCAAAACAGCAGCTTGGCAGCAGCTGGTTAACTCTCTTGATGACCAAGCATATGAAAATGCCACCCTTTCTTCTGCATTTAGCAAGTGTTATGACACTAATCAAACCCCTTGATGACTCATGGACACTTGTAATGACCTTGTAGCTTCAATTCAACTATAAATAGGCCCTTGATCATTCACTCCAACTTGTTCACTCATATCTTCTTATCTCAAACACTCTAAGTGGAGGCTACCACATTGTTGGAGTCCTCCTACCTGAGTTTTCTGGTTCCCTCTTAGAGCTCTTGGGTGTTCTTCAACACAAGTAAGTACTCTATCCTAGTCTTGTTATTTCTTTTAGCTATTTCAAGCTAAAAGTCAAATAGTGTTTTACTTTCAGCTTTGACCATTAATTGGTCAAGACAAAGTTGAATTGAACTTTGCAACGTGAACGTAATCACGATGGTTATGATTTATAGCGATCATGCCTACTGATTACGACTTTATTAGTTGTAGTGACGAGTCAAAGTTTTGGTCACTAATGAGCAAAGTGCGCATTATACGACGGAACTATTTTCAATTATCAAAACACTTTGTTTTGATATCAAAACACTTTGTTTTGATATCAAAACATTTTTGTAAGTTAGTTAGACATGTTTTGACATGTCTAACTCATCACTTTTAGTTTAGTGCTTTAGTAGGATCGTAAGTCGAGCGGTCTTGACCACCGCTTTAACTTTCGAATCCGACCCGTTTGGTCGATCTTAGGATCCGACCAAACACATATTTGTGACCATAGTTGTATAGGGAATAACCCTCTGAGGTTATACCTTATGGTTACATCGTTTGGTTAGTGTTATGTTAAGTCACCTATTATGCCTTTATAAATGACCAAAATGCCCTTTTTGCGCATAAATCGATTTTAAGCTTATGTAACCAGTGTTTTGCCATATAGACAGATGATACAACTATATTAAACTTGTATTGGCATATAAGACTTATCATAGGGCATATCTAACCATCCGAACACGTATTTACGCAAATGATCCGTTAAAGTAGCGTAAACTACCTTAACTAGGCATTATGGGTCAAAAGCACTTAGGATCCTTTCCAAATTAGAATGTAGACTTTGTTAAACCATTTCATATGAGTTCCAACACTCATTTGGTTTACAAAACTTCATTTTATCCGATCCACCGATTAAAGTCCCGACATTTACATAATTATCCGATTTTAGGACACGTTTGAATCCTCGGACTCTTGAGCTTGTTTGATCTTTGATTCAAGATTAATTTGCAATCCCAAGTGAGTACATAGTCCCCTCTTTTACATTTTCAAATGTTTTGGGGTGATACATATGTGCTTATGACTATTTTCGCGATTTCTTGACATTACATATGCTTTGATTACTTAGTACATATAGTACATGATTTCAATGATATTTTACTTGTTGACTTAGCATACCTAGTATACGATTTCAAGACATTTTGCTTGGTATATTGAATTAGTATGCCAAGTACATGGTTTCTAGACATTTTCATATCATGCTTACATTGTTCAAGACATATTGGTGCGTTGACTATACATTGATACATTCATTAACATTGATTCCGACCGGCAGTATGTAATGGTACCACAGGTCTGACACCCCATTCCCGCTTTCTAGTCATTTGAAAGTATCCATTGGGGAATGACAAAATCCGATGAACATTAATAGACCTTTGTTTTTATAAGGGTTTATTTGATACACGACAAGGCTTGAGTGTTTTCGCCAGCAACCCTAATATATGTTTTTTTTACAATAAAAGCAATGGATTATAAGACATAACTCTTGGATTTAAACAAAACCTCTTTTTATTTAAAGATATTTTTTATACAAGGACGATTAGTTTATAACAAGGACAATTGGACGATTGGTTTATGGTAAGTGTTTTAGATAACGAGGCGTGTGTAATATAATAAAAGCATGGTGGATACGCCGCTGGTACTTCCTATATATAAGTGCTTTTATTATATTACATATCGTAGCGTTATCTAACTCACTTTGAACTAAGACAAGACGTTCATTTTTATACTAGACATTGGATATTACTCGACATCTTTGTAACATCCGTGCCTTTTCAACCATCTTACAATTCAAAATAAAATTTGATTCCAACGAGATCTTGTGTTTCATTCCCGAGAATTGTATAATTACATGTGACATTCACACATTTCAGTCCTTGTACAATTTCGACTTTCGAATCGCTTCCGGAAGTGAAATCGCGAGCTGTTATGCAAACGTAATAAGTTTAACGCGACATACACTTCGGAACAATGACATGAGCTAAACATACCCTAAATACCCTTTACATAACTTAGAAATAAGTTTTGAGGGCTTCGGTATGGCAAAAACAAATTTATTCAAGCTCAGGGGCTATTTTGCAAATTCTGCGAAACTAAGCTGATTCGCCTATATCGTTATCCGGAACATGTACGCACATCCAAAAATTTTTGTAATCGTTAAAATCTTGTATTTTAGTGATTGGAATGCAAAAATATCATTCGTTGCGCATTTACGGTCATTTACGCGTTCGTTACAATTTTCGTCGTAATTAACCGAAAACCGCAACCGTACGGCCGAACAAACCGACATCCATGACATTTCTGGACATATTTCAAGTTCCCTATGATTTATCATTCTTATAAAGCTTTAATATGAGGTTAACGGGTGTTAAAAGTGCCAAAATACGACAAAACAAGTTCAGGGGCCAATTCTGAAACTTCTACCCCTTCAAGTGCCTACGGACCGTAACGCAAAACCCCATACGGTCCATAAGGGGTGCCCAGAGCAGAAGCTTCCTAATTGAAACTTGGCAGATTCTTGTTTAACCTCTTAGACACTAAGCACACGAATTTGCCACACTTCCCTTATTGCAACACCTCACTAAACACTTGTTTGAATCCTAGAAACAACCCCTAACACTTGTCTTGATCTTGTTCACCATCTACAACTATAAATAGCAACCAACTTCAACTCATTTCTTTGCTCATTCTCATTTCTTCTTCTCATAACTCTAAGTGGAGACTACCACATTGTTGGAGGTCTCCCATCTGAGTTTTCTAGTCTTTCCTTCATCCTTGGATCACAAGTAAGTGTTCCATTTTAGTGTTGTTTATTATTTTTAGCCATTTTAGCTAAAAGTAAAACACTTGTTTGACTTTCAGCTTTGACCATTAATTGGTCAAGTCAAAGTCCAATTGGACTTTGCAACGTGATCGTAATCACGATGGTTACGATCCCTAGTGGCGATGCCTACTGATTTCCACGTTGACTAGTCAAAGTTTTCGGTCAAAATGCACATTATGTGCAATATTCGACGAAATTATTTTCGGGTATCAAAACACTTTGTTTTGATACCAAATCAGTTTTATAAACTTAGTTAGACATGTTCAACATGTCTAACTCATCACTTTTAGTTTAGTGTTTATTTAGGGTCATAAATCGAGCGGTCTTGACCACCGTTTTGACTTTCGAATCCGACCCGTTTGGTCGAACTTAGGATCTGACCAAACACATAATTGTGACCATAGTTATATAGGGAATAACCCTCTGAGGTTATACCTTATGGTCACGTCGTTTGGTTAGTGTTTCGTTAAGACACTAGTTATGCCTTTACAAATGACCAAAACGCCCTTTTTGCGCATAAATCAACTTTAAGCATATGTGACCAATGTTTTGACATATAAACTGATGTTACAACTTAGTCAAACATGTTTTGGCAAATTAGACTTATCACAACACATATCTAACCATCCGAACACGTAGTTACACAAATGATTCGTTAAAGTAGCGTAAACTACCTTAACGAGTCATAATGGGTCAAAAGCACTTAGGAACCTTTTTAAATCAGAATGTTAATTTTGTTAAACCATTTCATATGAGTTCCAACACTCATTTGGTTTACAAGACCTCAATCTATATGATCCGCCGATTAAAAGTCCCGATATTTACATAGTTATCCGGTTCTAGGACACGTTTGACTTCTCAGACATTTGAGCTTGTTTAATCTTTTATTCAAGGATATTTTGAAACCCCAAGTGAGTATATAGTCCCCTCTTTTACGTTTTCCAAATGTTTTGGGGTGATTCATATGTGCCTATTCACTATTTTCACGTTTTTCAATGCTATATGATTTCTTATACATAGTACTATATCCGATAACGATTTGAAACTGTTACCTATGGCTTAAATAATGATTTTCAAAGTTTGTGAGACTATTGTTGGTGCGTATTTCTTTTATACATTCATTAACAATTGGTAGTACGATATAGCGCTATAGGACTTGACACCCCATTCCCTAGGTCAGGGAATGTTAGAAACCAAGTTTAAACCAAATAGATTTTGCCTTCATGGTAAATCTATAGTTACCAAAGTATAGTTTGATATACTCAGGTTTGAATGTATTGCCAAATGACCACAATATATGTTTTACAAAGGTTTCTAATTAAGCCATAAAAACTTATCTTTTATTTATTTCCTAAACCAAAGCATAGTCTGATGTGCTACTAACGTATAGTTGATATACTACCCAACCTTTTAAACCAAAGTATATTTTGATATACTGCTGATTCTTTATTTATAAACAAAAGCATAGTTTTATATGCTACCAATGCAATATTGTTTACCAAAGTATATATTTTGATATACTATCAAGTCTCTTGTTCGAATACAAAAGTACACATTTTGATATACTACCTAAATTGTTATTTCAAAACCAAATGTATATCTTGTACATATATTACAAACACTTTTTATCAAAACGCTAAGTATTTTTTATACCAAACTTTTTGTAAGGATTCATAGCTATTTTTGAAAACATATGTTCTTTTCTTAAAACATTTAAAGCCATGAATCTAATTCACAAAACCTATGTTACTCACATGCATTTTTATGCTGACGTACCTATTTTCACATATGTTTCAGGTTTACATATATGATGATTTACGTTGCATGCTTCACATAGGATGGACGCGGGCCTTAGTGACTCTAAAATTTAAAATATAATTTGAATATATTTCTTTTCCGACATTCCAAGACAAATGTAAATTTGATGAATCAATAAAAAAAATTTAAATACCATGTGTTGCGAAACAATTTGTAACGTGACTCCCCAAGTGTTTCCGTCATGTGTTCCTTTACACGATTTGGGGTGTTACAATTGTTACACATGATATTAGTTTATACATAACATCTGGTTTACACTAGACATTGTTTATATTATACATAACATCTGGTTTACACAAAGACATTGATTTATAAATGATACTTTTTATAAAAAGACACGACATATCTCATACAAAGACATGACTAATTTTACAAAAGACATATTTTGGTTATTAAGTTATCCATGCATCATTCTTTTAAATCATTGATTTTCATATGATTTTACAACATAAAACATTTTTACATAGGTTCATTGGCTACTTTTAGTTAAACATTTCTTTTTAACAAATCAAAGCCATGAATCCTCATCAACAAAAATCTATGTTACTCACATGCATTTTTATGCTGACGTACCTATTTTCACATATGTTTCTAGTTTACTTATGTGATGATTGTCGCTGCATTCTACACATAGGATGGACTCGGGCTTTAGTGACTTTAAAATATGAATGACAATTTGATTGTTTTTGATTTATGTTATTCCAAGACAATGTAATTTGATATTCAATAAAACAAAACATAAAGTACCATGTGTTGTGAAACAATTTGTAACGTGACTCCCCAAGTATTTCCGCGGCGTGTTGTTGTATATTACGCGATGTGCGGTGTTACACACCCTGATACCACTGTTCCATTGCATTATGTTCAAGCCACTATTCCACAGAGTTAATATGTTCAAGCACCACCTCCTCCAGTGCATGTGCAACCTGCACCTCAAGTTACTCAAACCAATTGCTCTGGCAGAGGTTAATCAACTGAACTTTTCCTCTCTTGGCTTTGTTGATTGGAGTAGTATGCCTGAGGAGTTAACTGATGAAAATTTTGCTCTAGTAGCCAAAAATGATTTTGAAAATGATTTTTGCTTTATGTCTCTAGATACAATAGATGAAGTTGATGAATCCATGGAAGAAGTGTCTAAATCTGATATGTTTGAAGTTCATGATGAAACAGCGGCTATGAGAGAAAATGTTGATGAAGATGAGAAACCTCTGTCTGGCCCATGGGATACCAGTGTGTGTGAAGGTGATTGTGACTGTGCCATGATGGCTGCTGCTAAGGTATCTCCTCAGATCCTTAAAGATCTATGTTTAGATAAATGCATAATAGCTTTTGCTAACATAAAGAGGTGAATGAAAACTTTAGAAACGAAATTTTAGATGATGAACTGCATTTTGAAAAACTCTCAAAAGAGTTAAAAACAAAATTGTTAGAAAAAGAATCTGAAATCAGCAGTCTAAAACAGGAAGCAAGCATAACCAAAGACCAACTCCAAAACTTGAAAGAAAAATATCAAAATTGCAAAGATGAGATGGAGTCTACCCAAATCACTTGTGAAAAATGGGTAGAATCCTACAAAGGTTATGAAGTTATGCTTGAAAACCAGATCAAAAGTAAAATAAAATTTGGCATAGATTTCAGGAAAAATGACCAAATTTCTGAAAATGTTATTGTAAATGAATCTGGTGTGGTATAAATTGTTCCAACAATTTAGCTGGTGAAGAAATCAAGGTCACTGATAAAAATGGAAACAAAATTGTTTTAGAAAAACATGAAGGGTCCTCAACTTTTGAGGAAATTGAAAAATATCAATTCAAACCCACTTAGGCAGATGAATGTGACATTCTTGAAAACTTCAAGCCAATGGACTTTTCGACCATTGATGGTGTGAAAGCACCAAAAGCAAGAGTAATTCCTATCAAGGATCTTCCAGCAGATGTTACATCATCTCCTGAAAAGAAGTATGATAAATGGAAGAAGAAAGAAAAGGTTAAAAACTTGTTTTGTGATTTCTGTGAAAAGAAGAATCATGTCACTCAAAACCCTTCTAAAAGCTTATGATATCAACAAAACTTGTATAATTCCAAATTCTTCAAAATACATCATATGTGGAAAAACAAACCGCAGAACTCAAGAGTGTGTTTATCTTCAAAACTTTAACATCAAAATAAAAAAATTAAATCAAAAACTCTTGAGAATCAAATTTCAAGCTCTTCTAGAAATAAATCTAAGCAGATCTTTGAATCAGTTCAAACGTCTATTACTAAAGCTTTAAACAAAACCTCTGTTCCCAGAGAGGTAGAAGTGGCAGATGCACCACCTGCAAACAAGTATCCAAGAGGTTATGGCCAACCTGTGTATCAAAAGGTTTCTTTTAGTTGTAAGGGTTACAAAAGACCCTCAAAACCAAGAATTAATAGGCATCCTCATGGATATGAACATCTGATAGGAAATGGTACACAACAGCGGTTACAAAAGATTGTTCAAACCATTGCCATCTTCCTGAAATTGAGATTGGACAGTCTGTGACCCCATCCAAAGCCATTTTGGCTTTGGAGACCCACCTAAACTAATCGTTTACTAATGTGCAGGGATCTTCTACTTGCCTTGATAGTTTGTGGTATGTAGATAGTGGAGGCTCCAGGCACATGACAGGATGTAAATCCTGCTCAAGGATTTCATGGCACATGGAGGGGGTGATATATCATTTGATAACAATTCAAAGGGGAAGGTGTTGGGGTCAGGTGTGACAACCCGTATTTTAGACACTACTTAATTACGTAAAGTTACCTGTGGAAATACTATGTATTTTTATTTACTAATTAATAACAACATATTATATACAAGTGTATATATATTTATCTATACGAGTTGTACAGACTCGTTTTGGTTCAAGCTAGTGAATATATTTTTATTTAAAAAAAAAAAAAAAAACAAAAAAAAACAAACGAGCGGATTCATCTTAAACGGGAACATTAAACCCGGTTAGTATACATGGTTTAAGCCCAACCCACCTACCCAAACCCTAATTATATAACCATCTCATTCTCTTCTTCTATCATTTTATCAAACCCTAACCCTCCCTTCCCCTTGGAGTTCGACGGCAGCCCCCCCCCTCACGATCGCAACCTCTCTGTCTCTCTCTAGTTCTCTTTGCTCCAAGGTTAGTGTTTTGATTAAGATTGTGATTCATGGTGTGATTGTGTGTAGACATGGTTGTGATCATGAGTTTTTATGGTAGGGTTATGTTGTTGCATGATTAGCTTCGGGTGATTATGCGATTGACTAGGTGATAATTGATGATTAATCTGTTGTAAGTTGTTATTAGGAAGTGTTGTGATCGCTAAATGTGTTTCGGGTATCGTTTAGATAGAAAACAGGTTGCTGATTAGCAAAAACAGCCAACTTCAGTTGGCTGTAAACGGATCGTTATAGATCGAAAAATTGATTTTCTGAAGTCTAAAACGTACGTTTTTGAAAAAATCTTCTAATGACGCTGGAATCGCATTTTTCTGAGGTCGTTTACTATTTTTAATTAGTTATTTCGTGCAGCAGCTGAAGATGCGTTTTTTCTGCAGAAATTACGTGTTGTTTGCTGTGTCATATCTCATAATCTGGATAGAACTAGGTCATGAAATTCATACAGTAGTTGGAGACGGTGTCTCCGAAAATCTCCCACTAGAATTTCATCAATCGGATAAACGATGATTTCTAAATGAATTTTTTCGTGGACTGCAGTCAGAAAGTGACGAATCTGACTGCAGCCTAATTAATAATTTTTTACATAATTGGTAATCAGTTAGGACTTGAAAATTTTACACAAAGTCTAAGAGACCATTTGACATGTTCTGTAAATTAATTGGAATTTTTGGAATATGAGAACTATTTTATAACAATTCCCGAATACAGTCCAGTTTTGAGTGTTAGTATTTAAAAGTGATAAGTTGCAAATGTGTGTTTATAAATGTTGGTTGTGCTACCTGAGAATGATCGAACCTGTTAATGTCAAATTAGATATTATTTAGATTTTTGTGTGCTATGATCACATATCTATATATATATATATATACATGCGGAATATGTATAAGTTGTCAACATGATTGCCTGATACGTGTTAAAATAAGTGCATGGATTTCGTGTCTTACATTAGCATACTGATAAACTGAATGGTAATCATGTTAGGACATGATTGGCCAATCTCAACTTGTAATCACTTAAAAAGTCTAACCGAGCAATTAAAGGTGAGTTCACGGCCCCTTATTCTTTAAACGTTTACAAAACATAGGGGGAGAAAACATGTACACGTTACAGTGATGTATGGGTTATGCATTAGGGTACAGTAACATCTTTCTATTTAGAGTTATCTTATACGGTTATGGTCACAAGGAAGCATTATATCACATGTCAGTCCCCTTAAAACTTACGATGCCGTTAGTATTGGATTATAGCGAGGGAATTTTTGGTAGTACTACTAGGCCCGACAAGCCCCACTCGTGCTGGTCGCGTCAGTTAGATCGAACGTTGATGGTCACAGGTGTAGAATTTGCCTAACACTTAGCCATGGTTGGTGATAGACCTGGCACAACAGGGGCAGCAACGTCAGCTTCGGATCGAACACTTTGTTGTCATGACCTAGGCTAGCTACCTAAACATATAACATAAACTGCTAATCAATATAACAACATGATTCGGGTTTTGAATCGGGAAACTTAAACATTCTGATTCGAGTTTAGATCAGGGGATACCTATTATAACATACTGGTTTGGGATTTGAACCAATGGAAACAACTTATATTATATTTGTAAACTAAAACCTGTGAACTCACTCATCATTATCGTTGACACTTGATTTTACATGTTTTCTTAGGTTGCTAAGGTAGCACACATCAGGACTAGGATGCATTATGGTGTCGCATTGATTTCATCAAATATTTAGACACAACTTTAAATTACATTAGCTATTTTTGTTTTGTAATTTTTTACGCTTCCGCAACTCAATTGTATAAACAGTATTTTCTCATGAATGAGCAAACAGGAAAATTTTTAAACTCATATAGTGGTCGTTCAATATGACTAATGACTGCAATCCTGGTGCGTCACGCGCCTCGCGGTAAAACCCCGCAAGTGGATTTTTGAGGGTGTGACAGATTGGTATCAGAGCAAATGGTTATAGTGAACTAGGTTTGTATTAGAGGGTAGACTTAGTCTATAGCCTTAGACACTACATTAGTCATACACCAACACAGACACTCATACATGACATATAAGAACACTCATACATGATATACCTACGGACATGGCTTCAATACTTACATTGAAATTTCGGCATGTCGACATCATCCAGTTAACCCTCAACTGACGAGGAACACACCAAACTCTTTGTTTCTTCATCACTAGTGCCGACGTCCGTGGGATCGCCAACAGCCAGTTTCTACTCTTGTACGAGGTCCGTGGGACGGAGCCTCTAAAGGAGCTTCTCATATCATAATCATATGCACCTCTTCCTACACCATGGAGCAGAACAAGACATAGGCTAGAGTCTACCAATGGTACTATCAGGTATTGGGAGCTTTCTCAGGTCCATGTTTGGGACGACATTCCACATTCACCCATATCTCTTGGGAGATGGGTTCATCGAAAGCAAGTCCTTTCTTCACCTACCAACAACAACACCCCGACCCCATTAGTTTTATTTTCCTTCAACCTGAGCACGGGGACTTCACATGAGGCACACTGTGTTAGGGCAGTTCGTTGCACACGTTATTGCATAAATCCATTGACACCGAGATGTCATCATTTTTCCCGAGCCACGAATCTACATCTTTGGTTGATATTCTTTGAGAGAATGGTTGACCATGAAGCTAAGAACACTTTACCTATTGCACACCTGAACTCTAACCTGACTCGGATGGTGGAGTGGTTGCCTTGCTTTTCTAGTAACCTATGTTAATGAATCAGTTTTATCTCTCGAAGACACATTTCATGTGCATGTTTGTTCCATGCGCACTCTTACCTCTACGATCCGCTGGATTGGATTCTCATGGTGTGCTTCAACTTGAGTAGATCCTCAGATCAAGATCAATTGATCCCAGATTACTCTTCCTGATATAACTCCTAGTTGATCAACATTGAATAATTGACCAAGCTTTTGATAACCCTATCATTTTGACAACACTTTGTACTCGAACAATTCAACCTGAGGGACATTTTGACACAAGATAGATGGAACTCGGGTGAGCATGCAAATCAACTTATCATTACGGGTGCACACTTAATAGTAATTTGCAATGCTTGTGAATCCTTGTGAAACCTTGTGTGTGGATAAATTGTCTTAACCCGTGAATCTCATATTTAAAACTGCTACTGTCAATACAATCTCTCGTAACTCATTCAACGGCTAACTGGTGTCGTTAAACTTGTCCAGCAGTTGATGGACGCAACAATTAGATTTAAGATCTTTTAAGGCACATTGAGCTACATCAATAGAATCCCTGGTTATTATTTATTTATTTGTTTGTTTCTCATGTACGAGTCTTAATGAAACTAAGATTCTCATCAGAACCTGTTATCTCGATTGAAACCCTATCAGAAATCGCAGGGTAAACCCTTCAACATCAGCATATAAACGAATTATGTGGATTCTCTCGTACGCTCACACCTTATCCCTTGCACTTAACTATAAATTTCCTTTGACCCCATTACTCGGTCCTGTTTCTAATCTTTAGTCTAACCCGATGTACATTGCGACATATCCAACTCTACAAACGGATTTCCACAAAGCGATCCCATCATCTTAGGGACATCAGAAGACAAAATATAAGTTATTCAACACCCAGATAAACATGATGACATAAACAATAATCTTACTCCTTGTATTCCTAGAGTAATTATTCCATAACAATTTTCCATTCTAAGCTAGTCTATCCCCTAGTCGTTGCACTGGCCGACGTTTACCATTTAATGCAACAGTTAGTTACCGTTGTCGACGTAGACAAATCTCTTACTCCATTACTGTGGTCGCACTACATCTTTGAAACTTTACGCATAGACTCCCATCAAATTTGTGCTCTAATTTAAAAGAACTTGGTAAACTTGTCTTTTTTATCCTTAGTGATCACTTCTTGAACTTTGGAGACGGTGATGTTTTTTCTACGACGGTACCATTTTGAACATATTTCCGCGTCATTGTAATGAAACCTCTTGGCGACATATGTGATGTCCTTAATTCACACGTTTTAGTTCAACCTGCCAACCTTGATTACATACCGTTCGACTAGCTCCACACCCAATTAAATACATGGATACTAGTAAATCTATTCTTTTTCGCTTACGGGCAAGCCTGACGACCGTGGACAATGCTTCAATTAAACCAAAACGCTACGGACTCAGCCAACTATCACTTTAATAGACATTTCCTCTTACACCAAAACCTTTAAAGTAATGCTTCCCTTGACCGATATCCTCTCTTTATTTCTATTTATACCTCTTGCATGCGACTGACTACATCCTCATCATTCGAAATATTATTTTACTCGTGATCCTAAAACAATTATGTGGAATAGACTGATGACGACTGCGTCTTCGTATACTACTCCCGTCTTATCTTGTTGTACTAAAACGAATATCTTAGTTCTTGTCTAACCCTGTTATACGCTAAGCCTTGCTTGGCTAAATCACTCTCTATGAACGTTACCCGAGGAGCAACGAGTCATACTTAGGTTCATCAGTGCAGGAGCATAAAATAAATTTCTACTTTCGTGAGGTATGTTGAGGTTAACACTATTTCCATCTGAAAGCACCATACATATATATAGCTTCATCGACCTCCTTGTTTAGTACTTATTCCTCTTTGATCGAAAACCGGTCAACTACTTCAACCAACTACGATCAGGATATCATGATCTATATCAACCAAAAAAAACCCCTTCCCTTCGTACGAACGCGTCAAGACGCTGGCATTCAGAAATAAAGGGCATAATGCCTGAGTCAAGTTTTCATCAGGTCTGTTGATGAATTTACCTGAATCACTTGTTCCAATCAATTACTATTTCCTTCTAGAAACCTTAAGTATGGTGGCATCATCATTGTTATGTGGTGGTGGTGACTACATCATTTCTGATCTTCGGTAGCGACACCACCTAAAACCGAATATCTTTTGCACCAACTTTAAATTTTTTTTCTCATGTTAGTTACTTTGAGTAAATTCTCGATAGTGCACCAGCAAACGTGATCCTACGATTTGAGTAATTTGGCCTCTAACAGATTTCCTTAACACAACTCCAGTTCGGTTTATTTCGTCACCTTCGTTGATGATGTATAACATTTGTGCCCATTCGGGTAACCTCAAAATATACATTAGATACACTTGATTTGTGAAGTGTTGGCTACTTAATATTCAGATCGCTCTATGATAACAAATTACTGCCTCCAACAAGTCACTTAAATTCAAATGTGTTGAGCTCACCTAAACTATATTTTGTGCAACACCCCCCCCCCCCCCGCGCCATATATGTTTAATACACCAGTCAATGTTATACTGATGTATGACGCACCGGTGTTCCAACTCTTGTGAGCATCCCCCGTGCTTGATATAACTTGTTATGAGATTCTTGACTATCGAGCTCCCACTAACTTAACTTGTATTTCAACTTAAGACCAAGTACAAATTGACATGGATTAGTGTTTTTCCTTTGTTATTCTATGTTAATATCCATTTGAAATCCCTACACATGAACTTAATCCAATGTATCACATCCTCTTCGAGCCATAGTAGCTTTGCCTACTAAATTCTCGACATTAATGTCACTTCAACGATGATAGCTATATCTATTTACGAAGTGAGTTATAAACTACATCTTACTCGTGAAAAGGAAACTAAACCAACTGAATTCAATACCATGGTGCCATTTGAAATTGTGGCATTTCTTAACTTCTGTGTATACTGACATTGTAGGCGACTCCCCATAACCTTTGACAGTTGCGCTTATGTGCACCTACTCTTACTGAAATCGATTTGTTGCTTTGACTAGTGAGCATTCTATAGCTATACATATAATCCCTTGTAACATGTTTGGATGAATCCTTGTATCTCAATTGTCATCAAATATCCTTCCAATCATGTAATCTGATTATATATCACCTCATTGAATTGTCATTTGCTTTTACTCTCTCTTTAGAAATGAACTTGCAACCATCATTTTAAAAGGTCATAATCTAAATTTTCGGGACGAAAATTCTTCTAACAAGGGGATGATGTGACACCCGGCATTTTCAGGTTAACATTGTTAACATAAACTCCGTTATCTAAAACATTTATTCATGCATCACACTTGATTAGGGTAAATTAAGTGTCTCGGTCATTTCACAAACAATCATGTAAGAGTAATTCGGGGAATTTCGGTATCACACACAAGTCTGTACCTGAACGTTGACGAACAATCGGAACAATATACCTGAACAAACAAATAAATATAAATTATGTGAATTAATGTGTTATGTGGCTTATAAGTTCATTTTGTAAACTTACTTGAAACCACGTACATTTACGCGTAACTATGTGTTATTGACGAACTCATGACTTGGGTATAGAGTATCCCTTAATCTAAATTTCGAGGACGAAATTTCTGTAACATGGGGAGGATGTGACAACCCGTATTTTCGACACTAGTTAAATTACGTAAAGTTAGCTGTGGAAATACTATGTATTTTTATTTACTAATTAATAACAACATATTAAGAACGAATAGGTCATTTAACTGACAATTACGGTGATGACTCGCCACAAATTCAATACACACATTTATATACAAGTGTATATATATTTATCTATACGAGTTGTACAGACTCGTTTTGGTTCAAGCTAGTAAATATATTTTTATTTAAAAAAAATAAAATAAAAAAATAAACGAGTGGGTTCATCTTAAACAGGAACGTTAAACCCGGTTAGTATACATGGTTTAAGCCCAACCCACCTACCCAAACCCTAATTATATAACCATCTCATTCTCTTCTTCTATCATTTTATCAAACCCTAACCCTCCCTTCCCCTTGGAGTTCGACGGCAGCCCCCCCCTCTCACAATCGCAACCTCTCTCTCTCTCTCTCTAGTTCTCTTTGCTCCAAGGTTAGTGTTTTGATTAAGATTGTGATTCATGGTGTGATTTTGTGTAGACATGGTTGTGATCATGAGTTGCTATGGTAGGGTTCTGTTGTTGCATGATTAGCTTCGGGTGATTATGCGATTGACTAGGTGATAATTGATGATTAATCTGTTGTAAGTTGTTATTAGGAAGTGTTGTGATCGCTAAATGTGTTTCGGGTATCGTTTAGATAGAAAACAGGTTGCTGATTAGCGAAAACAGCCAACTTCAGTTGGCTGTAAAAGGATCGTTATAGATCGAAAAATTGATTTTCTGAAGTCTAAAACGTACGTTTTTGAAAAACTTATCTAATGACACTGGAATCGCATTTTTCTGAGGTCGTTTACTATTTTTAATTAGTTAATCCGTCCAGCAGCTGAATATGCGTTTTTTCTGCAGAAATTACGTGTTGTTTGCTGTGTCATATCTCATAATCTGGATAGAATTAGGTCATGAAATTCGTACAGTAGTTGGAGAAAGTGTCTTCGAATCAATCGGATAAACGATGATTTTTAAAGGAATTTTTCCATGGAATACAGTCAGAAAGTGACGTATCTGACCGCAGCCTAATAATTAATTTTTTTTAAATAATTGGTAATGAATTAGGACTTGAAAATTTTACAAAAAGTTTAACAGACCATTTGACAAGTTCTGTAAATTCATTGGAATTTTTGAAATAGGGGAACTATTTTATAAAAATTCAAGAAAAGAGTTGCAAATGTGTGTTTATAAATGTTGGTTGTGCTACCTGAGAATGATCAAACCTGTTAATGTCAAATTAGATATTATTTGGATTGTTGTGTGCTATGATCATATATATATATATATACACACGCAGAATATGTATAAGTTGTCAACGTGATTGCCTGATACGTGTTAAATAAGTGCATAGATTTTGTGTCTTACATGAGCATACTGATAAACTGAATGGTAATCATATTAGGACGTGATTGACCAACCTCAACTTGTAATCAATTTAAAAGTCTAACGAGCAATTAAAGGTGTGTTCACGGTCTATTGATCCCAGATAACAATGCTTTGACTTAAAATGGCAAGTTTATTTCAACTTTACATGAAAATAATGTGCGGAATTAGAAACCAAAACTTGTAAGAAACAGAGATACAGAATTTTCAAGTTTATATCACTTTTGAATGTTTACAAAAGATGATTGAAAAGTTATTTTCTAATACAAAACAATGTTTAAGAATTCTGTGTGAGTGAAGGGCAACGGAGTATGTAAGATGTAATACTTGCAATGCTCAGCTCCATTGATCCTCGGTTTCGTGATCTCTATTTATAGAGTGCAATTGGCATGAATTCACAATTTGTTTATTCATGCAAGTGTTTGTTGTGGCAGATCATTTTATATGTCATGCTTACCACTTCCACTTGTATCATAATTTTCTTTCAACCGTATTACCATATCTTCAACTGCAAGTGGACATCATGATTGATCATCAGATTTCTGATGACATCTGATCAGAATCTGATGAAGTTCATTCAGATTTGATTACGCGTCTTCTGATCCTTTCTTCAAACACTTAGACAAAGATATTCTCATCAGATCTGACTTAACTGTTTCTTCTTATGGCCTGTGATCATATTTCTTCTGATGACTTGATCCTTTGGCTTCTTTTTCATCAGATCTAATCAGATTGATCAGATTCTCTTTCTTCATTTTTCTTCAATACTTTAATCATACATATGAAGTTTCCTAACAATTTCCCCGTAAGTATTGTAAGTAAAATGAAGGACATACAACCAAGTAACTTTTGAAAGATAAAACATAAGAAACCACTTAAACGGTGTTCAAAAAATCAATTCAAAGAAAACATGTTCAACCATAGCAACTATTGTTTTGATAAATTTAATAATAAAAGTCTTTCATGGTGGGCTTCCACTTCTGAGGGATTTGTTGCTTGCATTCCTCATACATGGTTTTTACGTATTCCCTGTCTTGAATCCAGCCATCGATGATGTCTCCAATCTGCTTCACCAAGTTCTCTTTCTTCTTGTCCTTCTTTTGTTTCTGCTTTTTCCTCATGATCTATTTTATGTAAGTTAAAGTTCTGTTTGAAAACTGACATATTTCATCAATTCTGAAAATCTTTCTCCCTTCTTCATCTTTATAGATTACTGCTAGCTCAGGTGTTTCAATAATGCTACCTGTCCTGGCATCTTTCATTGCTTCAGGGATTTTAGTGTTTGGTGTTGTGATCAAACCAAGTGTTTGTATCGAATAACCAGGTCAAAGTATACTTGGCATATGGTAGTTGCTATCTCCACTTCACGTTCTGAGAAGCTATGAAGTGCTTTTCTGTTTTCTCTTCTTCTCATTGATTCTTGTGCATACATTCTCCGTATCTTAACTATGTCTAGTGGGTGCAGACGTTCCATAATTGGCTATCAAGGACTCATTTTCTTCACCATCTTCTCTTCTGATGTAATACATGTTATGATGCCATAAACCTTTGAGAGGAAATTGAACTCATCTATCTGTGATGTGCACACTTTTGATGGGGTTCCTGTATTTTCCCCAGAGACATCCTTCTTTTCTATTTCCTCTCAGTGTAAGCATTTCTGGTGATTGGGTTCATACTGTTTGGAAGAGGTTCGTCATTTTTCCTGTAATATTCCTTTAAAACAACCGCTGGGAAGATTACTTCATGATCATCAACACTTATTATGATTCTTGTAACGTTTGGTTCTTCTGTCAGAATCACAGTAGGCTTCTTTGAGGAAGTATGACCACTTTCTTCCCATTTCCTTTTCTCTCCAGATATACATTGTTTGCTGAATTCAGTTTGGCCAGAGAGAGTAGGTTCAATAATTTCTTTCCCTTTCACTTTGTCTCTAGAAGTGGACCGAGTTTGAGCTCTTGTTCTTCTTGATGGTTCTGTTTGAGTCTGAGATTGTTGTGGTGGTGGTTGAGTTGGGTTTGATTGAATTGGTGCTGATTGAGGTGATGATTGAATTTGTGTTAGAGGATGTATGATCAAGGCTTTTGAGATAGGATGAGGTGTAGGAGGGAATGATCTCATTGTACTTTATGGTGGTTGGGTTGAATATTTTGGTTTAGTTGGTATAGGAGCTGGTATCTTGAAAAGAGGTTTTGTTGTTGTAGTTGCAGTCTATTTGGGTGCATCTTTTCTGGTTGCATCAGACTTTTATCTACCTTCAGGAATTTGTTTCAACAATTCTGATAGACTTGTCTTTGTTGCTTGTGCAATATTTACATAAAGTCTTTTCAATAAATCTTTTACGTCTTCAGTTAACTTTTTGTTAATGGCACTTTCTTCTCTAATGCTTGCCATCTACCCTTGCAGTTCTGTCTTACCTTTGCTCCAATTCTGCACCTGTTCTTTTAACATATGCACCATCAAATCACTTTTCTTCTCCACTTCCTCCAGCTTTTCTTCCATTCTTGTGAAGTTCTCTGCAACACTTGACAGATTCTGCACTGCAGTTTCTGTTTCAGCACTAACAGTTTTCTTCATTAATTCCTCTCTCATAGTTCTGAATTCCTCTGCTAGTTTCTAAAATTCATGTGAGATTTTCTTCACATCTTGAGAGGAGACTGGTGACTCTTGCAATTTGTTCAGTTTATCTGTGTTTGCTTCTGATTGCTTTCTGATAGTTTCAACAGATTCTGACAGATTTCTGATGTCAGACTTCTGTTGCTTCATTTCTTTCAACATATCATCCAGTTTTTCTTCCAGAGTAGCCTTTTTCTCCTGGTTCTTTACATTCTCCATCACCTTTTTCAATGTTGCTTCAAGGTTGGTTGTGATTGGGTCATTTGGAACAACAGATGTTCCTTCTAACATACCAACAGAAAACACATTTCTTGCTGCTTCAGAAAATCTCATGTTTTGATCAAAAGACCAATTCAAAGGATTCCTACCAGATTCATGCACCACAGGCATTTCCTGGATCCTTAGATCCTTGAACAGTTCTTTGAGAATGTTCTCCTTGAGTTTGGGATAACACAAAGTATCCAGGAGTTGTTCCTGATCAAGTGAATGTTCTCCACTTGTTGCAGTTTCAACTTCATCAGATTCTGAGTTAGTGCTCAAAGCCACACCTAATTGGGCTTCAACATTGGGTACTCTTGTTCTTATTTCAAAATCAGCCTCAACAGATTCTGATGAGGTTTCATCAGAAGTTGGTTTTATGAAATTAAGTTCAAGGTTTGATTCAAGATGTGCACCTGTTTCAAGAGTATCATGTTGTTGACCTTCTCCAACAAGTAATGAGTCTGAGTCTGTTGCACCATCTTTAGTGGATGAGATTTCATCAGATTCTTCATTTGTTACATATCCTTCAGCAATGTTCTTGTCACCAGCAGCTGATGCAGTCTCCATTCTTGATGCACAATCATCTTGTCCTATTGGTTTGATCAATTCTTCATGTCTTTTTATATAAGGTGAGTCTGCAGGAATCACCTTCACCATGCTTTAAGGCAGGGGAGGAAGGTCACTGGGATGAGCCCAAGCACTTGCTACAGCAGTCCATGGAGTCATTACCACTGGTTTCCACACCATGTAAAGAGTAGGTACTTCCATGTTTCTTTCAGCAAAGACTTTTGTTATGATGATTGACCAAAATCTGGCATGTGGAAGATGTGTTGTTGTTCTTCCTTTGTGGGTGAATAAGCTGGTTTTTAACAGAGAGAATATTTCTTTGGCATAGTCTACATCCTCACCCTTTATCAGCCCATACATGATATTTAGTATTGGAATAGTTGTTTGATCAGCACCTTCTATCTTCCCTGTGAGACAACTATTGATTATATCCATAAAGACTTGACAAAATCCTGGCAGTTCCTTTCTCTTGAATTGACTAATCAGAGTGATTGGAGCCTTGTACCCAAGGTTTCTGAATACTGCTAAGAGTTCTTCTTTGACTAGAGGAATGTGGAATTCCTGTTTTTTCTGGGATCTCCAGCCATCTTCTGATGTTTTCTTCATTGACAGTGATTCGGATGTTACCCCATACATGTGCAGTTATTCTGTTCCTGACTTCTCTGTTGTGTGAACCGTTTGCTGCAGGATCTATTGCGGAACTTCATATCCTCCAGTTAAAGCATACTTTATAGGACAATTGATCAGAAATTCTACAAGAATTCTGATCCTTTCATCATGCTGCTCATGATCAGTGTTGAGAGCTAGGTTGTTCTTTTTCTCTGTATCCAGCCATTTTGATTTCTTGACAAGAGGAACTTCATGTTCTACTGCTAGAAAGTTGAGATTCATGGAACCGAAGGAAGACATGATGTAGTGAATTGAGGTTTTGACTTGCAGAAACAAGGTTGTGAGTTTTAGGGTTTTGGGATTTTGAGAAGTTCAAGGTTTTGAAAGTGAATATGAGAGAGTGTGGGTTGGGTCTGATTTATATTAGATTTTGTTGTCCCACGTGATTGGTGATCAATTATGTTAATTAACCCATTAAATTATTTGTTCAATGCTTGACACCTTTGGGTTATCTTAAAGAGCAGTTTTTGTTTGTTTTTATTGGTGCTTGGTAACCGCCGATGCTTTGTATCTATCTTACCTTTGTTTTTTCCTAAGTGGGTCCACGTTCTTGAAGAGTGGTCCATTTGCACAAGTGGGTTCACGTTTTGAGGAGTGGTCAACTTATCTTCATGCTGTTAACTGCCAATAGCTGCCAATCTTTCACTTTTGCATAATTTTATATTCCCCCTTTTCTGTAAGGCAAAAACTCAAAATTTGAGAGATCTTCTGATTCCTTGTTCCTTCGTTTTTTGTTTCTGTAACAGTTCGTCTGAATAAAATTCTGTTGATTTTCTGCTAGTCTGTTTTGTTGACCTTCTGTTGACTCTTTGTTGAATTTCTGTTGACTTTCTGTTGACTGCTGTTGACTCTCTGTTAAATTTTTGTTGACGCTCTGTTGACTACCCTTTTTTATGAGAGAGAGAATGAGGGAAGTTTCAGAAGTGTTACCTACTCATGCTTTCCGGTAGCTGCTTCAAGGGATGTATTTTGCGATTTAGCATTTTTCCTTTTTTTTTAAATTTAATTATCCCACTTTTGAAGTTGTTTTAAACTTAGTTATATTAGAAACTTCCTTTTCATGTGTCATAAAAGTTTCTTGCTGAAAAAACTTAAGTTTATTTATCTCTGTTATAATTTTCGTCCCTCTTTTTTGTTTCAACAGATTTTTTGATAAAATTGAACAGATTTCTGTTAAAGATGATCAGATTTCTGATGAATGTGAACAGATTTGTTGTTGAAGATGATCATATTTTCATCAGAAGAGGGAAACTAAAAGACCAGAAAAAGATGTTGCATTGAAACAAGGAAAAGATGTTGTATTTGAGACAAGAAAAAGATATTGCATTTGAAAAAAAAAATCTTTTAATCATCTTATCCTTATTTCCATTGTCCATTCCTTTAATTTTCTTTAAATTTTTATTAACAGTTCCTGAAAATTGTTGATCTCATGTAAGACCCCTTAGTTTTATCTTACATTCCCCCTGTATTCCTGATTTCATCAGAAAATTCTTCATTTCTCAATTTTATCATAAAGTTCCCCTTGAACTTCTGTTCCCATCAGAAATTTCTTCATGATTTCTCATTTTTATCAGAAAGTTCCCCCTGAACTTCTGTTCCCATCAGAAATTTCTTCATGATTTCTCATTTTTATCAGAAAGTTCCCCCTTAATTTCTAATCCCATTAGAAAATTTCTGTTTGATTTGTCAAATTCATCAAAAAAATTCCCTTTTAAACAGAAATAAATATTAAGATATATATATATATATATATATATATATATATATATATATATATATATATATATATATATAAACATAAATACATGCAACACAAAAAAACTGAAGAAAACAAAGAAAGGCTAGACTATGTCTGCATCACTTGAATCATCATCCCCAAAGTCACCATCCCCATACATGATCTGCACCATATCCCAGAGAGGAGTTTCATGCCCTGTGTGATTGTCCGTTGGTATGAGGGCAGCAATTTGAAGTTCCTCTTGAACAAGCATCCTTGCTCTGACATATGATGCAGGAACTCCTCCAAAGTCCAGCTGAGAGGTTATCACTTTCATTAAGAACCTAGGGTAGATGAGAAAAGGACGACCTCCCCTTAAGTTGGCCCTAAAGTCATTCATCAGATAAGCTGAATAGTTGTAGGGGAGATGATTTACTAAGGCATGGAGTGGATCCATTATCCTTTGTGTGATCTCATACCAACTTGAGGCTTTCTTGTAAAGCAAAAGGCAAACTGGGTTACTAGAAACTGCCATGGTTCAATGAACCCGCTTTTGAAGATGGGAACCCTTCCTTGGATCATGGTATCCCATCATGGCCAAGGTAGCATGCTTGTCTGTCAGGGAGAAGGTGGTTGGAGGATAGTCGTATCTTAACAAGAGATCTTCCTTGATAGTTTCCTCATTTAAACAAATGAGTTTGTCCCCCATCACCATTCCTGCGATAGTAGACAGCCTACCATCATCTACAACCAGCCGTGTAGATTTCCAAAATTCTTGAAGAATTTTTGGAAACACTTGAACGTACATGGAGAGGGCAAAAGCTAGGGGGCTGCTAAGTAGCATGTTCAAAATGGTGGAGCAGTTTACAAATCTTGGGTCATCTAGATTCATCCTTACTCTTGCATTGTGCCTCTAGAAGTAAGGTAGAGGAAATCTGTTGCTCTCAATTCTCTCCATGGAAGTAGTGGTTATGTTTAAAGTGAAGAAGATAAGAAATTCAAAAGATTTTCAGGTGAAAAATGAATGAGTGAGTATATGTCTATTTAAAGACAATAAGTATATGCCTTAAATGTTTTCACTGGTTAAGATCTTGATTGTACCAATACAACTCTCCTTTGGATATATGGTGTCAGATTCGTTTAGAACTAAAAGTGGCCATATTCTCCCTCCTCATTTAAGAGTAGGCGGCACCCAGGACTTCAATTTTCTGATGAGAGGACTGGTGTAGCCTTCCTTTCTTTTCAACTATGCTAAGTAAGCGTGTGGAGTTGATGTGATGGTAAAAAAAAATAAGATAAAGAAGAACAATGAAAACTTGGGAAGTTATCTTAGTGACGTATACTTTCCTCATTCATTGAATATTCCCAAGAGAAAAGAAAGAAGAAAATAAAAGAAGTTATATAAAGACAAATATGTACAAGATATGTGTGCCTATATGGTACAAAAAAATATATGAACGTGTTGTTTTTCTGTTGAAGACAAGGAAAATTTTTCCAAGTTCTAATGAATTGATCAGATTTCTGATGATAATATCATTTCTGATGAATTGATCAGATTTCTGATGAGATTGGCAGAATTGATCAGATTTCTAATGAGGTTATCATATTTCTGATCAAGACTCTTATCAGATTTCTGATCAAGACATTAGAGCCTGTTTAGTTAACATATTTTGTGGCTAATGTAGCTTCATCGTATCTCTTGTTTATCATTCCCAATTTACTGATTAAATAATTATGTCTTTTCTCATCCAATGGTTTTGTAAAATTGTCAGCAAACTGATTTTCTGTTGGAACAAAGTACATTTCTATATTTCCTTTTTCCACGTGATCTTTTATGAAATGATACCTGAACTGGATTTTAAGTTATTGCAATTGCACTCTTGGAATCACACAGGATTGGTATTTTTGTCAGATTCACTCCATAATCTTTTAGTTGTGTTTGCATCCACAAAACTTGTAAACAACAGCTTGCTGCTGCTACATATTCAGCTTCAGCTGTAGAGGTGGAAACACAGTTTTGTTTTCTTACTTGCCCAATATACAAGCTTTTCTCCTAGCATTTGACATGCACCTGATGTACTTTTTCTGTCCAGTTTACAACCTGCATGATCTACATCTGAATATGCAATTAGTTCTAAGCTGGTTCCCTTAGGATACCATAAGCCATGATCAGATGTGCTTTTTAGATACTTAAAAACCCTTTTTACAGCTTTTAAATGAGATTCTTTTGGATTACACTGATATCTAGCCAGAAAACATGTTGAAAACATTATATCGGGTCTGTTGGCTGTTAGATATAAGAGTGATCCAATCATTTCCCTCTAGGTTTTAAGATCTACACTTGTACCATCAGGATCAGAATCTAACTTGTTTCCTGTGGCCATTGGAGTTTTTGATGACGATCAATTTTCCAGTGAATATTTCTTCAGAATTGTTTTAACATATTTTGATTGATTCAAAAATATTCCATCTGATTCTTGTTTTACTTGAAGTCCTAGAAGAAATTTAATTCTCCCATCATGCTCATTTCAAAATTACTTGTCATTAATTTTTCAAATTTTTTACAATGTTTTGAGTTGGTTGATCCAAATATTATGTCATCCACATATATTTGTACCAACAGAGTGTGTCCTTTGTGTGTTTTAAGAAACAGTGTTGTGTCTATGGTACCTTTGATAAAACCAGATTGAATTAAGAAGTTTGAGAGAGTTTCATACCATGCTCTTGGAGCTTGCTTCAACCCAAATAAGGCTTTGTTTAGTTTATAAATATGTTTTGGAAATTTTGGATCAACAAAACCTTCTGGTTGCTGCACATATACTTCTTGATCAATCTTACCATTCAGAAAAGCAGACTTGACATCCATCTGATAGACTTTGAAGCCTTTTGATGATGCATAAGCAAGGAAGATTCTGACTGCCTCAAGTCTTGCTACTGGTGCAAATGTTTCATCATAGTAAATTCCTTCTTGTTGACTGTACCCTTTTACTACTAACCTTGCTTTGTTCCTGGTCACTATTCCTTGTTCATCAGATTTGTTCCTAAATACCCATTTTGACCCAATAACATATTTGTCATTTGGTTTAGGTACTAGGTTCCATACTTGACTTTTTTCAAACTGATCAAGTTCTTCTTGCATTGCTTGAACCCAGTCTGGATCCTTGAGTGCTTCAATTGTTGTTTTTGGTTCAGTTAAACTTAAGAAGCCAGCATGAAGACATTCATGAGCAGTTGCTGATCTTGTTTTAACACCATCTTGAGGGTTTCCTATGATATTTTCTTTTGAGTGACCCTTGATCCATCTTCCATTTGTACCATCACTTGCTGAATCTAGTGATGGATTTTGTGAAGAACTTTCTGTTTCCTCCAAATGAGTGATTTGTATTGAGCCTGAGTCATCAGACATTTGTTTTTCTTGATTTTCTGATGTAGTATCTGATGCCTGATTTGTCATTCCTTGTGCTTCATCTGATGGCTCTAAATTTTCTAGAGAGTTAGAGTGTGACTGGCTCTCTGGTAGATTTCCATAATTTCCTTCCCAGTCATACCCAAGAAGTTCATTTGTTAGTTTTGTTAGAAGGTGTTCATTATCTGCAGGATTTTCCTTTTGTGAAAAAGTTATAATGTCATCAGATATTTCTGTTTCTGATGAATCATCAAAAGACACATACAAACTTTCCATGATTGTTCTGCTATTTAACACAAATACTCTGTATGCTTTTGAAGATAAAGAATATCCAAGAAAAAAACCTTTTTCAGCTTTTCTGTCAAATTTTTATAAACTATCAAAATCATTAAAAATAAAACATCTACATCCAAAGGTATGTAAGAATTTGACAGTTGGTACTCTTTTGTTTATGATGTGAAAAGGTGTTTTCTCAAGTCTTTTGTTAATGATAGTCCTGTTTTGTGTGAAACATGCATTTGCCACTGCTTCAGCCCAAAAGTAGGTTGGTAGTTTGGCATATGCAAGCATTGTTCTAGCTGCTTCTACCAAAGTTTTGTTTTTTCTTTCAACAACCCCATTTTATTGTGGGGTTCTGGGAGCAGAAAAATCATGAGATATTCCTTTTTCTGTTAGAAAGTTCTCAAGTTTTTGCATTTTTGAATTATGTCCCATTGTCAGATCTGATTTTTCTTACCGTTAATTTTAAAAGATTTTCAATTCTTTTAACAAAATTTATGATTAGATCTGGTGTTTCACTCTTTTGCCTCAAGAATTCCACCCATGTGTACCTTGAATAGTCATCAACAATGACTAAGAGGTATTTCTTTCCAGAAAGACTTTCAGTGCTTATTGGTCCACAAAGGTCCATGTGTAAAAATTCAAGATTTTCAGAGATAGAAGATTCTATCACAATTTTATGTGAGCCTCTTTTTTACTTTCCTAGGTCACATGCTTCACAAAGTTTGTCTTTTCTTGAAGCAATAAAAGGTAATCCTTTTACCAGACACTTGCTTGCTAATTTGTTTAAATCTTTAAAATTTATGTGAGCCAATCTTTTATGCCATAACCAACTATTTCCTTTAATTTCTTTGGAAAATAAACAGAATTGAGGTTCCTCAACTTTGTTATTGAAATCAAAGAAATAAATTGATCCTTTTATCCTTTTTCCTTTAATATAAATTTTATCATCTTCAAGACCTATTAATAAGCAAGTATCAGGTAAAAAACTTACCTTAAATCCTTTGTCACAAAACTTGCCACAACTTAGAAGATTGTATTTTAAACCTTCTACATGAGCCACTTTCTCAATTGTTATTGTACCATATGTTATGCTTCCATAACCTCTTATCCTACCCTTGACTCCATTACCAAAATTCACAAATTTACCTAGTTTTTCTACATAGTTGCTAAGTAAACTCCTGTCTCCAGTCATGTGCTTGGAGCTTGCTGAATCGTAGTACCAAATCTGCTGCACATGATGGTCCTGTAATGAAGAGGTTAGTGATTTTTGGTACCCAGACTTTCTTGGGTACTTTGTCAGATGAGTACATAGCATGTAATAGTTTTCCTTCATCATCTGTTGATCTTGATCTGTCAGAGTCTGCTGATTCTGACTGATCAGTTCCTTTATCAAATCTGTTGCTATCTGATCAAATCTGATAGAATTTTTGTCCAATGCTGAATCATTGACAGATTGTTTGTTCAAATGCTGTTGAATTATTTTCAGAATATCAACACACATACATCCCATCTTATTAGAAATGGTTGATGGAAACGTTTTTGATGAATGCCCATGTTTCTGTATTTTTTGAAAAATGTTTTGACCCTTTTCTTTCAAGATTTTCTTAGTTTTTTCTTTAGAGCAGACCCTTTTGATTCTAGTCTTGACTCAGAACAAGATGACATGATGTCACATTCTTCTGATACATTTGATTCACTATCAAAATCTGTTTGTGGTTCTTCTGAAGCTTTTACAAACACCGTTGAATTATCTTTTGTAACTTTTGTATAACCCAATCCTTCACCCTGATTTTTTGTTGTTGTTTCAATGTAGTCAATGAAATCCTTTGCTTGTTGAAAACCTTTTACATTTACCTTATTTTTATGAATTTCTGCATATAAGCATTTTCTCTCTTTTTCATAAAAACTAATTTTTGTATCTTTGATCAAACTTTCTTCATGTAAGACATTTTCATTTTCTTAACAATGTTTCAACATGTATTTAAGTTCATCATATTTCTTTGTTTCTGTCAATATTTTTCTTGTAATTTTTGAAAATCTTCCAGTAATTTGTTCATTTGATTTTGAAGTTCTTGATCATTTTAACTTACATTGATTTCTGGTGCCTCATTGTCAAGTTTTGCCATAAGACAAAAGTTTTTCATTTCTTCTTGATCATCATCTGATGAGTCATCAGTTATCCAGGTGTCTGTCCCTGCAATCAGGCTGACTTGTTGTTGCTGTTGTTTCTTGGCTTCTTCTAGCTTTTTTTCATAGTAAGCTGGATCTTTTAACCTTTTGTTTTTACATTCAGATGCATAGTGACCCTTTTGCTTGCATCTATAGCATACCACTTCAGATTTACTCTCTCCTCTTCTTTCTTTGGATCTTGCTTCCATCTTTCCTTTGTCACTTCTCTGACTTCTGGAACTTCCTCCCTTCAATCTTTGCTCAAAGGTTTTGGTGAGCAAGGCTATTGCTTCAGCAAATACGGAAAAATCTGATGGATTTTCAGAATTTTCTGATAGTAAAACTTGGTTTTGTGAGTTGGAGGGTTGTGGATCAGGTGTGTTTGATCTTTATGAGTGTGATATTAAGGCTATAGGTCCACCATATTGCTTTTAGTTTTCAATGATTTGATGCTCTCTTGGAAGTAGGATACTGTATAGGTCATGTAGGTTAAGATTTCCTAGTTCCAGAGTGGAAGCTATGGTCATGGCAAGATTTTGCCATTCTCTGGTAGAGCATCAAGAAATTTTACTTTTTTTCATCATTGGTTTTTTTCAACTCCATGTTTTTTTAGCTCATTCAAAAATTTTTGTTAATCTGTTGTAAGCATCAGTGAGTGTTTCATTTGGTGAACATTTGAACCTCTCATAAGCAGAGTCATGATTTGTTCTCTTATTTCTTTTCATTTTGTCTCCTCCTTCAAAAAGATTTTCAAGTTGATCCCATATCTCTTTGGCAGATGAGCATGCATCTACATAACAGAATATGTCATTTGGAAGTGCCATAATCAGTAGTGATTTGGCCCTTTCATCTGTTTCTACCAGTTTCCTATCTTCTGTGCTCCAATTTTTTTCTTGTTTGGGAGCTCAAGAGGCAAAGATTGCTGAGGTAGGGTTCTGTTGTTGCATGATTAGCTTCGGGTGATTATACGATTGTTTGGGTTTATTGATGATATGTATGCATAAATGATCATTGGCTGCGTTTCTTTGCGAAAATCATGACGTTTTATATTTAGGGTTATGAAATTATTAATATGACTAGGTGATAATTGATGATTAATCTGCTGTAAGTTGTTATTAGGACATGTTGTGATCGTTAAATGTGTTTCGGGTATCGTTTAGATAAAAAACAGGTTACTGATTAGCGAAAACAGCCAAATTCAGTTGGCTGTAAACGGATTGTTATAGATCGAAAAATTGATTTTCTGAAGTCTAAAACGTAAGTTTTTGAAAAAACGCTTCTCATGGCGCTGGAATCGCATTTTTCTGAGGTGGGTTACTATTTTTAAATAATTGTTTCGTGCAGCAGCTGAAGCTGCGTTTTTTCTGCAGAAATTACGTGTGGTTTGCTGTGTCACATCTCATAATCTAGATAGAATTAGGTCATGAAATTCATACAATAGTTGGAGACGGATGTCTCAGAAAATCTCCCACTGGAATTTCGTCAATCGGATAAACGACGATTTTTAAATGATTTCAGAAAGTGACGAATCTGATTGCAGCCTAATTAATAATTTATTTTAAATAATTGGTAATGAATTAGGACTTGAAAATTTTACACAAAGTTTAAAGACCATTTGACATATTCTGTAAATTAATTGGAATTTTTGAAATAGGGGAACTATTTTATAAAAATTCACGAAAACAGTCCAGTTTTTAGTGTTAGTATTTAAAAGTGAGAAGTTGCAAATGTGTGTTTATAAATGTTGGTTGTGCTACCTGAGAATGATCAAACCTGTTAATGTCAAATTAGATATTATTTGGATTGTTGTGTGTTATGATCACACATATATATATATACGCGGAATACGTATAAGTTGTCAACGTGATTGCCTGATACGTGTTAAAATAAGTGCATAGATTTCGTGTCTTACATGAGCATAGTGATAAACTGAATGGTAATCATATTAGGACGTGATTGACCAACCTCAACTTGTAATCAATTTAAAAGTCTAACCGAGCAATTAAAGGTGAGTTCACGGTCTGTTGATCCAGATAACAATGCTTTGACTTAAAATGGCAAGTTGATTTCAACTTTATATGAAAGTAATGTGCGGAATTAGAAACCAACTTGTAAGAAACAGAGATACAGAATTTTCAAGTTTATATCACTTTTGAATGTTTACAAAAGATGATTGAAAAGTTATTTTCTAATACAAAACAATGCTTAAGAATTCTGCGTGAGTGAAGGGCAACGGAGTATGTAAGATGTAATACTTGCAATGCTCAACTCCATTGATCCTCGGTTTGGTGATCTCTATTTATAGAGAGCAATTGGCATGAATTCACAATTTGTTTATTCATGCAAGTGTTTGTTGTGGCAGATCATTTCATATGTCATGCTTACCACTTCCACTTGTATCATAAATGTCTTCCAACCGTATTACCTTATCTTCAACTGCAAGTGGACATCATGATTGATCATCAGATTTCTGATGACATCTAATCAGAATCTGATGAAGTTTCATCAGATTTGATCAGGCATCTTCCGATCCTTTCTTCGAACACTTAGACAAAGATATTCTCATCAGATCGACTTAACTGTTTCTTCTTATGGCCTGTGATCATATTTCTTCTGATGACTTGATCCTTTGGCTTCTTTTTCATCAGATCTGATCAGATTGATCAGTTTCTCTTTCTTCATTTTTCTTCAATACTTTAATTATACGTATGAAGTTTCCTAACACGGTCCTTATTCTTTAAACATTTACAAAACACAGGGGGAGAAAACATGTGCACGTTACAGTGATGTATGGGTTATGCATTATGGTACAGTAACGTCTTTCTATTTAGAGTTATGTTATACGGTTATGGTCACAAGGAAGCATTATATCACATGTCAGTCCCCTTAAAACTTACGATGCCGTTAGTATTGGATTATAGCGAGGGAATTTTTGGTAGTACTACTGGGCCCAACAAGCCCCACTCGTGCTGGTCGCGCCAGTTAGACCGAACGTTGATAGTCACGGGTGTAGAAATTGCCTAACACTTAGCCATGGTTGGTGATAGACCTGGCACAAGAGGGGCAGCAACGTCAGCTTCAGATCGAACACTTTGTTGACATGACCTAGGCTAGCTACCTAAACATATAACATAAACTTCTAATCAATATAACAACATGATTCGGGTTTTGAATCGGGAACAACTTATAACAATACGATTCGGGTTTTGAATCGGGAAACTTACATTCTGATTCGGGTTTAGATCAGGGGATACCTATTATAACATACTGGTTTGGGATTTAAACCAATGGAAACAACTTATATTATATTTTGTAAGCTAAAACCTGTGAACTCACTCATCATTATTGTTGACACTTGATTTTACATGTTTTCTCAGGTTGCTAAGGTAGCACACATCAGGACTAGGATGCATTATGGTGTCGCATTGATTTCATCAAATATTTAGACACAACTTTAAATTACATTAGCTATTTTTGTTTTGTAATTGTTTACGCTTCCGCAACTCAATTGTATAAACATATTTTCTCATGAATGAGCAAACAGGAAAATTTTTAAACTCATATAGTGGTCGTTCAATATGACTAATGACTGTGATCCTGGTTCGTCACGCGCCTCGTGGTAAAACCCCGCAAGTGGATTTTTGAGGTTGTGACATCAGGAGGCTAGGAAACTCAAATTTGAGCATGTTACTCTCATTGACAATCTAAAAATCAACTTACTAAGTGTTTCACAAATGAGTGACAAGGGATGTGGATCCTTCTTTACAAAAAAAAGTTGTCAAATTGTAGGAACAGAAGTTGTTAAAAAGATTGATCAAATCATTTCTGAGAGTAAAGCACAACTTGTTGCTCATAGGAGTGGCAATGTGTATGTGGTTGATATGCTAAAAGATAATCAAATGTCCAATGCATGTATATTCTCAGTTGCTTCAAGCAAAGAGACTGAGTTGTGGCATAGAAGACTTGGACATACAAATCTCAAAACTATCACCACACTCTCTAAACAAAATCTTGTCAGAGGTTTACCCTCAAAACATTTTACTTGTGAAGAACATTGCGTTTCCTGTTTAAAAGTTAAACAACATAAAAGTTCTTATAAGTCAAATGAAGAGTCCAAAACAAGCCAATGTTTGCAGTTGTTGCACATGGACTTGTTTGGCCCTGTAAAAAATCATGAGTCTCAAATATAAAAGATATTGTCTTTTCATTGTATGATTTTTCAAGGTTCACATGGACATTTTTCATGCACTCTAAAGATGAAACTGCTGGCATTTTGCAAAACTTTGTTAAACAAGTTGAAAAGCAATTTGATCTCCCAGTAAAAGTTTTTAGAAGTGATAATGGGACAGAGTTTAAGAACAAAGAGTTGGATGATTTCTATGTGTCAAAAGAGATTGGGAGGCAATACAGCATCCCAAGAACACCTGAACAAACTGGGGTGGTTGAAAGAAAGAATAGGACTTTAACTGAATCTGCAAGAACAATGCTTGAAGACTCAGGTTTACCTTTGTCTTTTTGGAAAGAGGCTGTAAACACTGCTTTCTATGTGCAAAATCAAGTTTTGATTAACCCTAGGCATCAAAAGACTGCCTATGAACTATTATACAAAATCAAACCTCTGATCTCATATTTCAAAATCTTTGGTTGCCCTTGTTTTATTCTAAACTTAAAAGATTATATTTCAAAGTAAACAGCCAAAGTAGATTGTGATTATTTTTTAGGATACTCATCCACTGCTAAAGCCTACAGAGTTGTTAACTCAAGGACCAAGTGTGTTGAAGAAACTTTGAATGTAAAGTTCAACGAACTTTCTTCATTGAAAATCCCAGCAAATCCTGCAGAGTTGTTTGACTTAGATAAATTTACATTTGAAGATGTGTCTATCAAGACAAGTCCTGCAGGTAGACCACAATCTTCTCATCAAGAATATGGATTTGACAGTGTGCTTCCACAATTCAAAGTCAATCCATCCATCAGAGGAGCAGATGTTACTAACAGCTGTGAAAACTCTGCCACTGCTGGGTCAACAGTGGTTGATCCACAAACCTCTGCCAGCTCACAAAATCAAACCACTGTTGACAAAAGTCCACTCTCAGTTAACAAAAGTCAACCTTCTTTCACACCCATACCACCTATACCTCCACCTCCATTTTAAACAGATGTTGGATTCTTAAAATCTCCAACAGATGTTAGCTCAGATGATTCCCATCTGCAGCCTTCACATCAAAATGCCATTATTCATATCACGAAGATCTTATCTTCCTTAAAAGTCATCCATCTTATAAAATCATTGGCAACATAAATGATGGGGTACTCACAAGAAGCCAATCCCAAAACATTTGTCTTTTTGCTGGTTTTCTATCACTTGAACAACCTATCAAGTACCAAGAGGCACTGAAAGATAACAGTTAGGTAAAAGATATGCAAGAAGAGCTCCTTCAATTCAAAAGACAACAAGTATGGGAACTTGTACCACTGCCTAAGGATGTATGTCCAATTGGCATAAAATGAGTCTTTAAGAACAAAACTGATGAAAGGGGTATTGTTGTCAAGAATAAAGCTAGGCTTGTGGTTCAAGGCTATAGACAAGAAGAAGGCATTGACTATGATGAAACCTTTGCTCCTGTAGCAAGGTTAGAAGCCATTAGTTTGTTCTTAGCCTTTGCTGCCAACCACAACATCAAGGTGTTTCAAATGGATATCAAAAGTGCATTCTTGTATGGAAAGATCAAAGAAGAGGTATATGTTTGTCAACCTCCTGGATTTGAAGATGAATTTTATCATGATCATGTCTACAAGCTAAATAAAGCTTTGTATGGCTTGAAACAAGCACCAAGACCCTGGTATGAAACTCTTTCCATTTTTCTCTTATCCATTGGTTTCACAAGAGGTAAAATTGATAAAACCTTATTCTTGAAATGGAGAGGAAAATATTTAATGCTTGTCATGTGGATGACATCATTTTTGGATCCACCTGCACTACCATGTGTGAAGAGTTTAGGCAACTCATGGCAGCAGAGTTTGAAATGAGTGCAATGGGTGAGCTCCAATGTTTTCTTGGTCTCCAAGTAAAACAATTGCACAATGGTACATTCATTCACCAAAGTAAGTATGTGAAAGAACTACTTACCAAATTTGATATGAATGATTGTAAACCATGTAGCACCCCCATGGCAACCTCAAAGCTTGTCACTGTTGATGACAAAGATGACTTGGTTGATAAAACTCTTTATAGAAGCATGATTGGGTCTTTATTGCACATAACTGCTTCTAGGCCAGATATCATGTTTGCTACATGTATCTGTGTCAGATCTCAGTCATCACCTACAAAGTCTATTCTTATTGCTGTGAAGAGGATATTCAGATACATTAAAGGTGCTCCCACACTAGGTATCTGGTATCCTGCTAATGGAAACATTGGCCTTTCAGGTTATTCAAAGAGTTATTTTGCTGGTTGTCACACCACAAGGAAGTCCACAATAGGGGGAGTCCAGTTCCTAGGTGATTGCCTAGTATCCTGGCAAAGCAAAAAGTAAGTTGTAGTATCCATATCCACTACTGAGGTTGAATACATTGTTGCTGCAAGTTGCACTCCTCAACTCCTGTGGCTTCAAAATCAATTACTAGGTTTTGGTGTATCTGCCTTAAATACTCCTCTCAAGTTAGATAGTCAAATAGCTGAAAACATCATCAAAAATCCAGTGTCTCATTCCACAACAAAGGACATTGACATCAGACATCACTTTGTGAGAGATTGCTAAGAAAAATGTTTGATTTCTCTGCATCATATTCCAACTAAAGATCAAATGGCAGATGTTCTAACAAAAGTATTAGATACATCCACCTTTGAAAGTCTGATCTTAGGATTGGAATGCTAAACATGGATTAAAAGCAAAATTTTGTGTTCCATGTGTACATAGGATAAAAATGCTTTTAGAAAATAACAAATCTATCCTTAAAAATACCTAAAATTGAAGTCTTTCAATAAATCTCAAAAGTCTGTTCATAACCAGTGTTCTCTTTTAAACCTCTATTTGACTTGAAAATCTATCTGCTGTTAAAGTGTATCCTCTGCATCCATTGTCCATCCACTGTTTGGTCAAACCACTGATATTTGTCCTCACTTAGTGTTACAAAAACATTGTTGCAATCCTCTGCTTGTGGTATTCAAACAGTGGTTTCCCAAAACGTCTTTCATTCATCATTTATCAGAGGTTACACGTGGACAGATGTTAGCCATCAGATCTTTACAACAGATGCCATGTCATCACTCACTTTTTCAGTTTATAAAAACCCTTTTTTATCCCAAATAGAGTTTTTCACTTTGCCCTATCGAATTCAAAATTCTCAAAGCGGTTTTTCCTAAATCTTCTTCTTCTTCGCAAACTTCTACACTAAAATCCTTCACCATGGCGCTCATAATCAAGACACCTCATAATTACACTCCATTTTTTTAAGAAACCAACTCTAATCGTGCATATCATCCAATGATCAAAATCTTAAAAGATTTGAAATACAAAAACATCATGGAAATCAAAGCCCCAATTTATCTTGATACATTACACCAGTTCTGGGCAAATGTTGAGGTTCATTCAACAAAGAATGCTATCGTTTCCACAGTGGGCAAAACTCTTATTCAAATAAGCCAATCTTCCATCGTAGATGTCTGTGGACTAAATGACCTAGATCATCCCACCTCTTTTCCACACACAGACTTGCATGTTGAATTCATCAAACGAGGTTATGAAGGTCAACTTTCAGGTAAAACCATCTACAAAGCTAAGTTTCCTGCTGAGGTGATATTCTTTTTTCACACTTTGCTCACATGTTTGTTCGCCAAAACAACTGTTTTTAACGAAATACCTTTAAACATGCAATACTTGGGATATGCAATCTAAACTAAATTTGATTTCAACTTCTCCCAAGTATTGTTCAATGACTTGGTGACAAACATTAATAATATTAAAAAGAATAAAGCTCTTCTAATGTATCCAAAGTTTTATAGTGTTTACATTCAAAAACAAGTTGGTGAAGCGGATGCTAAACAAGGTTTGTGGTTTCTCATGGCAACTTACTCATGAAACTTTTACACGTATAACAAATCAATCAAAATTTTTGGAAACACAAGTAGAGGGGGTTGAGCAAAATTTAGATGCACAAACTTCACAAGCTCAACCCACTGTTACTGAGCCCACTGCTCCTGGTGATCAAAGCACTACAACTAGTGCTTTGAAACTCACACCAGCAATCACCTAAAAGAAACCTTCAAACTCCAAAAAGCCCACCAAAACTAAACCCAAAAAGGGTCCTCTGGAAGATGAGATCCCAGAGGTTAGCCTAGTGACAACACCAAAGTCACTTGAAACCACTGCTGTTACTTCCTCACAGCAGCTGGAAAAATCCCAACCCATAAACCTACCTCCTCTTGTATCCTCACAAAAGGATCAAGTTGTAAGCACAGGGATACCAAATTATGAAGCTCTAGATTCACTTGGATCTATCTTCCACCGCCCCTCTCCCAGGGCAATGTCTCTTTCTACTCGACAACCCTCACCAACTCAACTACGACCCACCATTTTACCTCTATTGAAAGCAGTTGACATTATTCAAACACAAATCAGTTCCTCTCACTCACCTATCCATGAGAGTACACCTCAACAAGTAACTGAGTTTGGACACCCTGTCTTTGCTATCTCATCAACAACTGAGGAGGCTACATCCCTTGGATTACAAGTAATCCTTGGTGATAAATTAAGTGAAGCAGCCACCACAAATTTTGAAACCTCTATTTCTTATTTGGACAGTGGTTACATTCCTAAGACTTCCTTGAAGGCAACAACTGTTGAGGCTACTAAGGTAACCTCTACTCCAGTTGGAAGTCCCCAGAACCAAGACAAAGGGGCATCTGGTTTTGATGACATGGGATTTACTTCTATAGAGAATCCAGATACAACCACCACTGGTGGGAGTTCAGATGATCCTATTAAGTTCGGTGATGAGCTAAAGTACAAAGAATTGACAGAGAGAATGAGCACATGGAATCATCAGTTGATGAAGTTAAATCCATGATAAAGCAGATGTTACAATTATATCAGTCTCATTCTCCCACTCCAACCACTGCTGAGGAATTATGGAAAATCACTGAACCAGTAACTTGGCTCAAAGGCAGTTGGCAGAAATTCAGCACACCACTCAAATGAAGCTCATCAGAGAGATGGTTGATGCAAGGTATAAAGATACCCAGGCTGAGATCAGGGCAATAAAGGAACATTTGTTGAAGACCACTTGTTCCCTGTCTTTCAAGAAGACATAGTAGATGATGCCAAAAAGGGGGACAGAGATTCTATGAGAAGATTAAAGCTTGGTTCTTCAACAAATCCAAATGAGCCTAAAACCACTGCTGAAGCATCTAGTAAAGAGATTGATGACTCTTTAAACAAAGAAACAGACAAGAAAATTGATGACAAGAAGTTAACACTGAGGAACCTCAGGGCAGACAACAAAAGTCGGGTTAAGCAAAAACTAGATCAGCAAAAGGAAAAAGATGACATTGGTTCTTCAACAAAGAAGAGTTCAGCTAAAAAGGAAGACAAACCAGTATCCACACCTTCTAAAACCACGGCTAGTGCAACTTCAGCTGTATCCTTTGCCCCAATCTCTCAAAGATCAATTCCTCTTTTCACCACATCAGAAACCACTCCAGCAAATGTTGTTACACCTGTTGTGTCACAGTTGTTGATGCATTAGAAGTTACAGCAGACCTTTCACAAACCACTGCCATGATCACATTCTCTACTACCACTCAACCAATTCGCACACCCGCAAGAATTCCTGAACATCCACCTTCACCAAAAATCATTTTCAAACCAAAAGACAAACTTCTGTTGTTAGAGATGATGACATACTTCCATCAACACTTCCTTTATCCTCACAACCACTGACAATATCATCCTCATCACCTTCACTCATTCCTAAACCAACTCAACCCAACATGCCACCACCTACTATACTCCCTCTCACCAAACAATTTTCTCTAGACTTAATGGTTGTTAAAGAAGAGATCAAATCCTTCTACTCAATTGAGGAACCTGAAAATAGAGAATTTCCATCCCTTCATGGTTACACAAAGCCAAAGAACATTGAACAATACCTCCAACTGAAGGCTATACAAGCAGAGGATATAACCAAGAGGAATACAAAGGGAAAGGAGATAGAGAGGTGCATAGTTTCATGCAGTATCAACTTAGCAAAGTAAAAAGACTTGAAGACTTTGCAAGAGATTTGTGCAAAAATTGTCTTAAATGGATGTTGAAAGTTTGAGGAAAGACTATCTAGACCATATTATGCAGCAGAAGCAGTATAAAGCTACAATGGCACAATTTAAAGACTGGTCTGTGAATGATCTTAGATTGGAAATTTAAAGGATGCAAGAAATGCTCAAGGGTCCTCATAAGAAGCCTACTCCTCCAGACTGGAATAAATACAAGAAGAATGTGCCTGACAGTGCTTTGAAATTGAAAAGATTAAAAGAAGAAATGGTTGTTTCTAAGTATGGGTAAGTAGACAAATAGCCAGATGGTCAGAGGCTAAGGTGGTTGAGACCTACAAAAGGTTGGAAGAGCTTAGAAAGAAAGATACAACAGTTCCTTAGAAGCAAGTGTATCCGACAGTGGATACAGTTCAATAAATCCACTCTTCAAAAAGTTTGTCCTCAACATCTGACTTAACTCCCACTGCTTTAAGACATGTAAAAATGCAGAAGCAGGCGTCTGAGGCTGATGAGAAGAAGTTTGAACAAGACTTCATAAAAGAAGGAATCAAATGCCAGCTGCAATTTCACACTGATGATGCAAGTGATCAACTGAGAGAAACTTTATCAAAACTTGCTAGTCAAATACTACCACCCACCTCAACAATAAATCAGCTCTCAAGACTCAAGAAAACCATCGGATCCAAAAATTCTAAAATGGAAGTCAAACAAAGACACCCATGAATTGACTTTGCTCAAATCAAATGGTGATGCTACCAAGATTAGAATGGAGGATGCATATGGACTGTGTGCAGAAGACCTCCAATATCTTATGAATCTGGAGCTTGAAAGAGATGATAAAGATATGGGCTTTATGAACTTTGAACTCCAGTTCAAATGTCAGATAAGAGAACTTATGCTGAGGAATAAAGATAAAATAATCAGATTTTTGCATCATCTGTTCCAGGGGAGATTGTTGGGATTGAACCCTTTACAAAGGAACAGATGATGGAAAGCCAAAACATCTATTAGATGATTGATCCTGAATAACATAGTTTACAAGCTCAGATCTAAACCATTTCCCAACTTAAAGTCTGCTTTAAAAGCACTGTCAAAGCCAAAGGTCTGATAATGCAAGCCTTTGATGAAAACTAAAGACAAATACAAGCCAAGGTCTATGAAGACCAGCAGAGGATAGGCTCATCAGTGTTTTGTTTATTATCAGTGTTTTCAATGTAACAGTGTCTATAATAGTAGAGGTTAGGTTAAGCAGTGGTTATAGTTAGTTAGTTTTGTTAACTGTCACTATCACCTCTGACGTCACCAGAAGATGCTCATAGGTTAGAGATGTACTATAAATAGACAATGCATTGTACTATTCTATTCATCAATCAAAAGATCATTTCTACTTTGCATCCAATCGTCTTCTTTACATTCTGTACGAACAAACATCAGGCTGAGGGGGAGTTGTAATTCATATGCAAAACTTATAAGTTTGAAAGCATGTTGATAATATCAATCTTCCATTAGTTGTGATAAAAGTTTTCCAAATTCCGCTGCATTTCACTCTTTTTAAATACTTTCATTAAACCATTTAACAGACATTCACAACTAATTCAAACTTAGATCCTAACAACTAGGTTATCACCCACGAACTTCATGGATTGGAGCATTTAAATGATGTTTACCACAAATGTAAAATTTATTTAAATTGTACTATGTGTGAGGAAATAAGTATATTATAAATTAAAAAAATACTAATTATTGAAAGTTTATTATTATTATTATTATTATTATTATTATTATTATTATTATTATTATTATTATTATTATTATTATTATTATTATTATTATTATTATTATTATTATTATTATTATTATTATTATTATTATTATGTTAGAATCAAGCATATGCATTATTAATTCATTCACCTATGTATTATGCATGTTTAGGCACTAAAATGATACACTAAATTATTTGCACATTCCTTTATAATAAATTATAATACGCTACATGCAATAATGAAAAATAATAACCGTTACAATTACAGTTACAAACATACATATGAAGGTTTTCAGAATGTAAAGATAACCAAGTGAATTAGATCTTTAAACAGTCCCACATGGTTGGTAAACATTCAATGCCAATAATCTTATGAGAAAAAAACCTCTGTCCCACATAGGTGGATATAAAAGAATTTTATTAAGACGACTTATAAAATGAAAGGGTTAGGACTTATAATATGGAAGGCTTAAGACAACAAAATCGAAGTATGCGAAGTTATATGATTTGATACAATTAACAAAGGGCGTGCAATCGCTATTTCTTCACATACCTCGCATAATCGCCAAAATGCATTGCAAATAATTTGATAGGAATAAAACCCCAAATCACCGGTTCAAATCAAAAAGTAAAATGAAAGATAGATCAATGGTTCGTTTTCGGATACATATTCACCACTGACACAAACTGTAGGGCGATCTAAACGTAAAATCGGGATACAAAAATCACCACCCGTCTCGAGTTTAGCTTCCAAAGAACACCAAACAAATATGCCAAATTTGTGCTAGTAATGGAACAATTAATTCAACTCAAAATCCATTGAGAGAAAATTAACCAAAAGAAATTCTTTACTCAAAACTCACTGTCCCACTTTCATTGATTCCATCGACACAAAAGCAGATGAAATTCAGTTACATCCCACGTAGCTATAACTTAGGAGAAATTAAAAAAAAACTAACTTTAAAAGTCAAATAAATTAAACTAAAGTTAGAATAAAATTGTATGTAACTTAAAATTGCAAGTGGAACTTGCTTGCTTGACTACGTGGGTTACATGGAAGCCTACTTCAAGTAGGATCCGGACCCGATTCCATCCGAACGTAGTAGAACCAGATTTGACCCGTATCTGCTACCATTAAAATTCTTTACGGCTAGTGAACTTTGGCTCAGGAGATGGCTATCATAATGTGCTTTCATAACGGGTTGCTTGGATACGCTTCCTAACTGATTCAATTATGGTGTCGTTGTAACCAGCTCTCCTCATCAGAGAGTCGACGGGGCTTTCTCAACTGGCTAAAGCTAAACGATATTACCAAAAAATAAAGGTTAGCTAAGCATAATTATGTGCCTATGAATTTAAAAACAATAAGGATATAAATGAATAGACTTAAATAAAACTATATAACTAAAACAGAGAGAAAAGACTAGTTTTTTTATTAGAAAAGAAGCTTAGGAATCTTACACAAACACAAATAGAACATAAAAAAACTCACGCACTATTATTTGGGGTACAATGCGGATATCTGTTTAAATCTATTTCAACATGTCTCGTCTAATCTCGTACAAAATACTAACAGCAGAGATAATAAAAAACTATTGCACTAATTATTTGTTTAAATCCATTTCAACATGGCTCGTCTAATCTTGTACAAAATATACAATATTATCAATAGTATTGTAATATTATTGTATTTAAATATCGTAATTAGTGCATTGTTTATTTACAAAAGATTTGTAAATATGAATGAAAAACTATTTATGGGCCAACCCATTCAACCTGATTCATTTTGTTGGTACTAAAAGTTAAACTACTTTAAATTTGTGACTCTTCACACAAACCCCATTTGGTTAGGGTTTAACTCGAATTGTTCAAGAATGGAGTCTAATTTTGACACATAGAACATTCCTAAATTGTAGTAATAAAGGAAAGTAGTTTGTAAATGTTTTTTTTTTTTTGCCAATGACCTCTAGCTCAAGTGGTAGGAGAGCTTGAATTCTCCTATGAAGACTTAAGTTCAATTCCCACTTGGTGCAAAAAGGAAAGAGACACTGGTGGGCAATGATAGGAGACCCATAGCAACCTGGGTTTTCCCCAGAAGTGGTCACTCAGGTTACTCTCGGAGTACTCCGTTTGTCCAGTGGGTGCCCCGAGAGTAATCGGGATTGATTTGTTAACCGTTCAAAAAAAAATTGTGAATGTTTTTAATGTATGTCTTTACCTTGGAAGCTGCGGTGCTGAAAACAATAATGCTGATCGTAGATTGACTATCAAGAGTCTTTTTGGTGGCTGCAACGGGTTAACAGAATCTATGCATTTCAACTTGTATAATGACTGATTTAATAAACCAACTAAAAGGCCACATTACCAGTCATAAAATGGACTGTTAGGGGGTAGGGGGAGCCATCACCCATCACTTACAACTTACAATCAAGTTCTGCTATATCATCAAGCATTATTCAATCACTCACAACATTTTTTAGTGAAAATGTCCAACACTCACCACCACACCCAACAATTTCCCTCAAAACCAACAATTTCCCTCACCACCCACACCCCATCACGCGTTGTAAACTTGACGCGTTGTAAACAATAGTGGCGGTGGTGATGTTTTTTGTTTCACGCGTTATACATGTCCATCATGTGGTAAATGTTTACCACCCTGGGTCCCCTTATCATACACCCTCAACAATACCAAACCTATCATTTATCACCTGGAAATTATAAAGCCAAAATCAAAAAAATGATACAAATTAGAAAGATATAGAACCATTGCAAATATGGTAGATCTAATAAAACCCAACAGAAGCAGACCTTACATGGACTTTATTTTGTTTGGTCAAACCATTAACTTTTAACACTTGATGATAAAAATCACTATACTTAATGGTTAGGGCTGAAATCAATATACAATATAAGTTAATGTGAGGCAGACTACCGTACGTGTAATACTTGTTAAAAGGTAGGGTTGAAATCAATATCTATGCCATTAACACGTTTGGTCCTATTAACAAACTCAAATCATTTGCTTCCCACTGTGATATAGTACATCATCCCTGTAACCACCTGGTCATTCATGCTAAAATTTGAAATATGCTATCACCTGAAAAACTGAATTCGCCCATCAAATTCGCCGTGCAATCAGATACGAATGTGAATTATGCAAATTAGTACATAGTCCCTGCAATCACCTACAATATTGATATGAGACATCGTCACTGTAATCACCACCAATAAAACCGAGCCAGTTTTATCGTGTGCTTTCATGAATGTTTTTTTTTTCTCTGAAAGGAGCTATGCAAACTATGTTCTTGTTGACTCCTGTTGTTGTCTTTGGTGGTAGTCTTTGAAGCCATTGTGTACATGCATATTGTAGCGAGTATTATAAAAAGCTTTTAGAGCATTCACATCCAGCTCCATAAAATTATACATATATTTCACTAAAAAACAACTTCTATATCAATATATTTCCACTAAAAACAAATACTTTTTCTTTCTCATTTTCAATTAAATAATATTTTTATACCTTTATCATTACATTTTCTCTCTCTTTCACTCACAACCACTTTTAATATATATTAGAAAACTATAGGGGGTGAACAGTGTCCTTCAAATATACAGATGAACAGTAACATTTTCTCTCTCCTTCACTCACAACCACTTTTTATACCCTTTATAATATAAAGACCCCTCTCACATATTTTGATGGATATGATATGAATGCTCTTATTGGCTTACCTGCAAACACTGTTGGCTATGTCTGTAGTGGTTGGATTGATCACTATTCACCACTGTAGTGGCTGTCTGGAGTTGTCTCCCAATGCAGCATCCCTTGAAAGAGAAAACGTAGATCTTAGACTATCTCCAATGCTAATTGCGCCCTTAGACGCCCTTAGTGTCTAGTCAGCTGCCACGTCATACCCTTACAAACCCACAACTTCATCTCCAACCATACAAACATCTTTATATGTCCTTATATTTTCCACATCATCACCCTTTTTTACTTTAAGTTTACTTACTTATATTATTAAAATGAATTTAAATAATTAAACTAGTTTAAGTACCCGTGTGTTACACGGGTAGTCTCAAAGTAAATTATATTATTAATAGTGTTGACATAAACATTTAAATAAAAAAATGTGTTCCATTACTTATGTAAAGATTACGGCGTAGATCGATAAAAAGTTTGTTAGGCTTCTTATTATAGTGGGCAAGTGTGAAGGCATTTCTGTAATTTCACTCCAGTACAAAAGATGTGTATACCAGTTTGACCCATTCCCGTTAGAGAAATTATTATCACAACCAAACTGATCCATTCATTAATTAATTGGTCGAAATTACGACCTCAAATATATATAAATGACTTGGTAGATATAGTTTTTTTTTTTTTGAAAAAGTCTAAAGATCATAAAGCAAAACATATGAAGTATATACTTGTGCTAATGGTAACGTTAGACTCATACCAGCTTCACATTCCATGTGTTGTATATGCATTTTCTTTACCAATATATTCCAAAAGGCTAGTGAACAGAGCACCATCATATTCACATCAACTTGCCAAAGACTATCGTGTCTATAAAGAAAAGAAGCTCTCAGTTAGGATGGTAAAAATTTAATCATATGTTACAAAATTCAAATGCAAACAGATACTTCAATTTATCATTTTTTTGGGAAAGCAAAAGGAGGATATTATTAATCACCAAACAAACATCTTAGCCAGAGGCTAAGACAACCCAACAAACATAAACAAAAACAACATACAGTAGGGAAACAGAAAGAAAAGGACCTAAAATACATCAAAAACTACTCCAATTCTCTACTGTGAACCCTACACTCTTGCCCCTTCTCTGCATCCAAACATTAGAATCATCTTTAATTTCCTCCAACATCTTCGCATCTGAATGAAATTTACCATTTAATACTTTGTCATTTCGCTGGATCCATAACTTCCATATTGCCAACAGAAAGATAAGAAACTAACTGATAATCCCATGTTCCGCTACCTGCTGTTTCTAAAATCCATAATAAAAAATAGAAAGAATCGCACCATTTTCTTATGCAGTCGATCGCAACTGCTGTATTCAAATCAAAATAGAATCCAGTACATAGTTCTTTATTGTTGGTTGGAGGCGAGAAAAGTGCCACTGCTGCAGAATATCAACAACCACAATTTGAAACCTGAATTTGCAGGTTGCATAGGTGGTGCCAGAAGTGAGCAAGAGTCGATGATACAACGATAGAATAGGGTGAACCGCATGGCTGCAAAATCACGGTTGCTGCAATGGTAGAAATTTTAATTTCCGCCACCAGCCTTCCGGATATTACCCCGCCAAGGGTCGATGATACTCATATTGATGAGAAATTAGGGGATGAGACATGGGAGGCGAAGGTGTAGTGGTAGGCTCATGGTGTTGGTGGTTGAAGGTGAATTGTTGACGGTGATTTGGAAAATGGTGGGAACAGGTTTGGTGATGATGATTGAACGGTGTTCGATGAGAGGAGTTCCAGTGGGGATAGTGATATATAACGGAGTGTAGAGGCAGAAAATGGGAGTGGGATTCGGAAGGGAGTGTGAAACCGTCTGAGAAAAGGAGATAACTGCCATATACGTGGAGGTCATGTGCAGAAAAAAGTGGAACAAACCACTTGCTCAGAAAACCGCAAATAACCTCCTTGAACCGGCGTTAGAGCGGTTATTTTCGTGAGTTTTTTCATCTCAGTATGATCCGACGGTGATATCAATTTGGATGGTGGTTAGACTTAATGGGATCCATATATATATATATATATATAATTCATCGCAAAAGAAGGCCCTAATTGCAGAGAAACAGAAAAGCCCGAATTACTGAGAAACCGAAAAGCCCTAATTGCAAAGAAACCCAAAATTTTTATAATTCATCGCAAAAGATAACGGTGGAGAAGAAGACGATTTCAAGGAATAAAAGATCTGTATACAGATTTGAAACCCTAAATCTGGATTATTGAGATATATGAATGAAACATGAATCATAAAATAAAAACTTACCTTGTTGAGATTAATCAAATCCGGTTGAAGAGATGGTAAATCAAATCAGGGAAATTGTAGCGGTTCAAGATTTATAGATTACAGAGAAGAACCTGTGGAAGAAAAGGCGTGTGTTGAAGATACGGTGTTTTGAAGTCTTGAAGAGGGGAATAAATGAAAAGGAGGGTTGGCGCTCATTCACAATTATCTTGCCAAAGAGGGGTCCACCTCACTCAAATGATTGGCCAAGAATAAGACTAGGTGGCCAAAGTGAATTGTTTTAGTATAATAGTTAGATTAGATGATTAGATAATTAATATAGATAATCAAGTAATATAAAAAATAAATACTTAAATTAATGGTTATTGAATATGAATCCCGTTTAAAATTATTTCTCTTGTTTTAGAAATTAAAGTTTTAAAGGTTGGTAAATAAATGTATGATTTTAAATGAGAAGTTAGGTGCTTCTTAAATAAATGTTAGAAAGAAAAAAATACAAATGATTTTAAATGAGAAGTTAGTAAAATAATGCTTCTTAAATAAATGTTAGAAAGAAAAAATATAAAATAAAGAAATTGGCACATTAACCAAAACAAAGGAAGCCCTTGGAGAAGGATTTCTCTTTCGGATATATCAAAATCAAATGTTCTCCATTGGGCCCTTAAGCAAGGATCTATTCCATGTCATTTTGGATGAGATTATGGATCTCCCATTAGAGATAGTCTTAGTGACTGTCTGACATAGTATAAATATTGTTTAACTTGTTGCAAAAAAAAATAGAAGAATAATAATTGGAGGACATCCAGCCTCACATGACTATGACATCAAACCATAAAAGTTCTTTTAACATGTGTTAAAAAAACAAATGAAGAACTTAATATTAATATGTTAGGATAGAACGTTTGAATTAATTGGAGGACATCAAACTAAAAAGAAATTTCACTTAGGTCATTTGGCTAATATTCTGCATTAAAAGATGTCTGTTGATGCACATGTCTGTTGCCTACGTTATCGTATAATGTCGAGTCAGTATTTAGGAGCGAAATTTCGAAGTTTATGTATATATAGGGTCAAGTTCGCTTGAGATTGTAGTGTTGAAGACAAGTTCGGCCGAACTTATCTAAGCAAGTTCGCCCGAACTTGCATCCCACCAGCGAACTTGTATCTCCTATAAATAGGAGTCTTGACATTTCATTGATAAGATTCAGAGATTTTGTCACGACAGAGGCGAATCTCTGTCCAAGTGTTTCCAGGATCTGTAACGTCTACTAATCAATGAAACGGTGATTAAATAAAAACAAATGAGTGTTTCCAATGTCGCCTAAACAAACGGATTCCGCACGTTTACCTTAGGTTTGTCAGATTAAGACCAGAAAGATCCGTATAACGGACCTACAACTTATAAAGATGTATACTCTTTCGGTATGAATGAAGACTTCCACTGCATTCTGTTTCTACTCCATTCTTAATAACATTCTACCGAATTGGTTTACGTTTTTCCACTAACTTCCGTCTAGAACCGCCTGATCACGGACCTACAAGTGGTATCAGAGCAGGATTAGCCTAATTTGAAGACATTGGACATAGAACATCTCATCTTCTACTCATTTCTTCTATTTTTAACTTTTCTTGGACAATTCACGGACAAAATGTACTGATTTTCAAGTATAATACGTAAAATCCATAATAGATAAACCCTTGAAAAGATCAGAGCTTAAAACAAACGAATTCATGCCGAAAAATTGAAAAAACCATGTTTGAAAACATATGTTCGCTCGAACTTGACATCAAGTTCGCTCGAACTTAACTGAAAATTTCACATTTTTCATCAAGTTCGCCCGAACTTGATTGATTTTTCAAGATTTTTGGTAAGTTCGCTCGAACTTACTTATTTTTCAAACAAATTTCATCAAGTTCACTCGAACTTGATTAAATATTGTTGAAAAATATTACAAGTTTGCCCGAACTTGTAAAGCCTCTTAAAAATTACTACAATTTAGCAAACCGATACGTTGATATTGACGAGACGAGTTTAAAGCTCTAGTCTGGTAAAAAAAATTTCTGAAAAATTTTAAACATTTTTAGCAAACCGATACGTTGGTATTGTCGGTTAAAAGGTCGAACTTTATTAAAATTGTCTATTTGCTAATCATTTTTCAAGTGTTTTGAACGACAGATTAGTTTGGAAAACAAATGGGGTCCGTGAAGCCGCCAAAGTTGATGAGTATGGACGAGTATGAAGTTTGAAAAGGAAAATTTGAGAGCTGGGTCCAAGCTATGCATTTCCGCAGTTGGGTCGCGATTGAGACAGGTTATGTCGTTCCTAGAGATGAGAATCAGAAAATTCTGGAGAAGTGCAAATATTTTACTCAACAGAAAGATGATTATTTTACTGAAAAGAAAATGATTAATCTCATCCAGCAATCGGTTAAGGAAGACATCCTGATACTTTTACCAGAATACAAGACTGCGAAAGAATTATGGACATCTCTTAAGAATAAGTTTCAAGAGAGTGTAGTAGTTAAGAACTATGAAGCTCTAGTTTCAAGTATAATCCGCAAATGAGTCTTAAATTTCTAAACTAGTCTGCCCGGTCTATGATGTAGACGATTATCAGGCAGATAATGCGAAACTCTTGAATGAGATTGAGAGTTTGACAATAGAAAATAAAAAATTAAAAGAAAATGAAAAGAATTTTGAAAACAAAATAAAAATTTTAGAAAATGAAAAATTACAAATGTTAGTAGATTTTCAAAATGAAATAAAGATGTTTAAAAATGAAAAAATTGTTTTTGAAAAATTAAATATAGAAAATCAAAAAGCAATAAATTCTCATATTGAGAAAATTGCTCAACTTGAAAAAGAAGTTGAGACTGTTATAAATAAAGCTGCTAGTTTAGCAAAATTATTGAAAGAGTAAATTGCACAAAACGTCCTTTAAGTTGCATCAATCTAGCTGGTTTCATCCTTAATCTTTAAAAGTTGCCAAAACAATCCTTTAAGTTTAAATTAGTTACGGGTTTCATCCTTTATCACTAACCCGGTTATTAATTCACGTTAAACGGCCTCACATGCATGGCATGTGAGGGTAAAACCGTCTTTTCACACATTTGAGCTTATAAATCCCTAATAAAATCCCAAAAACTTTGTGTTCTTGTTCTTCCACCGAACACAATTAAACATGGCAAACCCTAGATTCTAATCCCAACTTCAATGTCATCTGTTTATTGTTTGTGTGGGAAGGAAGCAATCTTACGAACCTATCGGTCAGATAGAAACCCAGGACGACTGTATCACTCGTGTCCCTTCAAAGTAAGTTTTCCCCAAATTCACCATAATTTGAAAATCAATGTTTACTGTATGTTGTTTTGTTTACAGGCATCACCGATTTGTAAGAATTTCATTGGATGGGCTGAACCAAAGGCTGATGAAGAAGCACAATATACCATTCCAGGATTACTAAGGACTAACAGTGAACTTATGGATTCAAATCATGAGCTTCATGCTAGAAACAAGAAACTTGAAGAACATTTGAAAGACAGTAGAGCTGAATCAAAAAAATGGAAAAAGTACATGATTCTTAGTTGGTTGATGCTTTTCACTGTTGTGTTTCTTAAAAATAGTTAGTTAGTGGAATGAAATCTAGTATGATCTTGATGTATTGTGTTTTGTAGTTGTGAATCATGTTAAGGCGGTTATATATTTTGGATATTATTAATGGAATGTATTTTGGAAATTTCAATCATATGGATATTGTTGCAGTTGTTGTTTATGTCATGTTTGTATAGCTGCGTACATAACAAAGTGAATGCATAAGTGTCCGCGGACATAACAAGGTGAAAGCATAAGTGTCCGCGGACATAACAAATTGAAAGCATAAGTGTCCACGGACATAACAAAGTGAACGAATAAGTGTCCGCGGACATAACAAAGTGAAAGCATAAGTGTCCGCGGACATTTGACACCTATCATCACCTAACAACCTGCATTACCTAACAACTTGCAATCCTTAACAAACTGTAACCCTTGATAATACAAACCCCAAACAATCTGCAAACAGAACCACCTACAGAAATTGTAACCTGCCCCCTAACATCCTGCATTAAATGTATAGCATATAACACCCTCAAATCATTAAACGACCGTCTAACATATAACACCCACAAATCATATAAAGACAATAAAAACATGACATACCATAAAGAAAATACTGTCTAATACAAAACATAACAAAAGTCACCAAGTCTACATAGTTTTCAAAGACAATTAACATGACATAAGTTTTTAAGACCAAAAGAACAACCATGTAAACATCCTAACACTATCAAACATAAACAATCATTTTGATTTTTTCAGAGATTTTGCCTTTGCCCCTGCACCATTCTTGACAGCACGGGAGCCACCACTGGAGCCTGCACCCTTCTTCACACCACTAGATCCTGCACCCTTCTTGACATCACTAGAGCCTGCACCCTTCTTAACACCTAAAGAACCTTCAACATTCTTGCATGTCCTGGTATTATGACCAAGGCCCTTGCACTTTCCACATTTCACATAAGCATCCTTCTTTGATAATTTTCCACCTTTGGACATATCCTCTATCTCACTTACAGACCTTTTCCTTTTCTTTTTTGGCCTTCCAGCTTGCTTGTGGTAACTTGGTGGTGTTATAGTAGTTGGCACCTGGGATTTGGGCCATAAAGTTCTACCATTGATAGGAAATATCTTGAAACTGTAAACATGCTTCCATGATTCCATCTTGTACATTGGGTGCACCCAATTTTCTGGTATATCAACCTGTATACAACAATTATTGTTCAATAACAAATCAAAATGAATGTTATATAAATAAAGACAACCTGTTGACTATGGCTGGCCATATTCCAATTTGCTGCTACTGCATGCTTGCAAGGTATTCCTGTAATCTCCCACCTCCTGCAACTACATGTTTTCTGAACTGCATTGACCACACATTGGTCAATACCATGAGATACCTCAAAGTGTTCATCCCCATTCCAACTAACTGAATAGTATCCCTATCCCTATCATTAACCTCATTAGTAATCCTATCATTATCATCTAAGAAAGGGTAAAAAGCATTCATAACAGAACTAGTCATTCCAATATCATGAATTGCAGCACTAGGTACCTGAGGAGTAACCATACTAGAGTTTTCAATATCTACTACATATGCTGCATTTTCAGTATCATCTTCAATGTGCTTTGTTCCACATTCCACGCCTCCATTGTTTTCATTTGATGATTCATTCCAGGTCAATGCTAGTACCTTTGGGTTGTTCCTTTTACTATCAATCATCTGAGCTTCAACTTCACTGACTTCTTCTAGTACCACACTTGATTGTGAGGGTATCTCCATTAAGATAATATTAGACATCCCATGCTCAATGTATATATCAATAAACCTGTTCCCCTGATGAATGATTTCTAGACATGGGAATCTTCAGCCAATAGATGAATCCCAGATTCCAAATCACCCCCTGGCTCAACATAATGGTAAAAGGTAGGGACATCAAGATCATACCCTAAATCTTTCGTCATTAGGGCCAATTCATAAATCCCAAATTTCTCGTCATCTACCAAATCAATGAAACTTAACAAACCATTTACATACATACGATTAGGATTGTTTGTAAATGATCCCCCATGATGCATGTTGATTGAGAAGAACATTGGATAAAGTTCTGCATTTTAAAGATAAAAAATCTAAACTTTAAACACATACATGAAACTTCTCCGCGTATATGAAATCCACCTCCTCTGTTAGCCATTTGGGGTTTTGATCGGAATTGTGAGTATTGAAGACGTCTGTGAGTATTGAAGACGACGTCTGGGATTTATAAGCTCAAATGTATGAAAAGACGGTTTTAACCCTCACATGCCATGCATGTGAGGCCGTTTAACGTGAATTAATAACCGGGTTAGTGATAAAGGATGAAACCCGTAACTAATTTAAACTTAAAGGATTGTTTTGGCAACTTTTAAAGATTAAGGATGAAACCATCTAGATTGATGCAACTTAAAGGACGTTTTGTGCAATTTACTCTTATTGAAATGATTTATGACTTCCTCATTAAAGTTAGAACATATATGTCCAAAACCGATCAATGATAATAAAAAGAAAATTCCAATAAGTGACAATGTAACAAAATATGACGATGTCATAATTGGTAATTGTGATGATAATATCGATGATAAAAATGATAAAAAAGAAATATTTTGGAAACTAAAAGAAAATTTTCAAGAAACTGTTCTACAATCTGCTAAAAAGGGTGAATGCTCATTGCAAAAACCTTCTAAGCAGAATGAAGAACAAAAACAACATGAAAAACAAAATTCTAAAAATTTTCAAAACAAAAATAAAAGCTGATCGGTACGGTCATCCAATCATTATAAAAACTCACAAAAATTTGAGAATAAGTGGTGCAGGTCGGACCACAGTGCTTCAAAATCAAATCAATTTTACAGAAGAAGCAGGAAAGATGACTACTACACGTCAAATCAATGTGCTGATTTGGGTGTTTGGTCTGAATGGAGAGATTAGTACGATAACTGAGTGTGTTACAACTGTGGATTTGGTGGACACATTGCTGTTAACTGCCTGGAAAGGAGATTTGATACGAGAAGATGCTATAAATGTCAAAACAAAGGTCATATTTCTAGAGATTGTCCACTAATCTGAAAAGAAGATCGGTTAAATCTCAGGGGGAGAAAAAACCAGAGGAGAAAAAAACAGAGAAGAAAAATGAGAAAACTGTAGAGAAGCCTAAAGAACAAAAAGTCAAGTTATCACTAGGGCAAAAAGACAGATTGAGAAAAAAATGAAAAAAGTTAGAGAGTATTTGGAAAAGATTTTGTCCTCGGACGCGTCTAAAAAATCAGATAAAAGTTCTAATGAATCATTTTACTCACAGTCAAGTAAAATGAATTCATGAGATACAAATCTGAGGACAAAAGAGAGAGCAGTGAAGAAAAATTTGATAATTCAAACAGTTAAAAAATCAAAGAAAGTAAAATTTTCAAATAAGGTTTCTATCAAACTGTTTGAATATCAAAAAGAGTGTGAATGTTTGTTTACTTCAGATGTTAATGAATTTGGTAAACCTAAATCCAGAATGGATTGGGTTCCAATTCAAAACTGATTAAAGTTTGTTTGAATGTGCAGGATAACCAAGCTTCAAGCTAAAGGTCATTTCAGAAGTAGTGGTTGTTCATACAGAGAGACAAGAGACAGGAGTGATATTCTACACAAACAAAATGGTAGTCTCGCGTTCACATTCGTAAAAAGTCGTTAAATGGTTAAAATGGAAGATTATTATTTTTGGTTTTAATAAGATGTTTTCAATTTTATGGGGAGAAAAAATTTTAAAAATTTTTGTAAAATTGAAAAATCGTTTCGAAATCATTTTAGATAGATAAAATGATTGAAAAATCCAAAAACAATAAAAAATCTTAAAATATCAAAAACATTGAAAAATAAAAATGAGATTACTTGTGCGAATAAAGGAAATGATAGTACATCAGTGGACTATCACAGTATGCTAAAGAAATGTAAAGTTTAAAAGTGATAAACGTGTCTTACTGTGGATATGTCGATAGGCTTAACACGTTCAGTAAACTGTTTTCGAGATATAAGCTAAATTTAACAACTGCTTAATCTTGTGGATTGACGCATCTTGGATATATGGACTTAGTACTCCGAAATTTCGGTTGAAAGATTGCCTGATTCTGAGATACGAGGTCTTTATAGATAGTTGATATCTGGGGTATTATACAAGTTCTTCTGATTTTGCAGAAGTAATAGCCTAGAACTTCTATAATATTTTTGCTAAATAAACCTTAAACTACATGCAATATTGAAAAGAATCGAAAGATCTAATCATTTGCAGTGCTGAAAAGATTCCTTAAGTGGAACACACCTTAAAGACGAGCCTTCATCTCTTTGTCTGTACGGTAGTACTAACCTGAGCTCTCAAGGTCTCGCACTAAGCCAGATACAGATATCAATTACGCTATATTCACCTGTAAGATGAAATATAGGGAATCTTGATACGGGAGTATCTTCAAGAAGTGGGAACCGCAGTTAAGTCAAGTTTCATAATTCTAACTAATATATCTTGGAACAATTGAGAAATGTGTTAAAGTTTAAGTGGACAAACATATCGACAATCTAGGTAAACAAGTTTAAAACTTAAAGTCATTAAAAGGTCAATGGTACTAGTGATATGTCTCAAAAACTGATATGATCCTATAGCACGTTTTCTCACAAAAATACAAATTGTAAATATTACATTTTAGTATGTTTACATTTCTGCATTCAATATTAAAAATCCAAAAAGATTTTTTTTCTCATATCTTCCATGGAAACCTAATAATGTTGAATGTGAGCCGGACCAACGAGACTGTTAAGAAACTGTTTGTGTGTGGATACGTGTGATTGTTCTTAATCGTCAAATCTTAGAGATTCGAAGCATCATTTGAGGGGGAGTTAGATAAACACGTTGATTAAAGATACCAGAAAGCTCAAAGCAAGGGGGAGCATGGATGTTAAAGTTATTCAAGATATAAAGATCAAGAGAACATTAAAGACTCAGGAACTTATTTGAAAAATGATGACTACGGCAACATCCAAGGGGGAGTCTGTTGATGTATATGTCTGTTGCCTATGTCATCGTTTAACGTCGAGTCAGTATTTAGGAGTGAAATGTCGAAGTTTATGTATATATAGGGTCAAGTTCGCTTGAGATTGTAGTGTTGAAGACAAGTTCGGCCGAACTTGCTGTTGAAGACAAGTTCGGCCGAACTTGTCTAAGCAAGTTCGCCCGAACTTGCATCCCACCAGCAAACTTGTATCTCCTATAAATAGGAGTCTTGACATTTCATTTGTAAGATTAAGAGATTTTGTTACGACAGAGGCGAAGCTCTGTCCAAGTGTTTCCAGGATCTGTAACGTCTACTAATCAATAAAACAGTGATTAAATAGAAACAAATGAGTGTATCCAATGTCGCCTAAGCAAACGAATTCCGCACGTTTACCTTAGGGTTGATAGATTAGGACCAGAAAGATCCGTACAACGGACCTACAATGTCATGCATAATTTAAATAACAATTGCTTAAACTTATGCATTAAAAGATGTCATGCATAATTTAAATAACAATTGCTTAAACTTACACCATTCGTCTTAAACCAATAAAAAAGACACCATGTATAAATGCAACATTTTGTGGAACGCTAATAATCTACTTTTAAAACCAGCATGTTAAAACATTCACATACGTACACCTAAATTCTTATAAATCTAAAAACAATAAGCTGGAGAGACTTATGAAAATGGGATACACGGCTTACCTAAATGTAATTTAAGATCGAGAGAGATATATGCTATAAAGTAATTTGATTTTTTTAACAATCAATAACTGGGTTCCAAGAAAACAATATGTGGTATCGAGTTCTTCAAATTTAGGCATCTAATTTGAGATGAAGCTTTAACACAAAATACATACATATGAAGCTGATTGAAGAATCATTGTCAAAGAAATTAGCCGATTGAAATCTAAAAGCATTCGAATATGATGAACCAGTAGGTACAAAAGACAGTTGAAGTTGTAACTTCAAATCTTCCACCTATGTTACTTTTGTTGAGGTTATTAAGTCCTTTGCTACCTCAAACTGCATATAAAAACATAAAGGAATTCGATAAACATATACAATTATAATTGTAAACACACATATAATATATATTAGAGTATTATTATATATGTAAAACAATATTAATATAACAGTTGTTTATGCCTATTAACTAGCTCTAAACAATTCTAAAACATATCTAAAACCTATAAAAATTGTATTTTTATACTATCCGCCTACTTAAAAAGAACCGCCTTTTTAAGCGGCTTGCATCTAGGCTCCGGGTGAAGCCTATGGGCCTTAAGTGCACATTTGACAATTCTAATATTGACAACATGTTATTTGCGGATGCAGTAAGAATAATGAAGTATTGCGGATGCAGTAAGAATAATGAAGGTGTTTGAAGACATGCTTAAGGGTAGAAAGGGATTAAAAAAATTAGAGTAAATTACTTTTTAAGTCTTTGTTTTTTAGTAGTTTTAACCACTTGAGTACAAAATCAAAAAAATTAACGCTCTGAGTCCCTAAGCGCTCATATTATAATTTTTCAAGTCCCTGTATTTTAGTAGTTTTAACCACTTGAGTCCAAAATCAAAGTACAAGTTATAAAAAAATTGGACTAAAACGCTATAAAATGAATGGTTGGGACTCAGAATGTTCAACTTTTTTATTTTGAACTCAAGTGGTTAAAACCACTAAAACATAAGAACTTAAAAAGTAATTTACTCAATAAATTACTTTTGGCAGGAGCAAGCAACGGGGAAGGAAATCAAGACTGTGGTAGTAGTTCTAGGAGACGAGAAGGAAAATAAGGCCGAGGAGGTGGTTTTGAAAGAGGTAGTGAAATAAAGACAAGAGTACTTTATGTTTACGTATTCAGGGTTTGGTGGCGTCTTGTTAATATTGTTAATCACAACTACTTTTTAGGGGGTTATTTGAGCTCTGGGGCGCAGGATAGAAGGGGGCCGGGGGCGCCCGAACCTTCAAATTTTTCGCTCAGTAGTGTTCGGTATATAGTTTTCGTATAGAATTTTTTAGGTATATACGTTTTCGACCCTCCGGTTTTATAAGTTTTTTTAGGTATATACGTTTTCGACCCCACGACTGAAAATCTCAAGCTTCGCCACTATTTTAGCTGAGAATATAGGTAAAACTGTTGGCTCTAACCCAACATCAAACCCAAACCAAAGACAAAAAGATGAAAGAGAAATTAGAATTCTGGAAAAGGATCTATCCAAACAAAAATACTTTATTAAATCGTTACTTGCATACATAACTTCCTATTTATCCTAACACAAGTCTTATCCTACATTAACTATTGAATATTTAATTTAAATAGTAACTAAATATTAAGATTATCCTAACACAAGACTTATCCATTAAATAGTAACCAAATATCAAAATTAAAAATCTTACTAGATAACTAATTGAACAAACTTTCACTTTGATCCCTTCAATTTTGTAGTTTTAGGATTAATACCTTAATCACCCCTTAATCCTAAAATCTGACTTATACTTCTTAAAAACAAATGTTCAGTCTGACTTGTACTTCTTAAAAACAAATGTTCAGCTGCTAAATTTGTTTATTCTTCTTTTCCTCTCACTTAGTGCATTTCTATCCAAAATGCTCATACTTATCACATTCAAAACAAAACATCTGAAAGTCCTCTTCTCTCTAGTTCCATGAACACTTCCACGACCTCTTCTAAAACCACCTCCTCGGCTTTTGTTTACCTTCTCCTCTTCCGGAACCTATGTGTTCAAAAGCGCGTTAGGCGCGCAGGCGCAGCGAGGCAGAGCTATAGCTTCTGGTGGTTACTCATGGAAGGATCTGGGCTTTTTTTCTGTAAAATCCCTAGTCGGGCAAGCGCCTGGTACTTGGTACTGAAACCGGTACCGAATTTCCCGTACTCGATATGACTTTTTGGCATTTTCGGTACCGGTTGAGTAGGGTATAAGTATTTTACTGAATTTTGCCCCCAAATATACCGGTACCGTATTGTACCATAGTTGGTGAATTTTGGTACCAACAGGTCTTGGGTTCGATTCCCACAAGGGGGTTTTTCCTATATTTATTGCGTTTCCTCTGGAATTGTTGTATATACATTATGTTTAGTGGAGATGGATATGATCGTGTGGTTCCACTGGTGGCATATACTCCTGTGTTTCGTCAATCATCCAAATTTGTAGTGAAAAAATACTTTAAAGGAATATATTAATATATCAATTTTATATAATAAGGATTCTTGAAGGAGCTTATTTATAGTTCCCATTTTTAGTTTTAAAATAAAATAATGTTATTTTTTTAACTGTAAATTTGGATCACTAACAGGACCACTGGAGTATTATCGTGCCACCAGCGGAAACACTCGATCAAATCCATCTCCACTAGGCATAATGTCTATACACAAATTCATAAGGAAACTCAATAAATATGAGAAAACCCCTTGTGAGAATCGAACCCATGACCTATCGGTCGCAAACTCTTATCCCACACCAAAGATACCACTAGTCTTATCTTAATCAATATCTTCATTTGATAAGTTTATATTTATTACAATATATTTTTTTTGCAAAGTTTAATAATGATATTTTATTTATTAAATTTATTTGGTTTATGATATAATTAGCGTATATCTAAAATTAATTAGGAAAGAGAAGCAAGAAAACAATAAAATACATGATTCAAATAAATGACATATGTCTTTCATTGATTTCTTTTATTATCTAGTACTAGTGGTGAGCCCGTGTGCGACACGGGGTGGTGTTTAGAAAACTTACATAACACATTTTATTAAAAGACGAATCACAATACAATTTTGGAAAACCATGCAAACCACATTTTACATACCAAATGTTATTAAACTACGAATCACCATGAAAAACCGAAATAATATATTATCATATTTTACACTAAACTTGACACCATGACATAATATGTCATCAAAAATCATTAAAAATAACTAACAAAAACAATACATATCACATTTACATCAAAGTGTGTCTAATATTCACTTGTTTTGTAATCATCTTAACATGCTCCTCCACCTCCTTTTCCATCATTTCCTTATCTAACCAAGAATAAACAAAACCAAATTAAAAAAGATATATAACTTGTTAAAAAGAAATATCTCCAAGCTTATTCAAATTTGTCAACCTTCTAAAACAAATCATACAAACATATTATATATAACTTTAATTGTATAGCTTATATAAAAAACAATATTTAAAAGATTACCGGTAACATCCAATTGGTTATACATCCAATCCTCAATATTCAAATTAGTCAAAACATAGTTACATGACCTGCCCCTGCAAAAGTAGACTCCCGCAAACAAAAAAATGTGAGAACAGAGATGCAATTGAGAGCTCAAGGTTTATTATAGCTTACCGATCCAATAAGTCTAATCTCCTCTCTGCATTAGCAGCTCTCTTATCCATCTCTTCAACATCAATATCATTCTGCAGTGCTCAGATTCTATATATATATATATATATATATCAATACTCATAAAGTAAATCAAATTCAGAAAAAACTTAACAATTACATATATCAATACTCAGAAAGTAAAATGTGATAAGAAAGATTAATACGATTAAATTTATGTCATTAAGAACAACAACAGCTACATCGAGTACTAAACTAAGAAACTTTCAAATCTGACAATAACAATCAGAAGTTTAAAAATCTAACAGCAATAATTAAGAAATTTTAGCTTCAACTCAATCGAGTGCTGAACATCACGATGTATATCCTTGAGCTTCGCCATGAACTCCACGTCTTTATCACCACACTCTATATCAGTAACGACACACAGGTCACGAACGGAAGTCGAAGGCATCACCATCAGGTTTCTAGAAACCTGGTCTCTCATGAACAGGCCAAGGTGCAGTCCATCAAAACACCTCTTCAGCTCTTGAAGAGTAGCTCTATCCGCATAGACTTGATCCTCAAGTTGCTTGATAAAGCGCTGCTTTAAATCATCAGACTGTGCGGCATTGTATGATTCCGTTTTATTTTATTACTGAACTGATGTGAAAGAAATGTATGTTGGTAGTAAAACTTGATGGAAAACATCTAAATTGGTAATGATATTATATAGTGAAATATGTAACATCCTAAAGGTCAGATTTAAATGCTAGCATTAAATAAAAATCTACACTTAAATTCACTGTAAATTTAATAATCTAAGAGGGAAAACATGTACATTTAATTTAAACATATACATTTATATTTAAAAAACAATGTGCCATTAATGTAAAACCTTTCAAAAATAAGTTTACATGGGAAAGCTAATAAAATTATTAATGTTGGAAACCCAAAGGACAATAGTTTTTTAAACCTTAAAAACTGCAGGTTATCATAATTAAAAATAACCTCTTCATTTACCAAAACACCCAATTTAAACAATATAAAAGGCTGATTGTTATTTAGCTGAAAACATCACCAATTCAGTTTTAAAAAACTGTTAGCCAAAAAACAAACCAAAACCAGCACCACCAACAATACTCTAGATGGCAAACCAAAATTTCTACCACTGGTCACACACCAGCGCTGTTAAAACCCAATTCACTCTATGGTCGCTCAAAGAAAAGAGAGAAAATGAAGAACAACATCGGATTGCTTGATGAACTCCTCCACTCTCCTCTGTCAGAGTTTAGAAACAACGCATAAAACTTGATCACAGAACTCCAGAAACAGGATCAGAAGATATGCGACAAGCTAGCCGATCTGCAAAACAAAAAAAAGAATGAAATTGCATGGAAGAAAGCGAGAGTCTTCGAAATCCTAGGAACTGTTAACCCTAGCGTGTAATATTTTATGAATATTATTGAATTTGAGTATCTAATATTCCTTTGTATTTTATAAAATCAATATTCATATTAACATATTCTTAAATTTGACTGTTAATAAAAATATTAGATATTTACAACCACTAATAACATCAATAACAACTCAAAATAATTTTGAATTTCTAACTCAAACCCTGCCAATCCCTAACTTTCAATTTCACATTGATAACATATAGAGATATGACCAATTAACAAATTTACAAAAACATAGAAATTAAACAAAGAAAATCATACCTTCATAACAAAAGAGAGCATTATTATTTGGTCCACTTGATATCAAACTCTAAAAGCACCTACTCATTTTAGATCAATATTGGTTACCAGTGAAAGCTTCTTGTAAGCATTCTTGACCTCTGCATCGGTCCAACCCTTTTTCTACATACGAAAATATAAAATTAATCAAAAGATTCAAAACCCACAATTTATATTTCATTTAACAGATTTATGACATTGAAATATATCTTTATTAAATCAAACATATATCAAGATCTTTAACTATGAATATATTAGCAGAAAATGTCAGAAAACAATAGGTTGATAATATATATTCAAATGGTATAAATATTCAAAATATAGGTTGATAAGTATTAAATTGAAGTCGATGCTATATATATATATATATATATATATATATATATATATATATATATATATATATATATATATATATGACTCGTTTCCGAAGTCGACGCCATATATATATATATATTAAAAATGGTATAAATATTCAAAATATAGGTTGATAATGACTAAACTTTCTTTTACAATGCATTTACCTCTAAATCATTCAGATTACCTTCATCTTTCACGACTTCAGTTGAATCCACTCGAATCGACCTTTCAACGACATATTATTTGTAGGACCGATCCTCGATGCTAAGGAACCTAAATTTGATATCTAACATCCCTAATAGCGGAAATATTACATCGTGTTTACCAATCGACAAGAATTAATCAGTTTAACATCAGTTTTGTTGATCAAACGTCAAGAGTACAAACTGACAGAGTTGCGCCTCCAAAATGCCAAAGTTACAAATGAGTGAGGCATGCTAGCTATTTATAGAGAAGCAAGTTCGCTGGACATGACCATGAGTTCGCCCGAACTTGCCTTAGCAAGTTCGGCCGAAATTGACAGTTCAAGGTGTCATGGGCGAACTTGTCTCTTAACTACATAAATACAACGTTCAGCTAGCCTGTTCAACTCTATACTATACAGACTCGATATAAGACTAAGACATAGACATTATGCACCAACAGACTCCCCCTGGGATATCGTCTTCGTCTTGTATCAGTCTTCAAAAACTCTGTCTTCATAATATACTTTAACGCACACGACCGAAGAAGTTCTTGTACGGCTTCTTTCGTCGTTCTTGTTTCGGATCCGGCGTCTGATCTGTAGGAGGCCCTTTGTTCATATGCTGAAACCTTCTAATACTTGCCTTCCTAGTTTTCTAATGAATAGCTTCGAGAGGCTTTTCCTCTTTTAGGAATTCAACTCTCTCTAGATCCCTCCACTTTGTCTGCCACATCTTCCCTGAATTTACTTCTCTTGCATAGCAAACATTCACAACTTTCTGATACTGCATAGCTTGTACCTTCTCACGTTCTTCAAATACAATCTTGCTATAGAACAAGGTTTTAATATCTTCTCTGGAACAGTTAATAAGCCACATAGGATCTAGAATCCTGTTCGTTCTCCATAATCCTCTCATGCCTTGAAATCCCAATATTTCAACCCTTTCCTTCGCAATATCCAAGTGTTCTTCGAATCATAACACAATAACAGCTTCACATGTGGTTAGATCTATCTGCCACCACTTGAACAATGGATAGAAGTTTTGTTCAATCGGCATCAATGGCATGTTTCTCATTGCCCTAGGTAGCTTGATTATCAACGTTATGTCTTTCTCCCTGTTTTCTTGTTAGTCTTGATTCGGCGACCTGGAATGAATGGCTTCCAATATCTGAATCCTTTGACCACTTCATACTTTATCAACTTCCACAATAACTGATCAATCACTTTCATGTGATATGTAACATTAACGGTTTGAACCAACTCTTCCACATCCCAATATGGTAACATCTTGAAATCAGCAAGATACTTGAAGTATTTCACTCCAAATTCTCTTTTGATTGCATATACGTTAAGTTCCTTGAACCAACCCCAGCTTAAGATATCCCCCAATGACACATCTTTGTCTCTGGTAAAGAATGCTAGAGGACGTCGAAACTTACGTTCGCACGGCATCTCTTTAAACCAAGACTTCTTTGCTTGAGCTATCTCTTCTTATGTCATCGACTTTGGTACTTTTCCTTCTCTAACTGATTCCTCTATCTTTTCTTTCAACATGTCTTCATCAAGTTGCTTGTACATCTCCTCAAAAGTAGGAAAACTTTCAGAATTAGGACCGACGTACTTCGCATTTTGATCTGTCTCATCATCAGAAGACCAGTCTTCCACAATCACTCTATTATACTCGTTAGCTTCAAATCTTCTAACATAAAGTGTTAACATTCAACACATCCTCTTCGAAATCAAATTCTAGATCTTCAGCATCAACTTCAACTAACTTTGCAAGATCTTCCTTAGTATAATTGTGCACATAATCACCTTCCTCTACGTTATGTTCTAACATCAACAACAAAGGCTTAGAAGGTACTGCAGCAACCGGCGTTACAAATCTTTCAACGTTAGACATATCATCTCATCAGATGGCCCTGTCTGTCCTAACTCCCCCTCAATCTTATCATCCATCCTGTTTGATTCATCATCAATCAGCGAAGAGAAATCAAATTCACCTGAGACTTTAGCTTCAGTAATTTTCAGACCAACACCACCCTGATCATCATCATCGTCATCGTCAGCAACATTCCAATCTTCATACTCAGAATCATCCTTTTCCTCATCTTCCTTATCCTCTTTTTCTGCTTCTTCATCGTCTTTTTCTTCAGAAGCTATAACAGGATCAGAAGGCTTGACAGATTCGTCAACCTTTGGAATATCAGACTCAAAAGCTATAACAACATTTTCTTCAACAGATTTCTCTGCAGCTTCAGAAAGTTAGGAGTTTCACCTTCAATCCCTTTTCCTTTTCCACTAGCAGCTAACTCTCTCTCCATTTGTTCTTTGGCTTCTTGTTGATCCAGACGATCATATTCTTTGATGAAATCAATTCCCAGAGAGTTAGATAAAACTTTCTGCATCCTTGAAATCTACAATCATTTAGAGCTTGAATTGACTTCAGATCGGCAATCTCTGTCTGTAGCTTTTCATTTGCATCCTGCAGACTCTCGATTAGAGCTTTGAAGTATTCACGTTCATTCTCTAACACTTTCACTTTATCGTCCAACATTTCTTTCAGAACATTGCTTTGATTCATTTTCTGAATAAGCTCAGCCTTCTCCTCCTCATTCTTTGCCACATTTTCTTCTAACACCTTCACGCATTTTTCCAGAAGTTCAACATTCGTCTCTGGAAAGAAACCGTTTAGATCTTGCAGACTAATCGGATCATTATGCATATCACCAAACAGATTAGGCCCTGAAGTTTTTGGTGTTGACTTTGGAGTAGCAGCCTTTGGTGTAGACTTCCTTGGAGTAGAACTTTCAAGATTTGAAGTCGTTGGAGTAACCGGAGATTGAATAACAGGAACTTCCAATAAATCTGACACAGGAGATTCTTGTGTAGCTCCTGGCATTTCAGCTTCACTTGAAACAACAACAGGAGGTTCTTGTGTAGAAGGTTCTTGTGTGACTTCTTTCTCCTGTGCACCAGAAGGTTCTTGTGTAAATTCTGTGCTTTTCAGCTTTCCTCTGTATCTTTTTCTTACAGCCTTTTGAACTTTCTTTGATTTTCTCTTGCCTTTTGTTTGAGGAGACCCTGTAGTCTTTTTTGAAGAAATAGTTGCAGACTTTACACGTTTAGTTTTTTTCTTTGGCCTTTCCTCATCAGAATCTTTCTCAAGATTTGGATCAAAATCAATATCCATTTCTTTCTCCTTTTCAGCTCTAATCTCAGCTTTAGATTTTTCTGGCTCTTTTACTGGTTCTTCATCAGAATCATCATCATTTTCTGATGTAGCAGAGATAACATCATCTTGCGTAGCTTTCTCAGTCTCTTGGCTTTCGATACGACTGCTGCGCTCAAACCAGCTTCAGCTTGAACATTTTCTGGTTCATCTTCATCGACGAGCATTGTTTCGACTTTCTTTGCAGCTCGCTTCTTCTTAGGCTTTTCAACTTCAGCCTTTAAGAACCAGTCGCTTCGAGATTTTGGTTTGAAATCTTTAAACCACTCCTTTTCAGCATTCAGCTCCTTTTCGTCACCAGTACCGTCTTTCCTCCATTTATTTCCAGACGGCGCAATGTAGTTTGAATCTTTAATCGGTCCAAACACTGGCTTAGCAACAGGAGCTGACGCTTGCTTCTGAAACTCTAAGAGCTTCTTCACCGTTGTGTCATCAAGGTGACTAAGATACAGCACATCATTCGGATTCCGTGTGATGTTTGTGAATATTTAATCTATCAGCATTTGCACGAACATCGGATATAGACATAGCCTTGAATCATCCATGTTTTTCGACATAAGTGTGAAAACAAGCTTTGAGTAGTTAAACGGCTTCTTCAGAATCAGTGCCCTTGCCATACATGCCATATAATCTTGCACGTCGTCAAGGCCTGCCTTTCGGTGACTGAAAGTATGTATGATTGCATGCATTAGGAGCTTGTAGGGGTTTAGCACTTCCCCTTTCTTCAATGTTGGCTTATTCACGCTCCCCTTATATCCCATTCGAAAGAAACAACCTCTAACCATCTTCTCTTCCAAGAATATCGGATCATCTTTATCATCATTGACCTGTAGGATCCGTCGAATATCGTCTTCAGTCACAGTGATATCCTTTACTTCATTTCCAACTTGCACCGATGAAATAATCGTCTTCTGATCATCACTAAGACTCGCGTTCATCCAGAAATGATACGTGTGATTTCTATAAGATACTGTGCGCTCCGTTATAGCTTGATGAATAGGGCTTTCCTTCAAAACTTCAAGATACTCTCGTATTCCTTCAAAGATGGACATATCGTCTTGCCGAGCGTAATGCACATGTTATGGAATTTCGAGAAATCCATAGCGATCACCCTGGCTGGTTCTTGAACCTGAAAAATGACGCAAAACAACTAGAACGCTTTTCGAGAAAAATTTTCAAATTTTTCTAACACTTTTATCAAGTTCGGGCAAACTTGAAGAGTGTATAACATTCTGAGTTAATCAAGTTCGCCCGAACATGTACAAAACACATGTTCAACAAACCTGTTAAAAGTTCGGGCGAACTTATAAGATTTCAATAACTCAAGTTCGGGTGAACTTCCAACACATTTTTATTTTATATTTCTGGAAGTTCGGTCGAACTTATGATGTATTCAGGTTTAGTTAACAAGTCCGGTCGAACTTAATAACAAGTTCGGGCGAACTTGTCATCTCCTTCATACCAAACCTGTTCAACAATTTCATGACCACTTTAAATCAATCAAACACACTTTTATGGTCGATTTTAGTTGATTATTATGAATTGATGATCAATTTGACCTTAAGAACCCTAATTCCAACAAATTTTATCATTTTTTCATTTTAAGATCTAATTTTATCGATTAAGGATCATTTAACGGTTCAAGGTTCAAATCAATACCTCTGTCATTGTAGTTGGTGTGCTAATCACCAAAAACAATCCAAATTTGGGCAGAGTAATGGTATGTTTTTGACAAAATCACAAGATCGCTCAAATGCTTAAAAGTTCGCTTAGAGAAATGATTGCAGGTGAATGAGTTCGGCCGAACTTGCTCGGTACTTATACCATTGCAAGTTCGGGCGAACTTACAAGCCCATTAAACAAGGCCCAGTCAAGTTCGGGCGGACTTACCTTTAAACAATTCAGCCATCAATTAGCAAGTTCGGTCGAACTTGCTACAAAATTAATCTTTGTTCAGATTGACAAGTTCGGCCGAACTTGCCAAACTGAAATTCAAACTTTTTTCAAATTTTTCAATTTAACTCCTGAACTTTCCATCATTTACCACTTATTAACATCCAATCAGTTGACCAAGTCCAAGCTAATGACCTTGGTTAACCGATTTGTCTGCCGAGTCCAAGTTAATGACCTCGGTTTGACCCGTTACAAACAAACTTGTTGATATTTTCAAAATCAAAGTTTCAAATTAATGAACTTTTCATTGTTTTGGTTTTTCAGATTTTACTGATTAGCTCCCAGCCCGTTGTCAAAGAGATTCCTACCAGTTCTAGCATCTTACCAGACTTCGAAGACCCGTTCTCCAACATTGGTTTGCTGAAAACAATGTAGAAACAAAATCTTTTTGTATTTTTTTTAAGTTTATGCTAAAACACACTGAAAATCTTTTTGGTTTTAATCTGAAAAGCTGATAAACTATTTACAGGACAATGTAAACTATGTACAAACATATTTACATACATATTTTTGTGAATTCGTGTCTAAAGGATCATATCAGTTGTATGAGACATATCACCAGTATCGTTGACCTTTAGATGGCTTTAAGCTTTAAATTCGTTTACCTAGATTGTCGATATGTTTGTCCACTTAAACTTTACCACGTTTCTCAACTGTTTCAAGATATGTTAAGGTGAGATTTATGAAACTTGACTTATCTGTGGTTCCCACTTCTTGAATATACTCCCGTATCAAGATTCCCTAGATTTCATCTTACAGGTGAATATAGCGTAATTGATATCTGTATCTGGGTTATGCGATGCCTTGAGAGCTCAGGTTAGTAGTACCGTACAGACAAAGAGATGAAGGCTCGACTTTAAGGTGTGTCCCACTTAAGGAATCTTTTCAGCACTGCAAATGATTAGATCTTTCGATACTTTTCAAGTTTGCAAGCAGTTTGGAGGTTTATAGCGAAAGTATTATAGAAGTTCTAGGCTATTGCTTCCGCAAAATCAGAAGAACTTGTATAATTCCCCAGATATCAACTATCTATAAAGACCTCGTATCTCAGAATCAGGCAATCTCTCAAACGAAATTTCGGAGTACTAAGTCCATATATCCAAGATGTGTTAATCCACAAGATTAAGCAGTTGCTAAATTTAGTTTATATCTCGAAAACAGTTTACTGAACGTGTTAAGCCTATCGACACATCCACCAGTAAGACTCGTTTATTACTTTTAAACTTTCCATTTCTTTAGCATACTGTGATAGTGCACTGATGTACTATCATTTCCTTTTTGTGACACCAAATTCTTTTTGTCCTTTTCAATGTTTTTGTACATTTTTGAAAATTTTCATATGTTTTTGTATTTTCCCAAATATTTCTCCCCCTAAAATAAAAACATATTTTTGGATTTTAGATTTTAAGAAATACTAAACAAGAAAGATATTTACAAACCATACAAACCAATGCGGATTACGTGAACTCGTCGTCCGATCCGTATTCAACCTCAGCTTCCGCACCTGTAAGCGAATTTTTAATACCGTTAAGCCGCATTAGATATTAAAATCTTGTTAATGGAAATGCTTTGGTATAAAAATCAGCCCTTTGTTCATCGGTGTGGATTTTTTCTATTCGAACCAATTTCTTTTCATAGCAATCACGAATGAAATGATAACGAATTTCAATGTGTTTTGTATGTGAGTGATGAACCGGATTTTTAGTTATATCGATGGCTGCTTTGTTATCTACAAATAAAGGCGTGTCAAGAAACTGCAGACCATAATCTCGCATCTGTTGCTGAATCCAGAGGATTTGTGAGCAACAGCTGGAAGCAGAAATGTATTCCGCTTCACAGGTTGAGAGAGACCGTGGTCTGTTTCTTATACTGCCACGTTACCAAACGCGTTCCAAAGAACTGGCATCCTGCAGTTGTAGATTTCGAGTTCAGCTTGTCCACTCCGAAGTCTGAGTCAGCGTATCTTGTGAGATCAAAATTCTCGTTTTTAGGATACCATAAGCCCGTGCTAGGACATCCTTTTAAGTAACGGAAGATTCGCTTGACTATCTGCATGTGTGACATTCGAGGACTTGACTGATATCTCGCACATAAGCAAGTAGGATACATGATGTCTTGGCGCGATGTCGTCAGATACATCAGTGAACCTATCATCGATCGATAAAGTGTTTCATCAACTTTCGTTCCTGTCTCGTCTACGTAAATCCCATGATTCAGTGCCAGCGGTGTCGAAAGCGGCTTCGAGCTATCCATTTCAAACTTTTTGAGAATGTCATGAACATACTTAGTTTGATGAATGAATATCCCGTCTGGAAGCTGATCCACTTGGAGACCTAAGAAGAATTTCATTTCACCCATCGAGGACATCTCGAATTTCTTCTTCGTGATCTTTTCAAACTCTTTGCACAGACTGTCATCCGTAGAAAATGATATCATCCACATAGATTTGTACAATTATCAGATGCGATCCAACTTCTCTAGTAAACAAAGTGTTGTCCACTGTGCCTCGTGTAAAGCCATTTCCTACGAAATGTTGCGATAACGTCTCGTACCAAGTTCTCGGGGCTTGGTGTAATCCGTACAAGGCTTTATCCAGGAGATACGCTTTGTTCTTGTTCAGTGGATCGACGAACCCGGTGGTTGGCCGACATACACTTGTTCACGAAGTTTACCGTAGAGAAATGCAGATTTTACATCCAACTGGTATACTTTAAATCCTTTCCAAGCTGCGAACGCTAGGAAAATGAGGATAGATTCTAATCGCGCAACCGGTGCGTATACCTCCGTGTAATCTATACCTTCCAGCTGGTGGAATCCCTTGACAACCAGCCGAGCTTTGTTTCTGACTATTACACCCCGATCGTCTCTTTTACACTTGAAGACCCACTTTGTGTCAATAGCTTTCTGTTTCGATGGCAAGTCTACAAGCTTCCAAACACCCAACTTCTCGAACTGTAACAGTTCTTCTTGCATTGCTATCACCCAATTCTCGTCAGCCAGAGCCTCATTAACTGTCTTTGGCTCTATTTGAGAAATGAAACATGAGTAGTAGCAGTAATTCTGAGTTGGTGCAACTCAGGTGTAGAAACAACTAAGCGCTTTATTTATTTGGCTTCGTGTACGCACACCAGTTTGAAGTTCTCCTATGATAAGGATGGTAAGAATATGATCGCGGCATTTCTTCTGTTGGAACATCAACTGAACTTTGCTGATTTGAAACAATCAGATCACTGTTCACATCAACATTAGGAGTACTTGATGAGGCTTCGTTCTGGTTTCTCGGACTAGCAGATTGATTTAACATGTTAGATATCTGCTCAACTTCTTCATCTGATGAAGTTTCACCGTCAGCATCAAATGTCGGTGCTTCATCTGAGTCAGAATTCTGATTCTGAGGCATGCTGGGACCTGATGTTGTAGATCCTGGTTCATTAGAAGCATTCACCGGAGGTGTAGTAGGTGTTACTTCTGTTTCAGAAGTGTTTTCAACTTGAACACCACTGCTATTGCTTGGACCTGCTACAGAAGATGAAGAATCCAACATAGGTTGATTAACCACAATTGGTCTAATGATTTGTTCTTGATTCGCCGACTGTTGAAGGTAGTATAACGCTACAATTTCTTCTTCAGACGGTTCTTCCGGCAAGTCGAATGACTTCCAAATGTCTTGATAGTTAAACAGCCACGCATCACCTCTCCTTTGAATAGGATCCATATAATTGAAACAATCCACGTGTTGTGCTTCAATAACCTTTCTCAACGAGGGAACATATACTCTTCTTAACGGACTCGCATCCGACAAAGAAACCTTCAGAGATTTAGCTCCGAATTTGCCATCTTGATCGATTACAGTACCTGGCGCACCAAATGGTTCTAAGAATTTCAAATTTGGCTTCCGTCGGTTTATCATCTCAAAACATGTTTTCTTTGTTGGTTTGACAGTAAGAACTCTGTTTAGCGTGTAGCAAGCGCAGCAACCGCTTCACTCCAGAAGCTGACTGGAAGTTTAGAATCTGCAAGCATGGTTCTCGCAGTTTTAATCAAAGTTCTGTTCTTCCGTTCAGCTACACCGTTTTGCTGTGGAGTATTGGGAGCACTAAACTCGTGCAGAATCCCTTTTGCGTTGCAAAATTCCTTCATTTTGTTATTCTTAAACTCTGTGCCATTGTCACTTCTAATGCGTCTGACTGGCAGATGATAAAGATTCTTGAGTTTCTTAAACAGAATCACCAAGATCTTGAATGTTTCGTCTTTTAATTCCTGAAAGAATACCCACGAATATCTGGAATAGTCATCTGTCACGACCAAGCAATATAAGTCTCCGGGCATGCTTTGAACATTTACAGGACCAAATAAATCCATGTGGAGACGTTCTAATTGCAACTTGATTGAGTTCAGAATTTTCTTCGGATGAGATTTCTTGATCTGTTTTCCCTTTTTACATTCTAAGCAGTGATCAGACATATGAAAGCTCCAAAGATTTATACCTTCTACAAGATCATTATGAACCAAGAAATTCATTTTTCGCAAATGAATATGCCCCATCTTATGATGCCAAAGAATAGAATCTTTTTCAGTAGCCTTTGTCACAAAACATTGCGCTGCTTTTGATGAAGTGGTAGTGACGCCCATATCAAGAACATATAAATCATTCTCTCGTGGTTCTCGCATCAGAATCCACTCATCTGGTATTTTGAATCCCGGCTTCAAGATAATACATTCTTTGCCGTTGAAATGCACCGTGAACTTATTGTCGCAAATCTGCGATATGCTCAGAAGATTATTCTCAAGTTCTGCAATATAGTTCACACGATCGAATGAAACTACGCCATTAGAGAGTTTTCCCTCGGCGACTATCCTTCCATCCTGGTTACCCACAAATCCAACATATCCACCATTGATAGCTTTTATGTCGAATAGCAACGCTTTCATTCCCGTCATATGTATGATGCTCCACTATCCAGAATCCACTTAGAAAGTACGGATCTCTGTAGCCCCTGCACATTTCAACAATTAGTTAAACAGCGCGACCCAAGCCTTTTTGGTCTTGGGTTGAATTGGATAACCATCATCGTAATCAAACTCACATTCATCAGCATAATCAAATTCAAATTCATCATCTGAATTTTCTACGATGTTTATGGTTGAAAACTTCACTTTCTTGTTATCTTTCAAACTGTTACCAGTTGTAGTTTTGACAATTTCAGACTTGATTTCAGATTTTGATTCTTTTGTGTTATCAGTCTTTACAGGCTCAGACTTAATAACATCGGATGTTGTTGACTGTTTCTTTGCAATCCAGGCTTGAGATTTTATGTTAGCCTTCTTGATGTAAAACTTGTTTTCATTAGCCTTTGAAGTTTCACCTTTTTTTAAAGTTGAATTTTCAAACTTTTTATCTGTTTTAGGTTTAACTTCAGCTTTTGATTCGTTTCTTTTCAAAATCTTTACGGGTTTTACAAACTTTGGTTGCTTCGGTTTCACAACATTTGAACTTTCTTTCCTTCGAAGATAAGCCGGCTTTGATTTCGGACATTGGCATGCAATATGACCAATTTCGTTGCACTTGAAACAAGTCCGAGAATCATGTGGATGTCCTTTAGTGGGTTTTACACCACTTGTTTTGGCACCACTTGCAATTTTGGCTTTATCTCGAAGTTCTTTCTGTTTCTTAAACTCATCATTTGATTGTTTGCCAATCAAACTTTCCTCATGAACCGTGCTCGTCCTATATACAAAATTCATGTTTTTATTCTTGTATTCATGAAATGGTGACGGTTTCTTTTTAGGTTCATCTGATTCTTCTAAACCCAACCCAGCTCTCCGGTTTTCCGGATGATCACCACCATTCTTTGGTAGTTATTTCTTTTAGGTTTGGAATAGAATTTCCTTTCATTGATCTCCAGATCATCTGATGTGACTTCCACGAGTTTAAAGAATTTGTCTAATAGTTCTTCCTTCACGTTCTGAATTGTAAAACTATCATCAAAGTACAATCTATCAGAATCCTTAAACTTGTACATAACAACGTTAGGATCATCACTTAGATCGTCATCCGATGATTTATCATCATCTTCGGACTGTGAATCAGAATTCTTTGAACTCGAGTCGGCGCTCTTAAAGCTGCCTTCATCAGAATCTTTCAGAACATTTTCAACCATTTTCTTAACCACAGCATTGTCATTATCAGATTTAGTATGGATTACATCAATGTTCTCTGGCAACTCAGTTTTCTTTTCAGATAACAACTCAATGTTGAGTGCCTTATCCATCCCATCAGCGGATTTGCGACAATATTTCTCGCATAGGGGTGGAGGAACATTGCTATATTCTTTACCAATTTTCTTTTTAGGTTTTTATTCTGATGGAATTGTCGGAAGGATGTGATCAATGACATATGCGTTACAAGTGTAACTTCTCAAAAGTTGTTGAACTTGTTCTGTTTCAATTTTCATGTCTTGGAGTTGTTGCTTAGTTTCAGCAGTGGTGTTAATATAGATATTAATTGCTTTTTGTTTATCCATTATTGTCCCTTTTAGCATTCTCACAGTGTCATGTTGTTCAATATTGTTTCGATCGAGCCTGCCGTAGTCATCTTTCATTTTGTCACACGCTTCCTTCATTGTGCGATAATCATATTTTAAAAGTTCATATGCACATTGATTTCAGCAAATCTTTGATTTTTCGGCATATTTGATACATGGTTCAGTGCATTTTGTACAAGGTTTCTCAACCTCTACAACTTGTACTTTGACAATTTCATTTACCATTGAACCTACCTTTGTTAGATTTGCCATTAAAGCTTTGTCGGCAATATCCTTGAGGTTTTCGGCATTCACTTCTTGAGTAACATCAATGACTTCTTCAGCAATAGACTTCTCCTCAGCAACTTGTTCCTGAGAACTTCCATCAAAGTGACCTGCAAAACTATCACAAGAATTAGGAGATAAAATTCCTTGTTTCTGCATGTGGATATACTCCTCTTTCTCTTGTTGTTGATGCAGATACTGTTCTAGTAGAATATTCTCTAAAGCTGCTGCGTCTTCGGCAGACGTATCTTCAACAATTTGTGCCATTAATGCAACTCCGGTCTTCTTACCGATATAAGAATTCTAGTCGAAACCATCATCTTTGTTTGATGCAACCATAGCTTTTTCAGTGTTACTGCTATTTGGCTTCTCTTGGATTTCAACCTGAGTCTTCTTCGGGAAAGGCTTGTACTGAAGTGACTTCTTGTAATACTCGTTGCCTCCTCCGAATGGACTTTGATTTCCCGTTGCTTCAGGGTTTTTGTATTCTCTCTTGAAATGCCCTTTCTATCGGCATCTGAAGCAAGTGACTTTCGTTTTGTCAAAGCCCAACTTGTTGCTAGAATTTCCGATATCTCGGCCTGTTAAAGCAACGAACTTTGTAACTCTTCGGATAATCGAAGCTAAACACCACTTTATATCCATAAGCTCCAGTTCTTCTTCGTCCACCTGGTCGTAGTCTTTAGCAGTCATTTCAGGATTGCCGATTTTCCCAGCTACGAGACTTTCATACGATTCTAGAACAGTGGCGAGAAGTGCCATGTGTTGCTTAGCAGTTTGCTTAGAAACAGCATTGTTCAAATTAATAGCGATGTTACATTTGAATACATTCGAATCAGAATTTGTTTGTTGGTTCTGATTTGCTTGACTCTGATAAGACGGATTTGAACCAGTGCTTGAGAATGAAGACTGTGGACTTTGATCATATTGAGGATATGATTGATTCTGATTATGCTGCGAATTGTTCGAAGAATTCATACTTGCCTTGAATGCTGTCTGAATCTTTGGGCTTGAAATGTTATCTTGCATTCCACTCTTATAGTACAAACCAATGTCTTGAACAACATTAGCGTTCTTTGACTTTGCAATCTTCAGGAGTTCCATTTCATGGCCTTCGAGTTTATCGATAAATGTTGACAGCTTGAAGAATTTCCATTTTTCGCTTTACTTCAGAACATTAGATAAGTAGTCCACTCTCCATCTGGTAAAGTGTCTGCAAGCTTGTCGATGTACTCTTTTCCGTCATCTCAAGACCGTGTCTTCGCATTTGGACTTTCAGATGACAAAAGCGTTCAATCATCTGCTTCATGGTCTCACCCTTCAGCATGTTGAAGATATCGAACTTTTTCAAAATGAGAGCTTTCTTGCTCTTGATCATCTTCGCGCTTCCTTGATATTTCTTTTGCAATGAAAGCCAGAGATCTCTCGCAGTCGTGTATTCTAGTAGCAAGACGAGAATATCTTCTTTGGCAGATTGTTGGATAAGACTGATCATCTTTTTCTCAGCAATATATTCTTCTTTCTGTGTCGTGGAGTACTTGTATTTCTCTAGAACTTGCTAATGTTCATCCAACGGAACTGTATAACCTCTTTCGATTGACACCCAGCCTAGGAAATGCATGGCTTGAACCCAATATGTAAACTTCTCTTTCCATCCTTCATACTGGTCCATGCTCATTAGCTTTGGCGGTTTAACAGTCGTGCCCATCTCGTTGTCAAGATTGACTTGTTGGATCACATTGGCATTTGATGAACTAGCTCTGAACATATAAGCTCTTTGAATATCATCCATTGTGAATAACGAGACTTGTACGCTGGAAACACTCAAAAACTTTTGAAAATGTTAGTTCTACTACAACTTCGGTCGAACTTGTAGTTAAAATGAAGAATTCTTTGATTTATCACAAGTTCGGTCGAACTTGTGACTTCTGATTTTGAAAAAAATTCTTTTGAACTTCGGTCGAACTTGCAAATGAAGATTTGATAACAATCTTGTAAGTTCGGGCGAACTTATCTAGAATTTCCTTGATATTAACCAAGTTCGGTCGAACTTGATATGAAATCAATGAAAAACTCGTAACTTCGAGCGAACTTGACAAAGATTTCTTCAAAAACCTCAAGTTCGAGCGAACTTGGTAAAAAATCACTAAAAAGTGAGTTTTTAACACAGGTTCGGCCACACTTGGTTAACAAGTTCGATGAACATGGTTTTATCAAACATGGTTTTTTCAAAATTTTGACATCAATTCGGTTGAATTTTGTCTCCAATCTTTCAAGGGTTTATCTTTGTTGTATTTTACATGATATATTCAAAACTGAAAAGATTTTAACTGTGAATTCTTCATTTTTTTGTGAAAAAATAATGAAAAATAGAAGAATGGAGATGAAATAGAAGTGTTCTTGTCTTGATTACTATCAAATCAGGCTGTTCTAGCTCTGATACCACTTGTAGGACCGATCCTCGATGCTAAGGAATCTAACTTTGATATCTAACGTCCATAATAGCAGAAATATTACGTCGTGTTTACCAGTAGACAAGAGTTAATCAGTTTAACATCAGTTGTATTGATCAAACGTTAAGAGTATAAACTGACAGAGCTTCGCCTCCAAAATGCCAAAGTTACAAATGAGTGAGGCATGCTAGCTATTTATAGAGAAGCAAGTTCGCTGGACATGACCATGAGTTCGCCCGAACTTGCCTTAGCAAGTTCGGCCAAACTTGACAGTTCAAGGCGTCATGGGCGAACTTGTCTCTTAACTACATAAATACAACTTTCAGCTAGCCTATTCAACTCTATTCTATACAGACTCGATATAAGACTAAGACATAGACATTATGCACCAACATTATTTACGATGTCTTAATTGGACCTGCAAATTCATCACATATTGTATTCATAAGAATTCATATATGTATTCATACGCATATAAGTGTAAACCGAACCGGCTTACTTCAATCCAAATGAAGATGGTAAATTGCTGGTGGTAGAAGAACTCGTGCATCAATCGAAGTGAATTGCTCTCTCACTCGCATGCCAAATTCATTATTCACAATAGCATCATCGTTATACCTATTACTCTGCACGGCCTAAACAACACCAACCAACCAGAAAAGTCGTAAGTAACTATATTGTTAATAACAGATACATAAAATTATACTACAAACAGATTATATATATTCAAAATGGTGTAAATATTCAAAATATAGGTTGATAAGGATTATATACAGCGTCAACTTCGGAAACGAGTCGGGTATATATATATATAGGAGGGTTTAAATGAGAACGCTAAATATCGCGAGAACCGTGAGAACGAATGAAAAAACCATGAAAACTTGGTCAAAAACCATTCAAATTTAAAATTTGTTTTTACACTTATCATTATTATTCGAGTACAATGTTAGAAATTTAATTTACACGTTTAAATTTACATGAATTCGTAAATAATTTTTTTTACACATGTGTAAGTTTATCATTTACATATGTCTAAATTTGTTATATTTACACATGTGTAAAAAAACCTAATAAGAGTGATTTTGAGGGAAAAATGAAGTATTTGATGTTGTAAATTCTTATTTTTATGTTGTATTTTAATTACAATGAGCTTTTTTATTAAAAAAATGGTTTTGATTGGTTTTCTCATTCGTTCTCACGGTTCTCGCAATATTTAGCGTTCTCAACATAACCCTCCTATGTATATATATATATATATATATAGAGAGAGAGAGAGAGATAAAGGATCATGAGAAAACTTGAAAACTAACTCAAAAAGCCAAAAAAAAGCATAAAAACATACATTTTTTTATAAAAAATCGCTGCATTTTATGTATAAAAAAACTTTTTTTTTTCAAAAAAAAAAACTTGTAGTGCACATGTGCACTATATCTGTACTACACATGTGCATTATATGTTTATGTTGCACATGTGCATTATATGCTTTTTTTTATATTTTTTTTAAAGTTTTTTTATATAATATATATAGCGAATTTTAATAAAAAAATAAAAAATATTTGATATGTTTTTTTGGCTTTTTAGTTAGTTTTTTGGTTATCTCATTTAAACTAGTTTTCTCATGATCCATTCATATATATATATATATATATTCAAAATGGTATAAATATTCAAAATATAGGTTGATAATGATTAAACTTTCTTTTACAATGCCTTTACCTCTAAATCATTCAGATTATCTTCATCTTTCACGCTTCGATTGAATCCACTCGAATCGACCTTTCAACGGCACATTATTTACGATGTCGTAATTGTACCTGCAAATTCATCACATATTGTACTCATAAGAATTCAGATATGTATTCATAAGCATATAATTATAAACCTAACTGGCTTACTTCAATTCAAATGAAGATGGTAAATTGTTGGTGATGGAAGAACTCGTGCATCAATAGAAGTGAATTGCTCTCTCACTCGCATGCAAATTCATTGTTCACAATAGCATCATCGTTATACCTAATTGTTTCCCACACATACTGACTATCATTGGTTCGCCTTTTGACCAATGGGATTGAATATGTTGCATATGATGAGGTTGAATGTCTTTAGCACTCAAAGAACGCCATCGATAACTTTTTTAATCATTTTCACTAAGAACTCAGTATAATCGTATTAGTAAAATCTTAATATCTTGACAAAAGTCTTGATTATGAGTCAAACAGGTTAATTATTTAAGTATAACTAGCTTTAACGTAAACATTTCGAGCTCAAAATTTGATGATTACATTATAAATCACCATCGGAGTTCGGAATTTTCAAACAGTTATATCATTTACAATTCGTAAGTTTTCAGAATACTTTATGAATAATATTGAATTTGAGTATCTAATCTTCCTTTGTATTTTATAAAATCAATAGCCATATTAACATATTAAATTTGACTATTAATAAAATATTAGATATTTATAACCACTAATAACGTCAATAACTACTCAATATAATCTTGAATTTCTAACTCAAACCCTACCAATCCCTAACTTCTAGTCAATCACATACATAATTAGATTCATTAACAACAGAAAAGGACAAAATACAAAGAACCAACATATACATTACACTTTACACATATGAGCACCTACAAAGAACCAATATCCCTGATAACACAATCGCCAATGCCTACTATAAGATTCAATGAATAGATGTAAGGAACTATATATCTTCATCATCCAATTCAATTGCCATTCGTATAAGGTGATCTATTCAGCTGCTTTATAACCTTTAAAAAGTTCCTATAAGAAACACTTAATTCAATAAGCCTTTGAACACAATGGATATGCAAAATGGTAAACAGAGCATAGAATCATCAACAAATTGACTTATAAAACAAATAATCCTAAAGAATCTTATAAAAACATACCTAGATGATGCTTTCCATCCACTTAATCAATAATCGAGAGAAACTTCTTCGAGCTAATCGCCGATATCTCATCCTTATCTCTTGAGACTGTGTATGTACCTTTTTGGTGAAGAGTAATCCAGCACAAAACTACAGATACACAAGAAAAATTTAGTAAGAAGAACTGTAACGCCCGGCTTTTTCATACTTTCCAGATTTAGAAAGCTAGTCTTGTATTTCTATTTTTGGAAACCTTTGTATCTTGTAAACGTTCTTTGTTGTAATCTTTGTAAACCGAGACTTGGATCATAATAAAACACGCATTTTATTCCCATACATGTTATACATATTCATACATACATGCACTTGATAACACAATACTTGAAAACGTGACTATACTTGCGAATACATAACAAACATGCTTCGTACATACTTTATACATGATGCGTGTACTTAATCGTATTCATTCTATACTTGTGAAACCCTTAAAACACGTTACTTATGCTTAAAAGACCCTATTATAAACTTAAAACAACTAATATGTAACAAATGGACAAGTTACAAAACAATAACTCATGAAATAAAAAAATGGTCATCAGCCCGAAGGCCTTGCGGGCCGTATGGTCCCCCCCTTACGGTCCGTAAAGGGGTCTGGCGGGCAGACTTTTGAATCAGCCACGGGTTTAGCATGAATCCACACATTTCCACTTCACCCAATGGCCATAAACCTCATTTAATCACTTCCTAACCACCCTACTTTCATCCTATATAGATACAACCCCTCTTCCACACATTTTCACTTTCTAAACCTTCTCTAATCACTCTCAAAGCTCTCGAATTAGCTGAAAATCCAAGACCCGAGCATATTCATACTATCTTACAAAAATGAGCATAACTTGCTCATTTCTTAACAAAAATGCTTGGTTCTTCTTTCTAATTACTTGGATAATCCTTAGGTTTGAATCCCGACCTGGAAATGCACCTAAAGGACTCCAAACTTTCTGTTTGTTTCAAAACTCTTTCAAAACTTATCATTTCTTCATTCATATTTGTGTTCTTGAGCTTCTAATCAAAGTTATGATTAGTGAGACTAACCAAAGTTGTTTAACATGTAAATAAGAGTGTTTTAACACTCTAAACTTTCTGTTTTTGAAGAGCTTTAAGCTCACAAGTGTTGCCAAGTCAAGAACTTGAGGTTAGTGAGACTAGAAGGTTAGCTTGGCTAACCTACACCTAAGTCCACACAACACTTGATGTTTTCCCATTCATCCTAAGTAGTTTGCTAGTTTAAAGTAACACAACCCCATCTAGCCTTCGACGTGAGTCGACGCCGGCTCACCGGGTTGTAGCTTACTTGGCTACTTAGAGTATAATGATGTATGTATTTCATTTTTATTATTCTTGTACTTGTTCTTGACCCTCCTTGTTGTCTATGACAACTTGTGTAGTGGTGAACTCTTATGAGGTTCTGAAATGGATGGCTATACCACCTACCTCCTACATGACTTCTATAATATCCATGAATGGACTTATATGTATAACTATTATAACTTATATATAACCCATATATACAAACTGAAACCTTGATAATGACCACTAATCATATGTCGAGTTAGTAAGTTTAATCACTAAAGAGTATGGTTCCTCGTTTAGATTCTAATAGGTGTTATGACCTATGATATCACATAAACCCTAATCGGTTCCCATAGTGTCAAAACGAGTACTATGCCTTAGTGAGTATTTTCGTATACTTTACTTTGTGTGCATCATCCCAAAATCCCGAATCTTCCATAAATCATTCGAATGCTCACACCTACGTCTTCCTCTTGTAGGATAACTCGGTGTTCATCCCGCAACCTAACAACTCTTCACGGATTTCCAAGTCGGAACGCTTGCAAAACCGTGAGTATACTCGAACCCCCTTTATGTTTACTACTTTTGGGTTGTAACATGTTTAAATTATCATAACAATACTAAACTTATGCTTTATTACTTGCACGAACAATCCATTATACATGAACACTTTGATACGTATGTTATGCTTATACTAGGACCGAACATATGTGATACTAAAGTCATTAGCTTATTTTAGCCTCCATTTGACATGTATGGCGCTATAGGAGTAACACACCGCCCGTGAACGAGTGGTCATGTTGAATTATTTATACTAGTTGCGTAAACAGAGGGTTGACTAGAAATATCGCATGCCTTGTATTTGCTCGTATGTAAACTTAGTTGTCATGTGGATTTGTTTTAAACTTATGCTTATACGTATGCTTATGCTCAAACTTGTATACTCGCCTTTGATTTTGCAATGAACTCGTATTTTAAACATGTTACAGGTTGAGAAGGTTGAGGCTATGAAAACGAAGTAGTGATGACGCTAGATACACATTTAGACGTTTAGGTTTATAATAGTTGTATCAAACTTTGTCATATTAACGTTGTTATTAGAAAATTTCCGTGTATTGTAATGACATTTTGCTATGAAATGAAATTCCAATTCAATTATTATTATCACAATTAGTATTATGTGTAATGAACAATCTATTTCGTCCCGCCTCGATGTTTCCGCCATCGGTTGGGGTGTGACAAGAACAGAGAGAGATGTTGGAGAATATAAACAGGTTCCTCTTACATGTTATCCTCGACTGAATTAGTAAATCGACGCTGGCACACCCCAACCGATGGCGAAAACATTGGGAAAAGACGAACAAATTGCTCAAAACGTCATAATACTACTTTGCGACAATATTTAATAATTCAAAATTTCATTGATGCTAAATTTAGGTTACAATGGTTCAAAAAGCGAAAATACAACAAGTACCAAATGACAATACAACATGGAACGAAATACATTAAGTTAAAACTAGATGTGTATCTAATCCACCCTAACATGTTTCTTCAACGGCATCAACTTAGTTTCCTGCAACATGTATTAAAATAATATATATCAACAAAAGTTGGCGAGCATACAAGTTTGTTACATAGCAGAATAGCGATAAAATTGTCTCTTATCCAACATGGTAATCACGACATGTATTCGTTACGGCATACTAAACATGTGATTCTTATATGTCAATCCAAAGTCTAACGCAATCGTGTTTACCTAAATCATCGAAACAAAAGGGGTGTAATATAGTTTACTTAACAAAACCACAAGTTTACGGGCGGGCGTTAATCCTATAGCGCGATATTTATTAAGGTAGGCTACCAAAGTTAATAAGCATATAACACAAGTCTAACATAGCATGTGATAATCAAGCATATGGATAAGTATCATGTTAATAACAGATAGAGTAAATTGTGTAAACAAGTTTTATAGTGATTTGTGATTTTGTACATGTTGCTCCCAAAGTGTTTAAAATAGAAAATGGGATCGAGTATACTCACGTTTTGCAAAGCTTTTCCTTTGTTATTCCGTGAAGGTTGGTGAGTTTGGAGATGGAACACCGAGATTACCCTACATGGGGTAAACGAAGGTGTGTGCGTTTTAGAATGATAATGGGAAACTTGGAAGTTGGGAAGTATAGTATGACAAAGTATATATACAAGAAAGTAGTCACCTAGGTTTAGCACTTGTTTTTGACACTATGAGAACCCATAAGGGTTAGTATGATTTCATAGGTGTAACACCTATTAGAATCGTAACGAGGAACTAAACACTTCGGTGATTAAACTTAATAACTTGACGAATAACTATTTGGTTAACACCAAGGGTTTGGTTTTAGGTATTTATATAGATTATAATATAGATATAAGTCAAGTAAGATGTAGGAGGATTAAACCATCCATTTAAGACCTCGATAGTTTCATGTAACTCAAGCATGAGGTAGGAGGATCAAACCATCCATTTAAGACCTCTTTAAGTTTCACCACTACACATGTTGCCATAGGAAACAAGGAGGGTCATAAACATGTATAATAAGGAAATGAAATAGAACATAACTAATCTAAGAAACATAAAGTAATGGTGGACTTTCAAGTAGGATAGCCCAAGCTAACCTTAGTCACATAAACATCAAGAACTTAGAATTTCCATGGAAAACCCGTGGAATCATACCTAAGGTTGTTCCAAGTGATTAGAAAGAAGAATCAAAGAAAAAGATTAAGAAATGAGGAAGTTATGCTCACTTTAGTGAGTTGGTATGAATCTGCCAAGAACTTAGAGTTTGTGAATGATTTGGAGTGTTTTGAGAGTGATTAGATTTTGGAAAGGGAAAATGAAAGAGTGGAGGCTCATATTTATAGTGGAGTGATTAGGGTTTGATCAAATGAGTTAGGGGTGATCGGTGGTGAAAAAGGTGGTTAAAAAGCAATAAATCCTGAAGCTGTCAACAGACCTGCATGGTCATGCGGATTCAGATGCATGGTCATGTGGATCACAGCTTGCATGGTCATGCGAATCTCAGCTTACATGGTCATACAATGTCAAGTGCAATCACAGCTTGCATGGTCATGCAATGTCAAGTGCATGATCATTCGAAAGTGCAAAATTTCAAGAAACTTCCCAAAATTTACAATTTGACCCCTAGAGTTTGATTATTCCATCATTTTGTGCTAGAAACTCGTTATGAAGCATGTTTATGGGTATTTGAAGTGTAACAAAGTATAGTATAAGCGTATGCAAGTATAACTTGAGTATCGAGAATGTACGTATGATTGCATGCATGTTTAATAAGTATCAAACGTGTATATAAGTTGAATTGTAAGCATAACAAGTGCGTATAAAAGATGAGTTTCATTACGATCAAAGTCTCGGACTACAATGTTGAAATTGAAAGACGTACACGATACTAGATACAAGTTTCCATAAATAGAATTTCAAATACACTTTCTAAATAAGGAAAGTTACAAAAAACGAGGCGTTACAGACGCTATATATATATATTCAAAATGGTATAAATATTCAAAATATAGGTTGATAATGATTAAACTAAAATTTACCAAGAATATGGTTCCAAACTTCCTTTGCTTACAGCTCTAAGGTTCCAAGTAATCCAACTAATAGAACACCAATATGAACCTGAAATCATCAATTAGTTGACTTTCATTCATTTAACAATTTGAAAATAGAATAAAGTTTGAAAACCTTCTAATGTTGTAATTAAATAGACTAAAAAGCAAACAGACCTTCGACTAAGCTATGGGTTACCTCCTCCACAAGTCCACACTACATAATGCATATACAAAAAAGACTATATGACTTCAGATTTCAGTAATCTTATTACATGGCTCATAGTGCCGTAATGTATATATATAAGAACAATTTAGCAGCACCTTCATACATTTTAGGAGATAAGCTCTCCAAAGCCAGATTATTCAAACGAACATATATTACATCTAAAAATTCAAATACCTGAAAGTTTAGCAGCAATGTCATTATTAATAATTAAAAAAGTTAGATTTACTGACTAAGACAGAAAATGATATGAATATGCACAAACGAATATGAATATGCACAAACGAAAAGTGTAGTAGCAATGTCATCATTAATAATTAAAAATGTTAGATTTACTGACTTTAGACAGAAAATGACATGAATATGCACAAACGAATATGAATATGCACAAACGAATATGAATCAGTCAACCACAGCTTCATAAACCAACAGATCAAGATCTAGAATTAATCTAACCTAACCACAACACATCAATACCCAGAACAAAACCTTACCTCATCTTCTTGTTTGTCTTCCTCCGATTCCTGCCGGCTTCGATTACTCGCTGATTAACAATAGATCTGCTAAGGTCAAGAGCTTTATAAAGGCCTTACTATCAGTAAAATCTATGAAAGCAACCCTGCAAAAAAATTCATCAAAGAAATTAATTTATTACAACAAAGATCAAAATACATAGATCATAAAACACCTAAACAACAAAAACTTACCACTACTCACCACCATCATCGCTTCTCCAACCTGAAACATCACCATAATCGTCTTCATTACTGAATCTATACACGTCAGATCTACTAAGCTCGAACGGAATCAGAGATTTGTGATATTTGGGGATTTTTCATAAATTAGGGTTTAGAGTTCGTTGGTTTAGATTGAAGGGACTCAAAGGCGAATATGAGCCTAGGGATTTATTGAGAACTTCTCTCAGGAGCTTGGATTCATGGAGGTTTTCTTGTGAGAGGTTTTGAAAAGGGATGATATAAAGTTGACTTCTGACATGTCCAAGGTCATTCAAATTTCAAAATAAGAACCGCCCATTTATCAAAATAATATGAAAATACATTGATATATATTTTATTAAGATTTATGATGCAATAATGAGATAAGATTGGCAATGTTGGCATAGCTTAGAGGCTGCCAAGTAAGCATGGTGATGTCATGCTCATCTTTCTTTTAATAGAGTAGTAAGATAGATAAATTGAGTTCATTATAACTTATCTAATACACATTAGTTTTTAGAACTAAATCGCTTTAAAATGTGAATAATAAATCAATTATAGACATTTTTCTAAAAAAAAGTTTCTGAATTGCTACAGGAACATTTTATTAAACCAACAAAAATGCCTCCTTAGCAAGATGCTAAGAGACACAAGATTCAACAAAGAAAGGAGAAAAACCTAACAAAATAACTTTTACATAAAAAATGAGAAAAACATAACAAAATAACTTCACTGATCACTCCAAGATATTACCCTGAACTTCGTTCTTACCTAACAATATGTAGGACATGGGTGACAATTATAATAAAAATTGTATAAATAAAAATAGTAAAGATACAAAGTATAGTATAAGCGTATGCAAGTATAACTTGAGTATCAAGAATGTACAATGATTGCATGCACGTATAATAAGTATCAAACGTGTATATAAGTTGAATTGTAAGCATAACAAGTGCGTATAAAAGATGAGTTTCATTACGATCAAAGTCTCGGATTACAATGTTGAAATTGAAAGACGTACACGATAATAGATACAAGTTTCCATAAATAGAATTTCAAATACACTTTCTACATAAGGAAAGTTACAAAAAGCGAGGCGTTACAGTCTCCCCTCCTTTAGGAAATTTCGTCCCGAAATTTAGGAAGGTGTAACTTACAGATGCGGATACTTACTCTTCATATCACTTTCGAGTTCCCAAGTAAACTCGGCGCCACGTTTTCCTTCCCATCGAACCTTAACGATAGGAATTCAACTGCGCCTCAGTTGCTTGACTCCTCGGTCCATGATTTCGACAGGTTTCTCCATGAAGTGCAAAGTCTCGTTTATTTGGAGGTCTTCGAGTGGGACTTGAAGTCCTTCTTCAGCTAGACACCTTTTGAGATTCGAAACATGAAAGACAGGATGAACGTTGTTGAGCTCTTCAGGTAGGTCCAGTTGATATGCAACCTTGCCAATCCTTTTGAAAATTTTGAAAGGACCTACGTAGCGAGATGCGAGTTTCCCTTTCTTACCAAAACGAAGTACACCTTTCCAAGGGGATACCTTGAGAAGTACTTGATCACCTATTTTGAATTCCAATGGTTTAAGCCTTTTGTCCGCGTAGCTCTTTTGATGACTTCAAGCTTTGAGTAAATTATCACGTATTTGCAAGATCTTGTCAGTTGTTTCTTGTATGAGTTCGGGACCAGTGAGTTGAGCCTCACCAGTCTCGTGCCAACAGATAGGCGATCGACATTTCCGACCATATAATGCTTCAAATAGAGCCATTTGAATACTGACGTGATAACTATTGTTGTACGAGAATTCTACCAATGGTAAATGTGAATCCCAATTGCCACCAAAATCGATTACACAAGAACGAAGCATACCTTCCAGAGTTTGAATAGTACGCTCGGTTTGACCGTCGGATTGAGGATGAAAAGCGATACTAAGGTTGAGGTGAGTACCGAGAGCCTTTTGGAAGGTTTGCCAAAGACGTGAAGTGAAACAACCATCACGGTCCGAGATGATGTCAATGGGGATACCATGATGACAAATGACTTCATCCGTGTAGATACGAGCCAATTTCTCGACTTTATAGTCTTCAAGAATGGGGAGAAAGTGCGCATATTTGGTCAAACGGTCAATGATGACCCAGATACTTCGTGACTAGAAGATGTACGGGGAAGTTTGGTGATGAAATCCATAGCGATACTCTCCCATTTCCAAACAGGAATTTCTGGTTGTTCGAGTAGGCCAGAGGGACGTTGATCTTCGGCTTTCACCTTGGAACACGTGAGACACTTCGAGACATAAAGAGCGATATCCTTTTTCATGCCAGGCCACCAACAAGATGTACGTAAGTCTTGATACATCTTGTCGGCACCGTGATGAATGGAATATCGGGATTTGTGAGCTTCCTTCATCAAGAAGCCACGAAGGTTGTCGCGATTCGGGATCCAGACTCGATTGAGATAGTAAAACATACCATCGGCTTTGGACGTGAGTTGTTCTTCAGCACCACACCTCATCTCATTATATAAGTTGTCCTCATTGATGGATGAGTGTTGTGCCTTACGAATTCGGTCCTGAAGGTTGCTTCAAATTTGGAAACAGTGTATACTCTTTGCATGAGGTTGACGACTTAGAGCGTCGGCTACAACATTCACTTTACCGGGGTGATAGCGAATCTCGTAGTCGTAGTCGTTTAATAATTCCACCCAACGACGTTGATGCATGTTGAGTTCCTTTTGATTGAAGATGTGCTGAAGACTCTTATGGTCGGTGAAGACCACACACTTGGTACCATAAAGGTAGTATCACCATATCTTCAATGCAAAAACAACCGTAACAAGTTCAAGGTCGTGCGTAGTGTAGTTTTTTCTCATGAATCTTGAGTTGTCTTGAAGCGTAAGCGATAACCTTGTCCCGTTGCATAAGAACGCAACCAAGGCCTTGGTTTGATGCATCGCAGTACACGACAAAATCGTCGTTTCCATCGGAAGAGAGAGGATAAGAGCATTACAAAGCATTTTCTTGAGTGTTTGAAAAGATTCCTCTTGTTCGGGACCCCAAACAAAAGGTTTATCTTTTTGGGTCAAAGACGTGAGAGGAACGACGACTTTTGAAGTTTGAAATGAAGCGACAATAATAATCGGCTAGACCAAGGAAAGAACGAATTTCGGACAGAGATTTAGGAGCAATCCAGTTCTTTATGGCTTTGATTTTTGCGGGATCAACGTGAATGCCTTTCTCGTTCACAACATGACCGAGAAATTGTACTTCGTTTAGCCAAAATTCACACTTGTAGAATTTGGCATATAGTTTTTCACGTTGAAGAAGTTCAAGGATAAGACGCAAGTGTCGCTCGTGCTCGCCTTGAGTCTTGGAATAGATAATGATATCGCCTATGAACACGATCACAAAGCGATCCAAGTATAACTTACACACCCGATTCATTAAGTCCATTAAGACCGCGGGTGCATTCATTAAACCGAATGGAATAACTACAAATTCGTAGTGAACGTATCTAGTACGAAAGACGGTTTTAGGGATATCTTCTTCGAGAACTCGAAGTTGATGGTAGCCAGAACGAAGATCGATTTTGGAGAAACAAGTTGCGCCTTGAAGTTGGTCAAAGAGGTCGTCGATGCGGGGAAGAGGATAGCGGTTCTTGACGGTGAGTTTGTTGAGTTCGCGATAATCGATACACATCCAAAATGAACCATCCTTATTTTTGACAAATAAAATGGGAGCGCCCCAAGGGGAAGTACTAGGGCGTATAAAGCCTTTATCAAGAAGTTCTTGAAGCTGGCTAAATAGCTCTTGCATTTCAAAGGGTGCTAGGCGGTAAGGAGATTTGGCGACGGGCGTAGCGTTAGGAATGAGGTCAATATGGAAGTCATCTGAACGAGGAGGAGGAGGACCAGGAAGGTTTTCGGGGAAATCACGCACCACTGGGACATCACTTACGTCTTTTCCCTTGCCCTTTTCTTCCACAATGTGGGCTAAAAAGGCAAAGTACACCTTACGTAAGTACTTGTTCGCTTGGGTGCATGACATGAGTTTGAGACCTTTTGAGAGACTTTCTCCATAGACGTGCAAGGTGTCACCAGACGGAAGAGGCAATCGAACGAACTTTTCATGACAAGCGACTTCAGCATGGTTCTTACGAAGCCAATCCATACCTACTATGATATCGAAACTACCCAATTGCATAGGTATGAGGTCGATAGAGAACACATGAATATTGAGAGTGAGGAAACAATCGCGAAGAACAGAGTCGACGGTGATGGACTTGCCACTGACAACTTCGACGATGAAAGATTTTGGAAGCTTAGAACGTGCACAATTTAACATTGGTTCAAATTCTACGGATACAAAACTTTTATCCGCACCAGTATCAAATAGTAAAGAAGCATATAGGCCATTGACAAGGAACGTACCGTTCACGACTTCATTGTCGTGTTGCGCTTGGTTTGCATTGATGTTGAATGCGCGACCATGAGGAGCTTGTTGTTGTTGCTCTTGGTTGATCTGCGGACATTGGGGGCGAAGATGATTTGGATCACCGCACTTGAAGCAAGCTCGGACGTTGTTGGCAGGGTTTTGACAGTTTTGGTTTTGGGGAGGTTGTTGGTTATGGTTGCCTTGTGGTGTAGGACCACTTCGGCAAGCGGCGGTTACATGCCCAAACCGATTGCAATTGGTGTAATGGCGGCATGCGATGTTGGCCGGGTGATGATGATGGCATATGGTACACTTGGGATGATTCCCAATGTATGGTTTTCTAGCGGGTTCTTGTGGGGGATTTGGGTTTGTGGCTGGTGTAATTGTGTTGCAACTTTGGTTTTGAAACTTTCGTTTCTTGCCATTTTTGTTTTGCGGTTGAGATTTGGGTTCGTTGGGTTCGGTGGTGGCTTTGTTGGCAGATTTCGTGGAGATGGGGGCTTTGGTTTGCTTATCACGCACACGGTTATCCTTGATTCCAGCGGCTAAACGATAACACAGCTCTATATTGTCGGGTCTGGAGGCTTGAATAGCATCACGAATGACGGGAGGAAGACTGTCGAGGTATTTCATGATCGCATGTTCGGGCGTGTTCACAAGGTGGGGAACGATGATGCTTAACTGTTTGAAGCGGGTGGTGTACGCAAGGTTATCGTCACCCACTTGTCGGAGGTGCTAGAACTCATCCTCGAGCCTTTCTTGCTCGTGCGGAGGACATAATTCTGTCATCAACATTTCCCTAACCTCGGGCCAAGGGAGGTTATAGGCTTCTTCATTGGAGCGGATATTGCGATCGTTCGTCCACCACTCAAGAGCTCGTGATTGGAAGACGCCCGTTGCGCTTCGGGTTTTCAGATGCTTGGGACATTTGTGACAATTGGTACTTTTCAGCTTTTAATTACATGATTAACAGATGTTTAAGGCGATACTAACTAGTGTTTATGACACATATTAACTTAATTAGGCTATTGGAGTGCCTAGGAACGCCTATCTAACCTTACAGTGCGCCTATGGTGATTTGCGGAAAAACTGCGTAACGTTAAGCGACAACGAACTGACACCGGAAAAAAATACTGACAATGCCGACAAGAACGAATGTTATACGACTAATTTATGCATATGAACTTGTTTTTGCGGATTTACGGTGCTTCGAATGGCACAAAGCGCTTACATGTACGAAAAACGCGACTGTAGGAACGAACCGACAACGAAACGGAGGCATCAGACACGTATATCGCCTTCAAAATGGACATATGATGACAAATTTAGCTCCGCAATTCAATCTAATATTCGTAGTCGAAATCGAATCGGTAAACGAGTTAAAAACGACAACCGGCAGCGATTTACGCAATTTTAATGCAACGACGATAATATGCGTCAAGTAACGATTTTCGACAAAATTTTGCGTAGTATTCAATTTAAAGTTTTATGTAACGACATTCTACGAGGTTCGGGAATGAAAACGGGCTCTTGAAACACGTTGGGCCACTCGAAAACTAAGAAACACGTTAACGGGCCTTGGGCCCAACCCATACCAAACCCTAGTATATAAACAACATACCCCTTCATCTTCCTTCAAACCCTAGCCCCTATTACACAAGAACCTGCTCTCTCTCCATCTGATGAAAACCGGTCACCGGATTCGGGTCAACGGTGATGTATCTCAGGCCACGCACGTACCCTAACCTCCACCTTCATCTCCCTCACCAACACACCCCTACAATCCCACCCAACTTCCCCAAACTACACGGCCTGCCACCACCCTCCTGGTGGCAGTGCCGGCTACCCTCTACGGTGGCGCGACGACGGAAGAAACGGCGGAGCCGCCGTACTAACAACAGAAACACCGCGATCGGCAGCGGTGGTGCTGGTTTTTACGCCGGGTACGATTGGAGACGGCTCACGGTGGCGGTGGTGGTGCTTGACTCAGATTCTAGTTCGGGTTCGTGACACGGGTCAACTTGGAGAGCTACGGGTCAGACTTCGGTTTCAGGTTTGGTTTGACTCTACGTGTTTCAGTTCAGGTTCGGGTTTATTCAACAACTCAGATTTTCAGTTCGGTCAACAGGTTCGGGTTTTGGTTTAAATCAAGTCCGGTTCAGACAAGATTCAGTCCAACTCAACTTGACTCGGTCCAGCTCGGCTCAACTCAGACTCGGTTAGGATAACACTGAGTCAACTCGGTTCAATTAACTCAGTTTTGGGTTCGGGTTTAACCTAGTTTCGATGTTCAGCCCCTTTATGGTTCAACTCGGTTGACTCGGTTCAACCCGGTCAACTCAGTCAATGAAAGTCAAACCGGTCAACGGGTCGACTCGAGACATAGTAAACTTTAAACAACAATAATTAGTTTATATTATTTACGTACATGTTGTTTTTAATATGAAACCGAGCTCTAAAACGATCCGATTTATGAAAATGACCAAAGTATACATAAAAACTTCTAAATAGTTGGACTTGTACATCACGCATATATATATAAACTAGTTAGCAACCGAGCCAACAACGTTACATAACAAATATTTATATTTGGCGAAAAAAAAGAGAATTATGTTTGAATATTGTTGTTACGTGGATTGATGTGTTTTGAAAAATATGTGAGTTATGACTACATTGTTTATTGCGTTTTGATAATTTATATCGACAATTTATATTGTCGGAATCGTCCACAAACAGAGGAAACTCTGCCCGTTTTTCGTAAAAACCCGAGATACGAATACAAACGTATTTCCTAAAAACGACACTTATCGAATCCGAGTTTTTCCTATAAAATAAATATAAAGACATTCACCTCAACGACGCAATAAGTTAACGAAATCCGACACTTATTTAAAATAAATATAATTATTTATATTTATATTTATTTCGAACATCGCGTTTTTACAAATAAATATGATGTCTATATTTATTTCAAACAATGACGTCTCCGAATAGTTTTAACAAATTAAATATAATGTTTTATACTTATTCCAAATGTCAACGATTCCGAATTCATATTTCAAACGTTTAGTATTCGGAGACCATATAAAATAAACATAATTATTTATATTTATTTCCCAAGGTCTAAACGAAGCACGACACTTTATTAAAAGATTATAACAAGCGTACCACTATATAATTATTTTATTAATTATAAACGATACGCCAAACTATTGTTCGGATACGAAATGTTTTACATATACGTATATACACTTGTATATATATTTATTTACGTCTACGAAAATTACGAAGAGTCGCGACATGATTTCTTCTACGTATTCCTATCGACGACAACTAACCCGACCTCGTAAGTATATTTATATTAAAGATATAAATATATATATATATATATATATATATATATATATATATCTAAATTCATTCGGAGACTAAGGCACTTTTCAAGACTTAGTTTTATTCGACTACTAATGAAATCAAATAACCGTTGATCGGTTATTCTAAGTTAAGATAACACCCTTTTAGGATCGTTGTTAACGATTCGGTAGAGCTCGAACACGTTGTATAACTACGTTGTCTTAATAGAAACTTATAAGCTCAATTTCTTAACAGAAAGGCTATAGTTGCACGCTAGCGAGTTCACGTTCTCGGAACGACACTACGGAATCACATTTAGCTAGGTTTGCACGAGGATAACAAGGTGAGTTTATAACCCCCATTTTTTACAGTTTTACATTTTTATAAATGTTTTCGGGGGTGGAAAGACATGCAAGTTTTGCAAACGCACACAATATTTCGCTGAACGAAAACAACAGATTTTTAAACCATGTTACAAACAAATTCCAACTACACGAATGGTTTACGAATGGTTTATGCTAAACCTACCGGTTTTTTACAAAACAAGCGTATTTTCAGAACGTGCATGAGTTTCAAGGCTAGTGACGGGACTGTCATAGCTACAACTTAGGGACTCGATTGTCCTATATACAACTTAGGGACGGGATTGTCCTGCATACAACTTAGGGACTGGATTGTCCTGCATACAACTTAAGGACTGGATTGTCCTGCATACAACTTAGGGACTGGATTGTCCTATATTCAACTTAAGGACTGGATTGTCCTGTTTACAAACACAAGGACTGGATTGTCCACTACTCAGCTCTAAAGGCCGTAGGGTCGCTTAAATCTGTACAGTGAAGTCCTCGCTACATATTGGAACTATAACCGCCTGCTAGTCTACCGTCTTGAGTAAACGGTTTGGCGAGGCACTTACTAGCTTGGGGTGGATTATAGGCTCATGCGGGGCATGATGTCTTTGTCGTACACGGACAACGACGGTTATTCAAACATTACAAAAACAAGGTTTTCACTTAACATGCCGAGAAAAATGATTTTATTATGTTTTCTCAACAATATAAACCGGTTATCAAAACGATTTATTTTGAATCTTTTTCAAACAAACTATGAACTCACTCAACTTTATGTTGATTTTTCGCATGTTTCTTTCTCAGGTTACATGTACAAACTATGGCACGGTTGGAATAGGAGAACCCATTTGGAACTCGAGTACTTAGCGCGTTCATTTTATAGAAGTCTTAGTACCATTATTTACTTCCGCTGCGCAATGAAATACCAGTTAGATCACACCCAGCTCTGATATTTCGGGGTGTGACAAATTGGTATCAGAGCTATAGGTTTCAGCGAACTAGGTTTCTGTAGAGATACATAGGCTTTAACCTCATTTTTCTTTGGGGACTTAGCTTATTAAGACTTGAACAAACATATCGAACGCCTAGAACACATACATGGGTTCAAACCGTGGCTGAAAACAATGAGTCAACATATTGATTTTTAAACATGCATTAGTGTTCTGTTTATGCACGTTACATGAAAACGAATACATACGCTAAGCAAAACTTTGATAGTTTTGGGAAAAACACCACTTAAGACCTTTGGTTAACCTATGACAAAAATTCATTAAAGGTCATTTCACAGGAACTGTGACTATTAACTCGGGTAAACAACTTTATCTATGTCATCTATACTATTTTACTAACCCGAGCAGGTAACCCATGAAAAACAAAATGCCGATGCGCATGAATACATGAAGCTTAGCGCATACATCACGGATGTAGAAATACATAACGTACGAAATACGAGGCAAGGCCTTTGGGAAAACACGAACGAACGATTACATCAGCAATGTAAATCACATCAGTGGAATAACTGTCGGCCAGAATACAACTATTGCCACATAGCCATGCGGGCGGTGTCAAACACGCCGAGGTACATCCAAACAAAGACTTTACGAACTAATGGAAGTCATGATTATTAGCATCGGAATAGAAACTACAAGCCCTCACATCTCCCCACTCCCCTAATGGCGACTACGCCAAGATCGACATCTCGTGGTGATGTCACATAACGTTGGGTCATTGTACGAAATTCGAGGTAAATCTTAAATCCTTTGTTGAATATTCGGCTTTTGCATATAGTGAGTAGATGCTTGCATCTCTACTCTTTCTAAAGGTCATCTCATTACGAGAATTTCATTCATGATTAATGAACACCCAATTTCCATTTCTTGACAACTTCATACGTTACACATGCATTGTTTGTTTGGCATGTGATTAGTTTGATTCGTGGAAACCCTCCGGGATTCCACATCGAATGGGTTGTTCTATAAATATTTCAATTATCGTTTTCATTATATCGGTTATTGCACTTCAACCTACATGACCTACATTATTGCAAGAGTTGACTCATTGATATCGAGTCAACAAAATCCTTTGAATCACTTTTCTTGACAAGCTACATACATGGTTTTGTGTCGCCATGTTAAAACTTCCTTGGTAATACATGTGTCGTTGTTGGTCGATATCCAAAGCAAGTTTACTTGGCTAAATTTGCTCACCTTACACATTCAATTCAAGGATTCCATATGATGGATTGAGGCCATCATATTTAAAATAATATCAACAAGCGTTTCATTTATTTCGAACCATAGTAGACTTGTTTGATCTTAACTCTACTAAGTCGTTTGTTGTTTACGACACCTTGTGGTGGCGTTTTCATTAATTTGAAGCTTGTGCTGATTTCGTCTATACATTTCACATACGGGTTTAATTATTTGTTTATTTATTCATTATTAAGTCCCTTTGTTGATTCGTTATCTTGAAACATTCTTAATACAATTGTGTATTAAGAAAATGGTACACAAATTCATGGCTTGTTTTGGTGTACCTCTGGCGGTTATTTCAACGCCACTTGCGAACTCGATGACCTTCAATTGTTATTTATTTTTGTCATCGACCCGAATTTCTATGTAATCCATTTGGAATAAACCTTTGAATTTACTCCGTTGAATCTTCTATATTATTGCAAACATGGTGAACTTGTTCGATCACCGTTGTTGCCGAATTATTTCAATCTCTACAACGCTTTGTGGCGTTGGTATAAACTTGTAGCTTGGGCGAATCATGATCAATCGTTTCATGCGGAATTACGTATGTTTTTTCGTTTAACTTATCATTTTTCATGGTCCTATTCTATTTGAGCCTGTTAATTCTGAGCTTTGATCAACAACTAACGCAGGGTACTATTGGTAGTACATTTCTTGCTTCTAGAATTCATTTGCATATTGTGAACGTTCATTTGCAAACCTTATTGGTCGAATCCCTCTTTTATTGGACTCCAATAAACTTAGTCACATTGGTGACTGTATCTTGACATCTCGTTCACTTGGCATCAATCCAGAAAACAAATACAATTGAATCGTTGGGTTCTTATTGTCGTAGTAAGTCATTGTACTCATACACTACGGACAAGTCTTGATTCTCAACATTATTCATTCTTACTTGTGCATGACAAAACTTTAAGGAGATAACAAGGTCTAAATTTCGAGGACGAAATTTCTATAACAGGGGGAGAATGTGACAACCGGTACTTTTCACCTTTTAATTACATGATTAACAGATGTTTAAGGCGATACTAACTAGTGTTTATGACACATATTAACTTAATTAGGCTATTGGAGTGCCTAGGAACGCCTATCTAACCTTACAGTGCGCCTATGGTGATTTGCGGAAAAACTGCGTAACATTAAACCAACACCGGACAAAAATACTGACAATGCCGACAAGCACGAATGTTATATGACTAATTTATGCATATGAACTTGTTTTTGCGGATTTACGGTGCTTCGAATGGCACAAAGCGCTTACACGTACAAAAACGCGACTGTAGGAACGAACCGGCAACGAAACGGAGGCATCAGACACGTATATCGCCTTCAAAATGGACATATGATGACAAATTTAGCTCCGCAATTAATTTTAATATTCGTAGCCAAAATCGAATCGATAAACAAGTTAAAAACGACAACCGACAGCGATTTACGCAATTTTAACGCAACGATGATAATACGCGTCAAGTAACGATTTCCGACGAAATTTTGCGTAGTATTCAATTTAAAGTTTTATGTAACGACATTCTACGAGGTTCGGGAATGAAAACGGGCTCTTGAAACACGTATGGGCCACTCGAAAACTATGAAACACATTAACAGGCCTTGGGCCCAACCCATACCAAACCCTAGTATATAAACAACATACCCCTTCATCTTCCTTCAAACCCTATCCTCCATTACACAAGAACCTGCTCTCTCTCCCTCTGATGAAAACCGGTCACCGGTGACGTATCTCCGGCCACGCACGTACCCTAACCTCCACCTTCATCTCCCTCACCAACACACCCCTACAATCCCACCCATATTCCCCAAACTACACAGCCGGCCACCACCCTCCTGGTGGCGGTGCATGGCGACGCAGAGAGAGAGATGAAGACAGAAAGAGAGCCGCGGAGAGAGGAGGAAGGCCGGCCACCCTCTACGGTGGCGCGACGATGGAAGAAATGGCGGAGCCGCCGTACTAACAACAGAAACACCACGATCGGCGGCGGCGGTGCTGGTCTTTACGCCGGGTTCGATTGGAGACGGCTCACGGCGGCGGTGGTGGTGCTTGACTCGGATTCTGGTTCGGGTTCGCGACACGGGTCAACTTGGAGAGCAACGGATCAGACTTCGGTTTCAGGTTTGGTTTGACTATACATGTTTCAGTTCAGGTTCGGGTTTGTTCAACAACTTAGATTTTCAGTTCGGTCAACAGGTTCGGGTTTCAGTTTAGATCAAGTCCGGTTCAGACAAGACTCGGTCCAACTCAGCTTGACTCGGTCCAACTCGGCTCAACTCAGAGTCGGTTCGGATAACACCGAGTCAACTCGGTTCAATTAACTCAGTTTTGGGTCTGGGTTACCCAGTTTCGATGTTCGGCCATTTATGGTTCAACTCGGTTGACTCGGTTCAACCCGGACAACTCAGTCAATGAAAGTCAAACTGGTCAACGGGTCGACTCGAGACATGGTAAAATTTAAACAACAATAATTAGTTTATATTATTTACCTACATGTTGTTTTTAATATGAAACCAAGCTCTTAATCGACCCGATTTATGAAAATGACCAAAGTATACATAAAAGTTTCTAAATAGTTGGACTTGTACATCACGCGTATATATATAAACTAGTTAGCAACCAAGCCGACAACGTTACATAACATATATTTATATTTGGCGAAAAAAAAAGAGAATTATGTTTGAATATTTTTTTACGTGGATTGATGTGTTTTGAAAAATATGTGAGTTATGACTACATTGTTTATTGCGTTTTGAAACTTAATATCGACAATTTACATTGTTGGGATCGTCCACAAACAAAGGAAACTCTGCCCGTTTTTCGTAAAAATATTGATGCATATGTCTGTTGCCTACGTCTGTTGCCTACGTCATCATATAACGTTCAGTCAATATTTAGGAGCGAAATGTCGAAGTTTAGTATATATAGCGTCAAGTTCGCTTGAAAAGGAAGTCTTGTAGTCAAGTTCGGCCGAACTTGACTAAGCAAGTTTGCCCGAACTTGCATCTCCTTCAGCGAACTTGTTCTCCTATAAATAGGAGACTTGTCATTTCATTTGTAACTTTCAGAGATTTTGTCAACTGGACGGTGAAGCTCTGTCCAAGTGTTTCCAGGATCTGTAACGTCTACATATTAATGAAATAGTGATTAATCAGTAACAAACTTGTCTCCAGTGTCGCCTATGCAAACGGATTCCGCACGTTTACCTTAGGTTTGCCAAATTAGTGCCCGAACGATCCGTATACGGTCCTACAAGTGG